>NEEC01000020.1:1200000-1800000 GCA_002189035.1 Utricularia gibba | reverse complement strand
AAAGTTCTAAGTACAAAGGCTAAGTGCGAAAAAGTTCAAAAGTTCTTAAACAAGTGTTCCAAGTCGGTTTTTATCTCACTCCCCATATGCATTAACTCCTTTGGGTCCCCTTCCTATAATTCATTCTATCTTGTGTGCGCCAGTAGCTTTCCTTTGCGTGTAAGTTAGCGCCCAATCATTGCTGCAGACTCTAACATGTCATAAGTCAGGGGCCTTGATCAGTGCCACTCTTCCGCCCACAGTCGTTCCAAGTCACGTAAAAGGCACGAAAAGTCAGAGTCTGACCTCCTGTAATACTCCTACGATACTCCACGACAGTCTCCTGACATGTCACAATCAAAGAGCATGAAAAAAAACAGAAAATATATACAATATAGGAAAATAGAGTTTTTCTAAGGAAAATCAATTACTTATCAATATAATTCCTAATCGAGCAACTTAATATATAATTAACACATAATAATACCTGATAATTAACTAGAAAATAACACTTAATAGTTATTTTCTAAAAATAAATATAAAAAAAGAGATAATTACATATTTGACCTAAAAATCAAGGGTTTGGGGCATAACGGATTCATATATTTTTATAATGGGCATAACGGACCAATGCAGTTTCATGAATAGTATTTGACACATATTTTATAAATTGACAAATTTATTTCATGAATCTTTGTTACTGTAGAAGTCACCCATTCAATAATGATAGATTTCCCCGATAAAGTTTAGATTTTGATTTATTTGATCCAAATAGTTTATCGATTCAGCATATTTGACCCACACAATTGAATCCGGTTTAATAATAATATTATTTAATAATATATAATAATTAATAAAAAAATTTAAAGTTTTTTATATTTGATTATTCCTGCATTAACCCTAAATCGAATTGAGGATGGCCCATTCTTCTCTTGCTGGTAAAGGAAGAGCTCGAGATTTCCGAACAACTGGAAAGGCATCAAGATTGGGGATAAACAGTTTCGTTGGCCACCTCCCATCCCATCTATGTTCTGGGCTTCCTAAATTGTGGAGTTGCAATTACAATATAACTCCTTGGAAGTAGAGATACCATTTGGAAAGACATGAAGATTGGATATGTTTTTCTTTTTTTCTGGTTCTAAGTAGGTTAAAGTTTGTTTTTTTTTCTTGGGATTTGAAAAAAGTGGAAGAAAATTGTAGAAGAGGAGTTGCTCTGGATCTTAAGGTATGGCTTTAGTCTTTCTTTTTTTTGCTTCACTGTATTATTGCATTTATTTCTTGTTTGCAAGATTAATGTTGTTGAACTTTTGTGCAAAAATTCTATTTGCTTGTGAATGATGGTTTTCCTTGGCACATATTTGTTGGAGAAAGAGGGTATTATTCTAGAAACTATGAAAATTTATTACCTTTGGTTTCTGGCCTGTTTAGTATGCACGTGTATGAAGCTGATGTGCTATTTCCTCTTGTTATTTTTTTTGCCATTTTTCTAGAAGCTGTCTACTTACTGCTTACTTTTTGAGGCTTTTATATAACAACTCCAAGAACCAACCTTCCTTTTCTTTTGTTTCTGGCCATGTACTTTTTATAGATTTGGAACACCTAGTTTTACAGCCTTTAGGTGGATTAATATGTAATATGTTCTTCCGGATGGTTGCTGTCTGTTATTTGTGGGTGTGGTGGTAGGTCTTTCGATTTCATTGTAAGTTTCTTCTAGTGCTTTCGTATTGCAACTTATCCCTTTTGAAATGTGAAGCCCCTTTGGGTGGCGCTTCGCTGTTTACATCTCCCCTTCAATTTTGGAGCACGGAAAATAGAGCAAGTAAGTTTAAACAATGAGGATTCGAGTCATGCTGTATGGATTTTTCTGGTTGATTCTGGTGCTTCCAAGATTTTATTGGGGTTCTTGGAATGATGGAGTTTATGCTGTATTTTTATGATCCATTTTCCAAATCGCCGTCATTGAAAGTTTTCATTCAGGTTTCTTCTACCCTTTTCGTGTGGCAACTTGTTCATTCTCTTTCCTTCGAGAATGGTGTGAGTTTCAGATGGTTTGCATTGGTTTTGGATAAAACATGTAATATGTTCTTGTGTAATGTTGTTCATTATGAGATTATTAAAATGTGCCGCCTTAACCTAATTTTTTATAGATTAGTCTTATTTTTGCTACTACATTATGTGCTCTTTGGTTATGTTATGTTCTTTGTATGATGATATGCAGATTTTCCATGTAGCTTTTGCTATGCTTCCTGTTAGTTCCACCAAAATAACGGGTGTTGATTGTCCTCCTTACTGTTGTTTTGATTTCCTAGTAGCCATTGTATTTGTCAGTATTGATACTCATGTGCAGTATGACAGTGACTTCGAATTCGACTAGGGAAGCGAAATGGATAACTATGAAATTCTCAATGACTAATTCCCCGTGTTTGAAGGAGTACAATCGGAAACTCCTTGCAGTGAAGGTCTTTTGAACATTTCTAGGATAGAAAGTGATAGTGTTCGAATATTAGAACATGTGTGAGTATAGTTTGTTTTGATTAAATTGTATTATTGTAATTTTCAGCATTTAAATTGTGTATCATTTATAGGAAATGGATAGTATTTCAATCCAAAGCTGAGGCTAAAGATACACTTAAAAACTATTGTGTCTGGAAAAGAATCCAGTTTTGGTTTGAGAAGAATGATGAGCATCATTTAATTGCTCGTTGCTGAGGTAGTGAAGGGTTAACATGCCCATGGAAGGTGTACGTGAAGGTACACTGTGTTAGTATATGTGTTCTAGAGACAATCAACTTATTGACAAATCTTGTCTTTTGATATTTACTTTGAATTATGATCAAATTTATATCATTGATAAAATCCTCTACTTGATCTATGTGCTATAGAAATTATGATGAGATCATAATGTGAGATTCTTCAAGCACTCATGATCAAGTTAAAACTCCTTGGCTGGAGTATTTGTGAAATGAGGATATCATAAATACGGATAAGCTGGCACACATTGAGTTCTCTAAACAGTTTAAGCAATGGTTCTCACAATTAATATAATGAGATTACAAGAACCTATGTGTAGGTGTCGATTAGAGAATCGATTCACTGGATGACTCATCTTTGAGATGCTATTATGGGAAGCTAACCAAGTGTCAGTAGCAAGATCTCGAATATGACAGCCGTGCAAGTAAGCTTAGACTTGAGATCAACAAAGTTATTTTGATCTTAAGTTCACATTTTCGCTCATTGCTAATAGGAGCCTAAACATGGCTTGCCTAGTATGGATAGTAGGGATGTGACTGCTTAAGGTTGGAGATAGTTGATTGATCAATAAAGGATTTATCACTCATGTTAGCGATGAGATCATATCTCAAATAATTGCATCAAAGCCCGAACAGTAAGTCCTGGGCCCAGGGTAATGACACTCGAATTGTTTGAGTAGGTCATTGAGTGTTAGTGCTTGAATGCAATTATAATATGATGAAAGCTGTTCATTGCATGGTGGCTGGTCAAGGAAATACTCAATCAGTTCACCTGATTATTCTTTAATTTTGGGGATCATAATATATTGCTAGACATCACTCATGATCGATAATGATGGATTTGATTAATTAAGAGTTAATTAATAAATCTATTATTATGGCTTTGATTGAAGAAGCCTATAGGGTCACACACAATAGTGGGGTCACTAATCGATATAAAATAGAATGACACAATTAAATGAGATGTAATTAGTAAAGTGGATAAATTAAATTGAGAGTTATTTTGAGATTAATATTGATTAAACTCAAAATAAAAGATCATATATAGATAAGATTTGGAACAAATACATATCTCCACAAGATAAGATCTTTATAGAGATATGATTTGATATGTTACCATATATCTATAAAAAAGATTTAGATCTTGTGATCGGCTCCTAGGTCTTCGTGGAGACTGATCCACAAGGAGGCGTTTTTCTCTACTAGCACCTGAGAAATTCGAACAGCATTCAAGAGTCTTGAGAAGGTTATCGGCGGAGTGCTCCACGTGTGGATACCATAGAGGCCGTCTGCTATTGGTGGTTGGTGAACAACGGAGTCATCTGAAAGGTATTTTCAGCATCCCTTTTGTCTGATGTATACCGTATTCCAAGATCTGCGTTGGGGGTTTCTCAAAATTTTAAAAATTCTGCTGCTTTTGAGACATACGATGTCTACGAGAAACCCAACACACCGATAACGACTTGGAGTGTTCATGAAGTCACTCCACATGGAGACCATTGCTGGCCACATGTGAACAACAAATAGGTGAATGCACGTTGACTTGGGAAGATGTATATGGATAGGCTCATTGATCATCCGTTGACCAAGGTTGCGAATCTACTTACGGATATAAAGCGTGATTATTGTGAGGAGAGCGAAAGAGAATGCACAGAAGATGATGGTGGGAATTATGAAGAATGATTTCGAGTGGCTACGAAGTTATTGTGAACAATATCGGATATCGAATGAAGGTGCTATTGTGGCAATTTTAGACGTAGATGGTGGTGAAGATGGAAAACACAAAATATGCGAAGGAGTTTATTTTTGTTCAAAGGTATGTATTTTTGAAGCATTTTTGTTACATATTTATGGAATTATTTTCAATATTTTGTTTTTTTCCTATATATTTTTGATTGGTTTATTATTGAACATTGTATGTTAGAAGTGTACCTTATTTATTATATAATGATAAATTAGCATTTAGTTATATTTGGTTTATTGGATTATGTGATAATATTTGGTTCATTTTTTTTAGTATTTCATGATTTATATGCTAATTATAGGTTTATATGCTAATTATAGGCTTGTAAAGTAGGATTCTGTATGTGTGGCCATAATGTGATCGGAGTTGATGACACGCATACATTGAGTAAATTGAACAGAAAAGTGCTAGTGGCAACGGCCTTAGATCCGAACAATGGAGTTTTCCCCCTTGCATGGGGTGTTGTTGATGGTGAAACTTTGATGGCTTGGATTTGGTTCATGAAATTGATTGGCGAAAACTATGGTATTTCGGAGGAGATGCAAGAATCATTTACCATAGTTGCAGATAGAGCTTCTACAATATTATTCGTTTTGAGATACTTACATCCCAAAAGATAATGCATTGAGTCATATATGTTATAAATTGTAAAATAACGATGTTTATTTGACACTTGGCTATTGTACTTTATAGATCCGTCATTGTGTCTTGCATTTGGTCAAGAATCTTAATAAGAGTATTTCAGTGAAGTTGACAATCATTTTGAAGTGCCATGTGTGATCTGCCGCTTGAGCTACAACGCCTAGTCAGTTTAGGTGTGCCATGGATGCGCTTAAGGAATGCATACGAGTATATGGATCGTATCCCACCATTCCAATGTTGTCAAACATTTTTTGATGTAGGTAACAAGTGTGCCATTTTGACGAACAACAACTCAGAGTCTCTTAATTCGACTCTCAAGGATACTAGGAGGCTGGAGCTAATCAAGCTTTTGGAATGGATTAATGACAAGGTTTGCGATTGGTTTTTTAAGCATTATAAAGATGGCATGGAGATTTATGTCCAAGAATAGAGAATATTATAAGACAAGCATTGGAAGATGGAAGAAAGGGGCATGTGGACGTTTGTGATCGAAGTAATTATCGGTGGTCAGAGGGAACAAAAAAATACACCATTTGGTTGACCACACATTTATGTGATTGTAGAGCATGGAAAATTACATATATATATATATGTATATTTTTTATTTCTATTGTTTTATTATAAGAATTAATGTTATATGTGTAGTATTTTGAATATAAATATTTTATATTCTATTGTTAGTTTTATTATAAGAATGGATGTTATATGTGTAATATTTTTGAATATGAATATTTTGTATTCTATTGTTAGTTTTATTATAAGAATTGATGTTAATGTATAGTATTTTTTAATATGAATATTTTGTATTCTATTGTTAGTTTTATTATAAAAAGTGATGTTAAGGTATAGTATTTTTTAATATGAATATTTTGTATTCTATTGTTAGTTTTATTATGAGAATTGATGTTATATGTGTAGTATATTTTAATATGAATATTTTTTATTTTATTGTTAGTTTTATTATAAGAATTGATATTATATGTATAGTATTTTTGAGTATGAATATTTTGTATTCTATTATGTGTTTTGTATTTTTGTCTATTGTATGTTTAGGTATACCTTACAAACATGTGGCCGTTGCTATCCTTTTCGAGAGCCATACTTTAGTTGAATACACGGACTCTAGATATACACGTATGGCCTATCAAAGAATGTATGACAGTGATGTGTGCAAGATTACGGGAGCTGAAGAATGGCCTTCTATGGCTGACTTACCACTACTTCCTCGTAAATAGAAGCATAGGAAACCCAATCAGCCATCTACTTCACAAAAGAGCAAATCCTATAGGTTTTGTCCATCACACTCTTTTTTGTATGGATTGGTTTTGGATTTATAGTCGATTGAATGTAATTATCATGTTCCACATATGGCAAGAAAGGCTACAAGAAAAAAGACTGCAAAGAAAGTGAATTAAATGAGGATAGAGCTCAACGAATGGAAGAGGCTGTAACACCCATGCTACCGGAGCCATGCTGATTATTGTAGTTTGATGGGTAATGAGGAAGTTGGTGAGACTTCTTACCAAAGCCCTATGGAAGTGAAGAAAGAAAATGCTAAACCATATCAAGAAATACCTTTGAAGATAGTCACGATAAGTGTGGTGTACAACATTTCATATAGTCAAACTAACAACAAAAAAGTTATCTTCAATAGTTGCATGAATGTGTGGGTGGAAGTTAGCAGCAACTCGGATGCTTCCGAAATTTAACCGATTTAAAAAAATAAATGAAGTTGTAAGGCTCCTCATCTACAGTTGTATGGTGAGTTGATGGACAATATAATGGATGACATCATTGAGTAAGTCAATAGATATGAATCTAACGAGTATAAATTATCTAAAGGAAAATCATGGCATTACAACCATTGGGTCATCTAATGACTGTTGCATTGACCCACAAACCATGGATGCAACATGCTATGGAGAAAACATTTGACTTGGAAATGATTGAAAGGTGGTTTGTGAGGCATAATCCATGCAACACTCGTTACATCTTCTTGCCAATTAACATGAAATAAGCTTTCCTATACATATATATTCCTCATTTGCCATTGGAATATGTGTCACTTTGCATTGTCTCTATGTCTCGTAGTAGTCATTACACCCTTGTCATATTGTGCAATCTTGAAGAAAAATACCAACAGTGAATTCTCTTCTTGGATTAGATGCATAGCATGTTCACTCATATAACAAGTAATTTTCGGAAGTAAGTAATGTGTTTTAATACCTTGTGTTATATTGTGTTTTATTATTAATCTCTATTAATCTTTTTATTATGCATGATTTATAGATTAGTGAACTCCATTTTTAAAATGGTTGGGATGATTTGTGTGAAGCTATTTTTTAACCAGAGGTTAATATGACTTTGCTGATATTATTTTTTTCTTATTTTAATGTGATCAGCATATAGGTCTCTAAACAAAAATGCAGATATTGAACTTGTTTGTTAGTATGAACTTGTAGATTTTGTTATTTGTCTTTGACACTATTTATGCGTTTTATTTGTTTCTTTAATTTTTAAACAAATATTATACGAAGAATTCATAATATGTTAATGATTTCCGTATTTTTTGAAAATTAATTTATTTGCATTCTAATTACTATCATTCTAATTACGTCTACGAAAAAAATAAATACAAGTGTGTAGAAAGTCATAGAATATACCACATGGGACCCATGCCCCTCGTGGAGCATGGCATATGGGCATAACCCACATCCGTGTGTCACCTCGTGTGAAGTATGGCACACAGGCGTGGGTTACCATAACCCGTGTGTCACACAATCAAGGATTGAAATTTATTTTTACGAATTACAGGTTCAACTCATAGCGGGTTGAAATAATGGATACATGTATTGACTGTTGTGCCCATCTAGACAAACATTTATTGACCAACATTTATTTAAAAAATGATTTAATTTTTTAAAAATTTTGATAAACTTTATGAGTTAATTATACCAATTTGAGAAATTATTGGGTTAATTATGTTATTTTATCACAATTTGTGGGTTAAATATGCAAATTTAACAAATTCAAGGATCAATAATATCAATTTATTAAACTATAAGGGTCAAATATGTTAAATTCTTAGATTGAATATACCAAATCTACAATGTACATCAGACCAACGGTAAACTTATTGGGTCAAATGAACTACATTGTGAAGTTTTTTGACTTTTTGTTGGGTCAAATATGTTCCGTTATAATATTTTATGTATTAAAAGTGTCGAAAATAAATTTTTATGCGTCAAATATGTCATCATCTTCAACTTCTTCTGCCCTGTCCCTCTTTGATATATTTTTCAAGGGAGAATCTCTTGGGGAATCGTGAATGTGACTAATGATTTCTAACTTAGGCGGTGCAAGTGGGATAGGATTGGAAACAGCAAGAGTTTTAGCACAAAGAAATGCTCATGTCATCATCGGGGCTAGAAATATGGAAGCTGCAAATGAAGCTAAGTAGCTGATTCTCAACGATAACAAGGATGCGCGGATTGCTGTGCTCAAACGCGACTTGAATTCACTCAACTCCATCAAAACCTTTGCAGAAAATTTCATAGCTCTTAATCTCCCCCTCAACATCTTAATGTAGGCGGCAATGTATGTTCATTCGTTTTTTTCATCCACTCCATCAGAATGACTAGTGCTAGTTGTTGCAGAAACAATGCTGGGGTCATGTTCTGCCCTCTTCAGCTCTGTGAAGATGGGATTGAGACCCAATTCGCAACGAATCATATCGGTAGCAACACATTTCTGCACAGCAATTCTTTTTCGCACATCTCTGGACTGCATTCTTTGCTCTCATGACTTCGTTTCTGCATCTGCAGGTCACTTCTATTTGACCAACCTTCTAATAGGCAAGATGAAGGAGACCGCTAACAGTTCTGGGTTGAGGGTAGAATTGTAAACGTGTCATCTGTAGCTCACGTCTACACTTACCAGGTGGTATTATCTTCGATAAGATTAATGATGGAAGCAGGTCTTGTTCGTGTTGCCATTGCTTTCCTACAAGGTACTGGTTTGCAGATATGACGAGAAGAAGGCCTATGGTCAGTCCAAGTTAGCAAACATTCTGCATGCAAACGAGCTATCCCGTAGACTAAAGGTAGGAAGCAGGTTCGGTCATCTTTGTTCTTGGGTGGTGGTACAATACGAAGGTCATGTTATTACTAAAGGTAATATTGAAAATGAATATGCGAAATATTCAATATTGTGTTGAATACATAAAATTATTTGAGTAGAATGTCAATTCATATGATGCAATATTTTATCGATGTTTAATAAAAGATTGATCAAACATATTTGAATGATGTTCAATTAATATTTTGTATGTTGGTTAGTTCTAATTATTCAATTTGTGTTATGTATAATATTTCAAGTTTATAGTGCTTTTCATTATAGGGTAAAATTTAACTTTTCTTATTTTATTAATAATTATCGAAAATGAATGTGAAGAAAGATAGAAAATCATTTATTGGATTTCAGAAAAATTATTAATTTGATGTGGATTTATAAATTTATGTAAATGGATAAAGATGCCCATATAAGATATTAAGGTTATCTTGATTCATTGTATACAAAAAAAATCCTTAAATAATTTTTTACAGCGGTGAATTTCGAAAATCAAAAAGCTTGTGTAACCGGGGGAGGGTAGCTTCTATCCTAGATCGAGAGATGATAAAACTGGATAAATTATTTGTATTATACCTACTATCAGCAACCAAGGAGCAAATATAAAATAGGCTTGAGGAGATAATTTCATATTAATGCGAATTAATCCATAACATCCAATTTTTAATAATATTCTGGCTAAAAACATAATTACTTATTAATGATACATACATAATGGGTTTCTCCATGACTAGGATGTCATAACGAACAAACAACTTATGTTCGAATTGAATTCGACTTGATTACTTTAATAAATAAACGAACACAAATAAAATCTATGTTCAATTAATTTATTAAATGAACACAAACAAGATTAATGTTTGATTATGTTCGATTATAATACATAATATCATATTAATATTATGCATTTTAATATAAAATATATTATATTAATCAATATATAAATATACTATAATTATTTTAAAATATATATAATACTAAAAATTATTTTTTATGTTAGTAGTTAGGTTTTTCATGATTTTCAATTATTTTTCTCGATTAAAATATATGAAATATAAATTTATATTTAAAATATTATGTTTATATTTATATTAAAATATTAATTTGTTTATTTTTATATTAAAATATAAATATATTATATTTGTTCATGAATATTCGTGAATTTTAAATAAATGAGCATGAACAAAATTTTTATTCGATTAACTTAAATAAACGAACATGAACAATTATTTTGTTTGATAAAGTTAAACAAACGAACACAAATATAGATGTTCGTGTTCGTTCGTTCGATATAACATCCATATCCATGAATATGCAAATTCATTAAAAAATGCAATATAAAATATGATTTCCAAGTCCAAACCAGACGATATTTCGAAGGTTAATGCTAATTCAGTAGGACTGTATAGACCAATGCACAAAACTCTCATTAAAAGAAAAAATGAACCCCGTATAGTATATAGAATCAGAGCATTTTTCTCCTACCCATATAAATACACGAGAATTAATTATAACTCCCACATGAGAAAACAAAGTTACGAGTTCCCTGAAGAAAATGATCCTATTTATCCACTATATATTGCTAACGTGAAAATCATTCTTGTACCTTACCTCAATTATCATGACTTATATTTTTATACCTGACGACAACGAAGACAAATCACATATTTAAATTGCAAATGGAAAATATATTTTGAGATGGCTCAACTTTACCCTCGATAAATGTAATATGGTGTTATTATATAAAAAAACAAATGTGGTATTTTTTAATTAGAAAATAAATATAATGACCCAAACCTTCTTAATTATTAAAAAGTAACTATTGAATGCAACATTTGTGGTGCTCGCAATTTTTTAAAAGAATTTTTACTTGAGTAGTGAGCTGGCTTTGAAGTAACTATTGAATCCAAAGAAGATCTAAAACTTGCTACACGATCCTTCAGCCATAAGATATGACCTGAATCACTTGAGAAACAAAAGCATTTCATGATGAACTGATTTCGTGAACAAATGAAGAGCAATGCACCATAAAGAATTCCTTGATTCCATCTATTGATTCAAAACCTAAACAACATTTCTCCATTATAACATCTCCTTTAAAGTAATATGGTAAATATTGAAATCATCAATTTGCCTTATAAATTCAGCAAGTGAATCACTGTTGCTAGAGCATGCTTTCTTTTTTTTTGGAAGATGTGAATTGCAGCTGCTCTCCTTATTCAAATTTGCAAAGAGTACAGAAATCATCAAGACAAGTTGTTAGTTTAGTATTCAAACCTATTTCTTCACTGACTTATAGATCTTAGTGTAAGATGATTTAGTAAATTCAAAGAAATGAATACCCAAAAATCAAAGGGATGGTCTAGGTAGACTGGAATTAATTGGTACGTTGGAGAGTATGTTCAATTAAGTAGACTAAATAACATTTGTATTTGTTGATTTTTAGAGTTATGATATTTTGTATGAAGCTTTCATTTTTGTAATTAATGTTAAATTCCTGTCAATTTCCATTAAAATTTAAATAACATTTGATACAAAAATGTATGAACATTTACATTACAAGCACTGACTTCTTGTGTTCAACTTCAAAACCATCATACTTGTTATTTAGACTTGTAAATTATGTGCCAAAGGTTTATATACTTATTCAATATGAAATTTTAATTTTTTACAATAATTTATAAATTTTTGATTATCAATTTGGCAAGCCTGGAGCATTGGACCCGAAAAAAACCCCAATCATACCTACAGCTTGACAAAAAAATAGGATTCTATGTAATAAATTTTTGATATTCAACTATTTCTATGAAAAAATAATCACAAAAATCCAAACACTTATCAATCCATCTACGTGGTAGATTAGTAGCACTCCTCCCATATGAAAATAAATATGCATCATGTGCATCTTGTTAGCATCTACGAAAACAAATGTGAAGTGGTGCAACTTAACTCTAGCATAATAGCTCTTATATAACTAGCCTTTTTAGGTGCTTGAATATTTTCTAGCTGTTTGGATCCATCCATTTACGCTTAAGGCTTCTTCGAACATAGTGCCTAAATAATCCCAACATGTTACATAATGCAAATATTATATGATTGTCCCATTTCTACAATTTTTTTCATCCTTCTATTTGAAGAGTAACAATAAGTAGAACACCATGCATTGAGCGGTAATGAGGTCTCGCATCGATTATCATGAGCTTTTCTTTCATTGTTGGTGCAATCATAAGTTTTTTCCTGAATCATTCTTGTATGTAGTGCAATCATAAGTTCATTAGTTGTACTTAACTTATGAACCAATCTAATATTTACGATTCATAATAAACTATTCGGCTTTTTTTCCAAACGAATAGATGAATGGATTATATAATGAGTGCTCCTTTATTAGGTCCAAGCCAGACCATTTGATCTTCACTTTTCAAATCTCAGATCTAGTGTTTAAAAGAGTTTCACTTCTATCATTTTCTGCACATTTTTAGTGGAATTTTCAAAGCGCTTTTTTCTTCTATTTTGCTGCTTTTTACCATTTGTGACCTTTTCTTGGATCCATTATCCAAAAAATGATTCCAAAGTTTTTGTAATATTATGATCCTATTCCTTCTTTGTTATTTGTGGCCAACATGATTGATACTTGAGTTAAAAGATTAGGCTTCCTTGATGGCTTGAATGTATATTGTGACTTTTATGATTCTCTTAACATGATTGGTGTGGATTTAAGTGTTAAAAATATGTATTAAACTACTCTTTCAACTTTAGATCACTTATGTGTGTTGTATATCTTAATGCGAATACTGTGAAATCTGGCCAATTAGGGTCTGAGAATGACAATGTCATGGCATCGACCATAGACAATTATTGGTCTATGGTGCATAATTCTCCTTCTTTTATCATGGGACTAAGAGCGAGTGAGGTTGCATTGTAGAATGAAATGCATTAACTACATGGCGATAGGGGGACAACTTTGATATACTTGATTGATGGAAGAATCAATTCTCACATTATCCTATTTTGTCACAAGTTGTCAAGGATATTTTTGCACCTGCAGCTTTGATGGTTGCTTCTAAGAGCACTTTTAGTGTTGCTGGAAGAGTTCTTGTAACAAAAGATTGTATTTGGCATCAATAACTTTGGAGGCTTGTGCACACTAAAAGGATTGATTGCAAACTTAACATAAGTTACAAAACCTAATAACAGTTGACGAGGATGATAAAGAAGGGGCTGAAGGGCTTAAGTATGTATCGGATAGTTTTTTTTTCTTTTTTTTCCTAAAAATTTTTTTGAACTCCATTAATGATAATCACTGTCAATCTTCAAGCCTAGATAAAGGATTAGAGAAAACTTGAAAGATTTGATTTTTTGTGCTCATATTATTTTAAATTAATTGATTGAATTATTTGACTTGCAACTACTCTAAATACTTTTTCTCATCTGTATTAATTATATTTTTTTTAGAATATGAGTTTTTCATAACAATGTGTTTTATTCTCTATAATAAGGTTCATTGTTCTTAAATTGCATGCTTGTTCTTGAATTTTGTTTATAGGATTGGTCATTAACTCGTCCATGAGTCGAGTCAGAGGTCAACCCATGACGGGTTCGACTCGATGAGTCTATATATTCACTTTTGACTCATATGACTCAACTCGAACTCGTATGATTCAGACTTGCGTCCACCTCTAGGTAATCCCTTTAGATCCATTAGTTTAAGTAGGAGACAATATACTTTGATATAACTAATCATTTTTCAGAATGGATGCAGTATTACCTGAATACGTAATATATAATAATGAAATATTAAACATTAATATTAATATGATATTTTAATTTGATAAAAAAACTTTATTATTTAATTAATTGTTTTGGTTATTTAATAATATTTTTGAAGTTTATTTTTACTTTTTTTTAAAGAAATAGTTTTATTGTAAAATACTATCATTTGTTAAAATAATTCTATTAAAAGTAGTTTTAAAATTATACTATGAAAATTACTTTTTGAAAACATAAGCAATGGATTATTTTTTCATTTTATTTTTACTTTTTAATTAATATAGTTTTTTTAGAATACTTACAATTATTTCTATTTTACTAAAGTTATTTTGAAAAATTAGAAATAGATTCTAAAAATTTTTGAAAATATTGTTTTAGATTTATTATTTGTATTATTTCTCATTTTAAGAATTTTTTTTACTTCTAATATTACTAATATGATTTATTTTTGCATTACATTAATTTTAAATAGGTCTTTTAACCAAAAAAATCAAATTACTTTGTCTTTGTATATGTTTTTCTTTTCAAGTTGTTTAAAAGTTGGTATAAATGTTTTGGGTGATTTTGGAGGCATCAAAAGGTAAGTGGCATTCCATTGTCCAAATGGTTTTAAAACAAAAAGTATCTTTTTCTTTTATATTCTTGATTACATTTCTTTGATTGAATCGTAATTTAGATTTGTGCCAAGGTTTCAAATAGAAAAGAAATATGATTTTATTTGAATATTGTATGTCAACCAGTTTTTTAGAAGTTTCGTTTCGGATAATGGAGCACCATAATGGGATAGTTTGGATTGTATTTTACGTGGGTTTAGAGTCAGGTTTAGTTATACATCATGTTTGCTTAATGTGTTCCATGCAAGTAAAAAAATCCCCTTCTGGTTTCGATAAATTGGGTGGCTTTATCTGAATCGGGCCTCTCAATTCCTGTTTTGCTCTTCATGAAGTCCTAAGATTGAAACACCCTTTGTGTTTCTCATTTTTTTTAATTAAATTAAAAATGAGAATGAGTTTTTTATATAATGTAAAATGTGTAATAATAATATTCTGTTAGTTAATGAGAATGTAAAATAAATATGTTGGATAAATGACTAAAATATCCCAATACTAAAAATATAAATGTTTTCATTTCTTTTATATTTTTTTAGATTAAAGTTGTTATGGGTAAAATCGGTATCCGGTTGAAGGCTGATTTAAGGTGATAGGTGCGATCGTGAATGCCACACTAAGTCGTGTTTTCACGGTTGGTTCAATTGAAATAAGAGTGAGCGAAGATTTTTACGTGGAAACCGCCGGAAAACGGAAAAACCACGGAGCTACTTGTTGCGTGTCGTTTCCTCAACAAATTTTAAAAATTTTAAAACGTAAAACACTAGAAAGCGTAGTACAAGTATTGATCTCAGGGAGTTGTTTTTCGTGAAAAGTGTTTGCAAGCAACTTCTACAAAATGTCACGGTTTTGTAAAAGGGGGTTTTTAAGATGCAGAAATAAAAGATACAACCTAAGTAATGGGCCTTGACTACGGTACACAGTTCCTGGGAATAAGACTCCATCTCCTTCCTTTGTCCGTCCTTGCCTCGATTTTCACTGATTTCTTCCGAATAGCTGGTTATAGGAGCAAGGAATAGCTACTCTCCCTTATACTCTGATTGACAAGGAGGCATGGGAATAGGCTCATGTGATTCCCCCTTGGACGATTAGGAAGACAAGAGAATTGCCTTCGATTGCCTTCAAAACCGAATTGTGCGCCAGCTGATGCCAATGACTAGTGGCAAGTCCGAGGTCACAACCTGTCCACTGTCGTGGTACCTAGGCCACAAACAATCTGCTACTTCCCTCGAACCAGCAGTGTTGGAGTTGATGCTCTTCACCTTGATCTTCACCAAAATCCGTGAGAAGTGGCCTACTACTCATGAACCTTGACTAAGAGTCGTTACAGAAAGACTATAACAAGACGCGTGGAAGTATGCGGAATCCGAATGGAATTCAGTGAAGAACCGAGTGTATTGCTCAGCACTTGGAAGGAAACTTCATCTACTTCCCAGAAACTAAAGGTTTTAGCCCGAAAGGGCCATGGAAAACAGAAACGAAAGGAAACTAAGTGTTCTTCCTCCTTGAGGGGAGGAAGAACTCAAAAGTTCTAAGTACAAGGGAAAATGTTCAAAAGTCCGAAACTAAGTGCTCCAAGTGGTTTTTATATGACTTCCCACGTGTATTAACTCCTTTGGGTCTCCTTCCCATCATTTTTTCTGTCTTGTGTGCGCCAATAGACTTTCTTTGCGTGCAAGTTTGCGCCCAATAATTGCTGCAGACTCTGACATGCCGTAAGTCATGGGCGTTGACCAGTGTCAGTCTTCCGCCCACAATCATTCCAACTCGCGTACAAGGCACGAAAACTCAGAGTGTGACCACCTGCAATCCTCCTGCAACACTCCTGACAGTCTCTTGACATGCCTCGGTCAAAGTGTGAGAAAAAATGCATAAAATATATACAAAATGGGAAAATAGGAATTTTCTAGTAAAAATCAAATACTTAATAATAAGACTCCTAATTGGGCGACTTAGTACTTAATTAATACATAATTATACCTAAATAATAACTAGAAAATGACACTTAACATATTCCCCCCATACTTAAATCATGCTTGTCCTCAAGTATGAAAATCATAGCAGTCCACGAAAAAGGGCAGAACCTAAGTCATGATGCATTACTAAGGTACACTCATTCCTACAGTAGGTATTTACTCCAATTCTTTTTCCTATCCTTTAACCAATGACTACTTATACACTAACAATATCAAGGTAGAAACAGCAAAGAACATACACTATAGTGACTCAAGACCATTTTCTTTCTTTCTTTTTTTTTTCCTTTTTTGATAGAGGTCCCCGCTTTGGGGAAGAATATTTGGATTACAAAACCTCATGTGTGGTGTTAACCACGGTTTCGCCAAACATCCTTACCTTTGGCACCCCTATTTTTTTTGGTCTCGATTTGGTCACTATAGGAGCAGCAAAAATTTATTCACAACATAATATATACAAGGACTGAAAATGTAATCATAGCCACGGTGTAATCTTTCCTAAAACATGCAACAAAAGCTTGATATCTAGGAAGAAAAATAATTGGAGTATTTTCCTAGCAGCAAGGAATTCATGAACCTAAGCATGATCAATTCTAAAAATTCTAGTCTTATTCGTGGGAGCAAATGTACTTGAGGAGCATAGTGGGGATTTTTCACAAACAAAAACAAAAAGGAAAATAAAAACATGAAGCACGAAAACAGAAAAAATTCAACAAAGTTTCACATAAACGTCCTAATGCCCAGAAAATACTAGAAAATAAAAAGAAACATAAACTCCTCCCCCACACTTAATTTTGAGGATGTCCTCATCATCAAGTGCAGCGGAGGGTACCTTAATCATGGGGCATGCGGTAGTGTGAAGCAGTAGCCATAAGAGTGTTCAGCTTCGTGGAAAGCGCAGAAACTTGCGCCTAGAGACTCTGAATAGCTAGCAGTAGGGTGTGCTTGGTGGGGCTAGTGGGTGCAGTGCTCAAAGGAATGTCTATTGGCGTACCATATGGATTCACAATGGAAGGAGGCATAGAAGTAATGGTACTTTTGGTACCCGCTTGAAAACAGGTAGCTGCAAGAAAACAGGTCATCTAAATCTAGATAATGGAGATGATTATCTACCTTAAGGGTCTGTTTTTCCAGGTTCACTTTCAGGTGTTGGGTGAGCTTGGTGATGAGAGAAGCAAATGGGAGCACTCTTTCATTTTTAGCGGTGATGGAGTGCATTTGAGTTGCAATCCACCATCCTAAATTAATGGGGAGCTTCTTCATCATTGCCCACAGAAAGAACACAATAACCTTGGCAATGGTGCTAGTGCCTTGTCGGGTTGCGCTGTAACAGCCTCCCAAATACCTGTTAAGAACTAAAAGAGCAGGTGCCCTCAAGTAATGGGCCTTGAGTTTGCGTACAGAATATGGGGGCTCACAGACAGACATTGAAGCATATGCATTCAGCACATTAAAATGTTCAGGATAATCGCAGAAGGCTTGGAGGTAACGAGTAGTGGCTAAATCAGATTCAGAAACAAAGCCTAAAGCCACATTAAAATCATTGATAGACATACGAAAATTTTTGCCTTCAAGGCGGAAAGAAATCAAATTTTCAGCAAGGGGATTTCCAGCCACATCCTCAAACACAAAAGTAGTGTAAAATTCAAAAACAAGTTTGGGATAAACTGGGAGACTAATTTCAGAAAAATTTTCGCCACTCAGGAGAAGCATCAAATAAGCGATTAATATCAGCAAGTAGATTCAGATGCACCAAAGTAGGCGTATGCAACTTAAAATCAAACAAAATTCTGCGTGAGGTAAAGAGATTAAATAGAAGTTGAGCATTCTTATCTAAAAATTTCACAGTGTTTTTCAGCTGAGTCCAAGAAGGGGACTCCAATGCTCGGTCTCGCTAGAATTTTGTGCGATCGCGCTGTCCTTTACCTCGCTGTGTGGGCTGAGTTGCTTCATCTACATCCTGTTTTCCGGGAAGGAACTCTAGGCATGGCCCTTCATTAGCAGCACGCTCTATTTCAAAAATCCAGAGATCGACCTCTTCGTGGATGTTGAATTCTTCAGGGGAATCTTCGTCCTGTGCTGGAGAAGGGGATGAGGAATTTCTTTTTCCGTACCTTTTTCTCCAGCAAGTTCTTCCGGTTGTATGGGCTGCGGGCTCTCGGGAGCAGAAATTGCTGCTGGGGAATTTGGTTCTGAGGACTCAGGTGCGTCGGCAGCAACAGTAGCGGCAGCAGGGACTGGGTACCACTCCAGGTACAGCACCGGAGACACAATGGTAAAAGGCGTGGCTTCAATCGGAACAGACTCCGTCGCAGCGCCTAGAGATGGATCATGAGCAGTGGGAATAGAAGCATCTGCTGGGTTGTTGGTGTGGCGACGCTGGGTTCTTCTGGATGGTCCAGCAGCAGCAGGTTGACGCTTTCGAGTTGCTGCCTTAGCAGCACTTGCGCTTCGGGTAACCGGAGATGTGGGGCGTCCAGACATTGTGGGTTGGAAAATCAGAGAATTTCAGGCGAGAGAAGGAAGAATTGGAGCATAGGCACAACAGCGAAGTGGGGTAACGGTCAGTAAAAATGGGAATGCCAAAAGAGAAAAAGGGAGATTGAGTGTAGAAACGGTTAAGGGAGTAAGTGGTGGCGTGGGGCAGGTGAAAGTAAAGTCACTTGGAGTAGTGGGTGATAAAAACGAGGAACTAGTAACGGTTACGAAATTAAAGTCATGGGTTGCCTCCCATGCAGCGCCAATTTACAGTCATTGGCCGACTGTGACATCTGTTAATGGCCCTCGACTAGCAGTAAGCTGCACACACTGTGCGGCTTAAACTTCTCATAAAATGGCTTCAATCGGTGTCCATTCACCTTAATGCTTTTCCCTGTCTCAAATGAGCGAATAATAACAGCACCAGAGGGAAAAACATTCACAACTTCATAAGATCCAAGCAACTTACAACGCAATTTACCGGGAAAGAGTTTCAAGGTAGTATTAAATAAGAGAACTTTTTGACCTACAAAAAATTGCTTCCCATGTAACTTACTGTCATGGTAGCGTTTTACCTTTTCCTTGTGCAGGAGCTGGTTAGTGTAGGCATTGAGGCGAATTTCATCCAGCCCTTTTAGGTCTAAAAGTCTGTTCTCCCCAGCTTGATCACTAGTCAGGTTGCATGACTTGATGGCCCAGTATGCCTTGTGATGCAATTCAAAAGGTAGATGACATGCCTTACCATAGATCATTCTGTTGGAGACATTCCTATAGGATTCTTGTAAGCTGTACGGTATGCCTATAGTGCATCATTGAGCCTTGAGCTCCAATCTCGCCTATTTGGGTTCACGGTACGCTCCAAGATCCTTTTCACCTCTCTATTTGATATTTCCGCCATGCCATTTGTTTGCGGATGCCTAGCTGTGGATAGGCGGTGGTTGACTCCATATTTGGCCAATGCACTCTTGATGGCATGATTCACGAAATGGGTGCCACGATCTGAAATAATGATCTTGGGATGTCCAAACCTAGGGAACAAAATATTAGTCAAGAAATTACCCACGGTTTTGGCATCATCCCTTTCACAAGCAATGGCCTCCACCCATTTAGAAACATAATCAACAGCAAGAAGTATGTAGAGCTTCCCTTGAGAAGGCGGAAATGGTCCCATGATGTCAATGTCCCATGCATCAAAGATCTCACACATGATAATGGGTTGAAGGGGCATTTGATCCTTGTATCCCAAATTTCCTCCTCTTTGACAATTTGGGCACGCCTTGCAATGAAGGTAGGCATCCTTGAATATGGTAGGCCAATAAAATCCAGCCTCCAGAACCTTCTTTGCAGTAACTTTTGCACCAAAATATCCACCGCAAGGTAGCTCATGGCAATGTGAAAGAATAGAGTGCACTTCATCTTGGGGGATGCATCTCCTAATAATCTGATCAGTTCCGATTTTCCAGAGGTATGGATCATCCCAGATGAAATTCAGGCTATCACTCCTCAATTTCTCCTTCTGGTAGTGCTGGAAATCTGCAAAGAACTGTCCAGTCACTAAAAAGTTAACGATGTCAGCGTACCAGGGACTCTCGTCATGGATCATGAATAAGTGTTCGTCCGGGAAACTGTCATCGATAAGACTTGATTTTTCTCCAGAAGTGATGAGGCTGAGATGGTCTACAACTAAATTCTCGCATCCTTTCTTGTCCCTGATCTCCAAATCAAATTCTTGAAGCAATAAGATCCATCTTATGAGTCTAGGCTTCGAATCCTTCTTGGTGAGGAGATATCTCAAGGCGGCATGGTCTGAATAGACTATGACTTTGGCTCCTAGCAAATAAGATCGAAATTTTTCCAAGGCAAACACAATGGCCAGCAGCTCCTTCTCTGTAGTGGTGTAGCTCTTTTTGGCATCATCAAGACACTTGGACGCATAGTGGATAACATGGGATTGTTTATCCACCTTTTGTCCCAAAACCACACCTAGAGCTACATCACTTGCATCACACATTAGTTCAAATGGGAGCCTGAATAATGGGAGCGGAAACAAGCTTCTCTTTCAAAACATCAAAGGTGTGCATGCATTTTTCATCAAAATGAAACTCAACATCTTTATGCAATAAGGCACATAGAGGAGATGCAATTTTCGAAAAATCTTGAATAAACCTATGATAAAATCCAACATGTCCAAGGAAAGAACGTACATCTCTCACACAAGTAGGATAAGGTAATTTTTGGATTACCTCAATTTTGGCCTTGTCAACCTCAATTCCTTTTTGGGAAACATGTCCTAAAATGATACCTTGTTCTACTATGAAATGGCATTTCTCATAATTCAAAACAAGGTTAGTCTCTACACAACGTTTCAGAATCAAAGAAAAATTAGCAAGACATTCATCAAAGCTATTTCCATAAACCGTAAAGTCATCCATAAAAACCTCTATAATATTTTCAACATATTCAGAAAAAATACTAACCATGCATCTATGAAATGTTGCTGGTGCATTGCAAAGTCCAAAAGGCATTTTATGGTAAGCAAAAGTACCAAAGGGGCAAACGAAAACAACCTTAGATTGATCCTCAAGAGCCATGGGTATTTGATGGAAACTGGAGTATCCATCCAAGCAGCAATAATGGCTCCTTCCAGCAAGTCTTTCCAACATTTGGTCGATGAATGGAAGTGGGTAGTGGTCCTTGGTGGCTGCGTTCAATTTTCGGTAATCTATGCACATTCGCCAGCCATTTTGCACTCTTGTAGGCAGGAGTTCCACTTGGTCATTGGCCATGACTGTGATACCTGTTTTCTTCGGGACAACCTGCACAGGCTAACCCACTCACTATCAGAAATAGGATAGATTATACCAGCAGCCAATAACTTCAGAATCTCCTTCTTGACCACTTCAATCATAGGTGGATTCAATCTCCTCTCGGGTTGGCGAATTGGCTTTGTTCCCTCCTCCAAATAGATGCGGTGAGTGCATATGGAGGGGCTTATTCCTTTGATATCCGCCAATGTCCACCCAATTGCCTGTTTGTGCTCCTGGAGCACACTCCTGAGTTTTTCCTCCTATTCCAGGGTTAGTGTACTAGAGATAATAACAGGTGAAGTCTCATTTTCGCCCAGAAATAAATATTTCAAATGTTTAGGCAGTGTTTTTAACTCTAGTAATGGGGCATGAATAACGGAGGGAATCAGCAGTTTCTCAAGCATTTCTAAACTCAGAAAATTCAGGTTTTTCAGGAAAATAATCAAGATAATTTAAAAGTTCGGAATCAGAAAAGGAAATACGATCAGAATCAAAGTTTTCAGTAAGACATTTGAGCAAGGGATCTTGCTCATGGACCATCGCTAAGTGTTCTACATCTACGTCAGATGTAGATATTGAGCAAATCTTGTTAATCTGGTCCGGATATTGCATGGCTTTGTCCAGGCTAAAGTCCAGCACCTGTCCATCAAACTGTAGAGAAATTGTGCCGGCTTGGACATCAATTTTGGTGCTTGCAGTAGCCATAAACGGTCGTCCCAAAATGATGGACTTCGAAATCATGGGATTTTTGCTCTCCATTGGAATAACTAAAAAATCAACAGTAAAAATCAAATTTTCAACATGCACAAACACATCATCAACTCTACCATCAGGCTTCACATGTGATCTATCAGCTAATTGACAAACAACACTAGTAGGTTCAAGTTTACCTAGCTTAGATGCAAGAGAAAGATAGAGGGATCTAGGCATAACATTAACCGATGCTCCTAAATCACACATGGCCATTGAAATTTTGGTCTCATCAATAGTAACAGGTATGGAAAACATACCTGGATCCTTACACTTTCTTGAAAGCCTTCTCTGAATAATTGCTGAAATATTTTCAGTCAAGGGAATTACCTCTTCCACTTTTTCCTTCTTCTTGGGGTCACATAAATCCTTCAACATTTTCGCATATTTCGGCACTTGATCTATCATGTCCAGCAAGGGAATATTCACTTTCACCTTCTTCATCACCTCCATGAATGCTTTCAGTCCACGTTTGTCCTTGCTCTTCCTTCGAAGTCTCATAGGAAAAGGAGGTGGAATGACTAGAGACTTGGGTTGATCAACTTCTTGTGGCTCCTTCTCCTTTACTTCTTTAGGAGGCGTTGGTATAGGAATGTTCTGAGCTGGAGAATCATCAGGATGCTCTAAAATAATCTCCTCATCCACATCATCATCGTCGTCCAAGACTTCAAGTTCTTTTTCGTCAGATCTGTCCACCTTAGTTATGAACCATGGGTAAGGTTCCGATAGATCCTTCCCACTTCTTAAAGATATAGCGTTGATGTGCTCTGGGTTCTTCACTGGTTGGGATGGCAGTGCATTCACCTCTTCTGTTGGCACCTCATGTATCATAGGTCTTGGATCAAAATAATGAGAGGTTGAAGATCCTTGATACCTTCCTTGTTGTTGGAGAAGTGATTGGAAGCCAAGCTTCAAGGTATCACTCATAGCAGTAAGTTGAGCTAAAACTTCAGAATTATCCACTTCGTGCACTGATTTTACAGGCTGAGAATCTCCTCCAGGGGCTCGGTATGAGTAGTCATAACGGCTGGAAGTAGAATAAGAGTTGGCAGCCATTTGTTCTATCAATCTTCGGGCATCAGCACTGTGGCGGTTCTCTAGTAATGACCCATTACAAGCGGCATCCATTTGTCCTCTGTTCATAGAAATGTTGTAAAATTTGACCTTCAGTAAGCCCATGTTGTGGATAAGTATTACAGATCCGGTTGAATCTGTCATAATACTCCTGTAAATTCTCTCGTTCACTTTGTAGCATGGTGGCTAAAGCTCTTCTTCTCGCAGAGGCTCTTCCTAGGGGCGCATATCTATCAAGAAACTTTTGAACCATTTGCTACCAGGTTGCAATAGAGGACGGAGGTAGTGCATACAGCCACCCCAGGGCTCGCTCAGT
Organism: Utricularia gibba; assembly: GCA_002189035.1. Classification (NCBI taxonomy): domain Eukaryota; kingdom Viridiplantae; phylum Streptophyta; class Magnoliopsida; order Lamiales; family Lentibulariaceae; genus Utricularia; species Utricularia gibba. The sequence continues at coordinate 1,775,984 of NEEC01000020.1, read as the reverse complement.
GAGACTGAAAGGGAAGACCCACAACTTGACTTGGTTCTTCGTAGCACCTTTTGGGCGCATGGATGCACAAGCCGTGTGCAACTCTCTAAGATGACGATTTGGGTCGTCATTTTCTCTCCCAACGAACTTAGGAAGTGTCTAGAACAAATATGGTCGAAGCTCAATGTCCTCTTCCGCGTCAAAGATGATACAAAGTGGTCGGTCAGCATGGCTGCCAGTGATTTCTTCTTTTATGGTCCTTAGTGCTGGGCCATGATTAGTGATCGGTAGAACTGGAAAAAATTGCGGATGCTGTTGCTCCTGTTCTCCATGCATTGTGGGGACTCCAGTAGGTGGTTGAGCATCCATTTCTTCGTCAGGAGGTAGATTTGAAGTTAGTTCCCTCTTTTTCGCCAGAAATGTGCGCTCAATCTCCGGATCTAAAGGGCACAAGATGTCTCGGTATGATCTTAAGCTTCGGTGTCCTTTTGGTGGAGCTGAATGCATAAAAACATAGAAAAACAGCAGCAAAACGAAAATAAAAGAAAAACAAGAAGAAAGAAAGAAAAAGAAAAGAAAAAGAAAAACTATACACAACACTAAACACAAAAATATACAACTCCTCGGAAACGGCGCCAAAAATTTATTGCGTGTCATTTCCTCAACAAATTTTAAATATTTTAAAACGTAAAACACTAGAAAGCGTAGTACGAGTATCGATCTCAGGGAGTTGTTTTTCGTGAAAAGTGTTTGCAAGCAACTTCTACAAAATGTCACGGTTTTGTAAAAGGGGGTTTTTAAGATGCATAAATGAAAGATACAACCTAAGTAATGGGCCTTGACTACAAGACACAGTTCCTGGGAATAAGACTCCATCTCCTTCCTTTGTCCATCCTTGCCTTGATTTTCACTGATTTCTTCCGAATAGCTGGTTATAGGAGCAAGGAATAGCTACTCTCCCTTACACTCTGATTGACAAGGAGGCACGGGAATAGCCTCATGTGATTCCCCCTTGGACGATTAGGAAGACAAGAGGATTGCCTTCGATTGCCTTTAAAACCGAATTGTGCGCCAGCTGTTGCCAATGGCCAGTGGTAGGTCCGAGGTCACAACCTATCCACTGTCGTGGTACCTAGGCCACAAACAATCTGCTACTTCCCTCGAACCAGCAGGGTTGGAGTTGGTGCTCTTCACCTTGATCTTCACCAAAATCCGCGAGAAGTGGCCTGCTACCCATGGACCTTGACTAAGAGTCGTTACAGAAAGACTGTAACAAGACGCGTGGAATTATGCGGAATCCAAATGGAATTCAGTGAAGAACCGAGTGTATTGCTCAGGACTTGGAAGAAAACTTCATCTACTTCCCAGAAACTAAAGGTTTTAGCCCGAAAGGGCCATGGAAAACAGAAACGAAAAGAAACTCAGATTTCTTACAAATATCGGTCTATCGACTGGCATTATCCCCTCAAGGTCTCTTTTGGCAGCCTTTTAGGAACCGGTTACCCTTGATCGATTTATCCCCTATCATTTAGCCCCTCTGATTTGCCAACATTGGCCCTTCCGGGGTAAGTCGGGGAATCAGAATCACCACAATGCCGACTTCTGAGGTGCCGCCTTGTTCGCATGAGCCACAAACCGCCTTGTACCGATACCTCTGCCACGCGTCGGCTCATAAACACGCCACATTTTTTCCCGCTCATTTTTGGGCACCTCAAATCTCACGTCGCTTCGTCTCCCGACTCCTTCCATTATAAATATCCGCACCCATTGTCATTTCTCCCCTTTGCTTTCTTCGTTCGCTCACGAGATTCCAGCGCTCTCTGAACTCCGCCGTGCTTGCCGCCATGTTATCCACTGGAGATTACAGATTTCCCAGGTATCCGCTCCTTCTCCGTGACTTTTTGCATCTCTACGATTTCTTAACTCCCCTTTAGGTCTTCAAGAATTTTGGACGGGTACTTACCGCCTTTCTAAGTCGTTTACCCTTTCTGACTTTCGCCTCGTTCTAGGGTTTGGGGCTTCTAAGTCCCCGATGGATGGCCGATCTCATTTTCAATGCTGCCGATTTGAAGATAACTCCAACTTTGTTGTTAAAGCCCCCGATACCCACCATGATTGGTGGTCTTCTTTTGTTTGGGTAGCTCCCCCTTTGGGTTTTCGGTGGAACTTCCTAGTCGATCCCCCAACTCCTTTCAGGGTCAAAATCTTTGGTGCGTATCGGTCTTCTTCCGAATCTCGTGAAGTTCTCTATGAGAGGCTTAGTCGAGGCTCGGTTGGGTACGAGTCTTGTGCCTTGATGTTCTCGGGTGCGTCGCTGAAAAGATCAGGTATTATTGGTGGTTCTCGAGACCCCCATTGGCCCGATATCATTCCTTTCGACGGCACCGATTTGAGAAACCTTCCTCTTAACCTCTCTCCATCCTTTTCTCTTGTTTCGGCTTCATCCCTAATCCCCCCCACCTGTTCAAACCGGGGCTCCCAAGAAAAAGAAAAGGGTTAAGGTACTTGCGCACAAACCCTCAAAGAGGCAAAGAGGTAGTTGGGTTCAGCTTACCCAAGTCTTAGAATCGGCACTATGCCTTATTGCTTTTCCTACTTTCGTTTGCAGCTGAAGAGATGGCTCGAAGAAGCTCCCTGGAAGATTTGGTGATGGCGCGGTTCTCCGCCGAGATGCAGAGGATGCAGGAACCTGAGGTGCCCTCCCCTGCACAGGTCTGTCTTATTTCTGGTGGCCCGTTGCTAAGAGTATTTGACTCTAACATTTTAACTTTCCCCCCAGGCCGATTCAGCCTCAGCTCACTCAGATGCTGCCGGTCACCTCCCGGAGGGTCAAGTGGTTGAGGTTCCCGGGACTCGGGAATCAACTCCTCCTCCGTCGGGAAAAGGAAAAGAAAGGCTCCCGGCTCCCGGCATTGGGCAGATTTCGGCCGGAGCTTCAACCTCGGTCCCTCCAAGTGACATAGGGGGAATTTCCACCCCTCCGATTCAGATAAGGGAGGATCCTGCTCTCCCCCCCTCTTCCTTCCCCTTGGAGCTGCGAAAAGCCTTAGAAGAGGCTACCCCCAACCTTTCGGGAATTCAACCAGAAGTTATACTCAAAGGGATTTGGCAGGTGTACTCTCTTCCTTCCCTTCTTCTATTCTTCTTCTTTCTTCTTCTTCTTTCTTTCTCTTTTTTTTTTTTTGGGTAAGCAAATATATTTGATTCCTCGCTTGCCGATTTTACCATAGGCTTTGACCTTCAGATGGGGGATGGCCAAGGAAATGGGATCCCATTCTGAGGAAGTCTCTCGGCTTCAAGCTCAAATCATGGCTCAGGATGCCAAGATAAAGTCGTTGGGGGAAGAAGGGAGCGCATTGAGAAGCATACTCGGGAAGCGTACCCACCGAGAAGAGGAGTTGCAGACCTTGGTTGGTGAAATGGGAAAGGCAATTGATGATGCCAACTTTGAGAAAGAGAGTTTCAAAGTGCAACTCGAGGAAGCGGAGGTAGAGTTGAAACAATCCATGGATCGCATTTCGGCCCTGGAGGCGGAGCTGCTCAATATGGAGGCATCTCACAGAAGGCTTTGTGAAGATTTCGTGAACTCGGCCTGCTTTTCCGAATTATTGGATATTTATGCCGGAGACTTAATCGGCCTTCTTCTATACCGCCAGAGGCGACAGTTCAGCCGAGAGTTCGGGCTTTCAATCATGGATCCGCGCTTCGATAGGATAAATCCCCTGACGAAGGATGAGAACATGCTAGACGTTATCGCGGATACGTTCCAAGCCCCGGAACTCGGGTTTGAAGCTGATCGGGAGCAGCTGATGGCGCTGATTCGGGCAAGGATAGGGCGAGAGAATGACGCCATGTTGAGAGCTAGGATGGAGCGACATACCGGTTCCTCTGCCAATCCTCCCGTTAATCCTCCATCTCCTCCTGCACTTTAGTGACTTTTTTAACTTGGTGTATTTTCCCCCCTACTGTGGGGCTTCTTGAACATTTTTGATATCCTGGATCAGGATTTCCTTCTAATTTACTCCATTTTTGCGCATCACTTTTGCCTTTGATGATATCACATTTCGGGGGAAGCCCTGAGCTGGTTTGTTATGTTTGTTACGTGCTTAGACTTGGAAGGTTCGCCTATGCTTTTGTAATTCGGGGGTGGGTGTCTCTTCGCCAACCCTTTGGTTGGACTTTTTGATTTCAGTTTGCCTTAGTATTTCCTCATGCGAGCTGAACCGTTGCTAGGGAAGCATGTCGGAAACCCTCATGGGTTGAGCGACTTCCCCAATCCGAAACGGCCCTCTTCTGGCCAAACCCCATTGTTTTGAACATGGGTGGATTTGCTTTGGGTGCTCTTGCCGTCTCGAGATTTCGACAATCAGGTCAATACTTAAGGGCTTTTCGGGGCTTACGCGTGCGGTTTACGGGAACCGGTTCCCAAATTATACCAGGGCTTATTCTTGTCACCGACTTATGCCTGGGTTTGGGGGATCACATATATATCGGGGGAGACCCCGAGTTGATTTGCTGTATCCCGCAGGGGATGCCGATTTGGGAGATTCGCTTGGGCTTACGTTACTTGGACAGAGCTTGTGATTTAGATCTTTGAGGGTCTGCCTGGGCTTACGCGACTCGGCCAAATCTCCCTCGGAGAATTCCCTTGGGGATACCGACTTGATATATCTCTTGTCCGTTCTTCTCTGATGAGCCCCTAGTCGGCTATAGACACTTTGCCGTTTTTCTTCCAACAGCTCCAACTTCAGTTTTCGCAGGTCAGCATTTTCTTCTTCATTATAATGTTCCACCCGGTAGCTTTTCAGGGTTAGTTCGATAGGGCATACGGCTTCTGAACCATAAACCAATAAGAATGGGGATTCTTCCGTGGTGGTCCGAGCGGTGGTGCGATATGACCACATCACTTCATCCAAGCGATCTGCCCATGACCCTCCAAAATCTTCAAGCTTAGTCTTCATACATAGCCTGAGCGTTCAATTCGTTACCTCTGTGAGACCATTGCTCTGCGGGTGATACACCGAGGTGAAGTTGTGCTTGACCGTATATTTATCCAGGAATGCCTCCATTCTTCCTCCAACGAATTGGCTTCCATTATCGGTCACTAGTTCTTGAGGGATCCCGAACCGGATGAAGATATTTCTCCATAGAAATCGAATAACGGTCTCCTCTTATATTTTTGCCACGGCTTCAGCCTCCACCCATTTGGAGAAATACTCGACTCCCACGATGAAAAATTTCCTTTGGCCCGAGGTTTGGGGGAACGTCCCCATAATATCCACTCCCCATCGATTGAACGGGCATAAGAATGGAAGAGAGGTCAGGTTATTTACCGGCTTTCTCGGTGTACTTGCATGGTATTGGCATACTTTGCATTTCTTCACCATTTCGGTAATGTCCCGCTCCATAGTTGGCCAATAATACCCGGTTCTCAAGGCTTTCCTGCATAAAGATCATATCCCGACGTGGCTGCCTCATTCCCCTTCATGCATATCAGTTATAAGTTCTTGAGAATGCTTTGCCCCGATACACCTCAAGAGGGGTCCATCTAAGGATCTGCGATAGAGAATTCCATTTACCAGTGTATATCTCTTTGCTTTAATCTCTAAATGTCGGGCTTTGGATTTATCAGATGGTGTTTCTCCATTTCGTAGATACCGGACGTAGAGTGATGTCCAATCATCGAGATGACTCAGCTGTGGAGAGATATCATTTCCTGGTTGCTGGGTAATATAATTCATGGCTCGCAAGGTCACTGAAGGTTGATCCCGCAACCGAATCGTCACACTTCCTTCCCTCAGCTCATGAAACCCTGCAGAAAATCGGGCGAGGCTATCTGCGGATCAGTTTTTCTCGCGTGCCACGTGCGACAGGGTGAATTCCTTGAAGGTCTTTGCCAGTTCCTTTACCTGAATATGGTACAGAGCCATGAGAGAGTTATGGGTTTCGTATTCACCCGAAAACTGTCCTTGCATAAGTCGTGAATCGGTGTAGACGTCGAGCTCCGCAACTCCTAGTTCCTTGGCAATTTTCATTCCTTTAATCAAGGCTTCATATTCGGCCACATTGTTGGAGGCTGGGAATAAGAATTTCACCGTGATATAAATGTGTTCCCCGTCCTGGGTTCGGATGTCTATTCCTCCTCCAGCACCGTTGTATGTCGAGCCATCAACGTGCATGGCCCATCGATCATTGACTTCCACAAAACGGTCTATAGACCTTGTCATTTCGACCACAAAATCGGCAAGAGGTTGGGCCTTGATTGCTGTTCTCGATTTAAACTCAATATCCATTGTACTCAATTCGACCGCCCATTTGACAACCCTTCCGAAATCTCTGGTCGAGATAGGATATTCTTCAGAGGCTGATTGGTGAATACAATGATGTGCCGATATTGGAAATATGACCTCAGTTTTTTGGCTGCCATATTCAGAGCCAAGATGACTTTTTCTGTCACCGTATACCGGGTTTCGGCCGGTAACAGAACCTTGCTCACATAATACACCGGCAAGTGCTTATCTGCCGAGATGGTTGTCAAGACTGTGCTGACTGCAACGGGCGATATAGACAGATATAGTCCTAAGAGCTCTCTTGCTTTCGGAGCCACAAGAAGCGGGGGTGATGAGAGATATTCCTTGAGTTTTTCAAAGGCAATCCGGCAATCCTCGTTCCATTCCAAAGCGTTTCCCTTTCGCAAGGCCTTGAAGAAGGATGCCGACTTATCGGCTGACCGAGATATGAAACGGCTGAGGGCAGCCAATTTACCCGTGAGGCTCTGGTACTCCTTGATTGTCCTTGGGGTTGCATTTCGCATATTGCCTTAATCTTCTCGGGGTTAGCCTCGATTCCTCTCTCCGATACGTAATGCCCCAGGAATTTTCCACTTTGCACCCCAAAACAACATTTCAGTGGGATGAGTTTTAACCCATATGACCGGCATAGAGAGAAACAAGAATCCAAATACGCCAAGTGGTCTTCTTCATTCATAGATTTTACGATCATATCGTCCACATACACCTCCATCGAGGTACCGATTTCAGAAGAGAATATTTTATTTACCAACCTCTGATAAGTCGCCCCAACATTCGTTAAACCGAAAGGCATGGCCACGTAGCAGTAAACTCCATCCTTGGTGTAGAAGGTGGTTTTCGGTTGGTCTCTCTCGGCAACGAAAATTTGATGGTATTCCGAATAGGCATCCATGATGCTCAGGAATCGGGATCCGGCAATGGCATCCACTGGCTTGTCAATCTTTGGCAAAGGATAAGGGTCCCTTTCGCAGCAGGCGTTGAGGTCGATGAAGTCAATGCACATCCTCCATTTTCCCCCGGGCTTCGAGACGACGACTGGGATGGCTACCCACTCGGAGTACTGGATCTCCTTCACATAACCAACTTCCAGGAGCTCCCTTGTTTTTTCTTTGATAATTCGGCATTTTCCTCTGAGAAATGCCGTTGCTTCTGCCGAACCGGTTTTGCCCCCGGGTAGGTATCAATGTGATGCTCGGCAACGGATCGATCAATGCCTAAAAAGTCTGCAGCAGTCCAGGCAAAAATATCGGCGTTCTTCATCCAAAGTTCAACTAACCTCTTCTCAAATCTGGTGTCCAGATTGGCACCAATGCGGGTGGCTTTCTGCGCATCTTCTGGTACTAGTTGCACTGACTTGTACACAACCGGTTCCATTGCTTGTCTAGGGGGTTCTCAGGGTTCCTTTTCTACTATCATCACTCTCGGTTTTTTCGCGCAGGGGTCCTGACAGGAAGATACATAACAGGACCGGGCGGTTGGTTGGTCGATGCCCATCATGCAAATGCCCTTCGATGTTGGGAATCTCAATGCATGCAACCTCAGATAATTCTAGGTCATATTTAGATAAATGTATTATGTATTGGAATGAGAAAAAAATTCAGTTACAATAAAATGAAAATCATTACATGATCTAATTCATTCGACGTTTAGGATATTAGTGTTGTAATTGAAACCAGTGCCAGATCTGACAATAAATCTATTAAAAAATAGTACTCTTTTTTTTTCAGTTGCGGGTCTTTGAGCTGATGTGTGGTTGTACTCAAATATCTGGCCCCTAAGTTGTCATGAACGCTATATCAAGTGCCACTTGGTGAACTCCTGTAAATCCCTTCGATCCTTCAGGATTTTCTAACTGTGTGATTGAATCATTTAATGAAATACATCTCTTTGTCGTGTTTTTATTGGCATTTCATATGCTCCTTTAATGAAAATTTAGGTACCAATCAAACGAGACCAAAGAGATTCTTTGTTCATGGACCCAACTTCACCTTAATTTTTATTTGAATAAGTAAAAATTCTTGTTAATGAGAAGTCGGAGTTTTTGAACAAACCACAGTCCCTAAGGTACGTCAGGAATCCATTAATGAGAAGGGGGTGGGGAGAGCTTGAACCCAATTCCTTGAATATATGTTTACCTGGAATTTTTAGGGAGTTATACATTTGTGTATTGAGAAGGACATTCACTATTTCTTGATGCTCGACTTTCCCTCGGATAAGCTTCTCCCGCCCACGAAAAATATTTCATTGTAGCCAAATTAGATGGTACATCTTTCTTGGTATATCCAAATAATATGTCGGAGCATAAACTAAAACATTGCAGAGTTACAAAGATAATTATTAAATCATCAGCGCTTTATAAAGGCATTCCTCCTAGAGTAGCTATTAATACGAATAAGGGGAACTCAGTTATAGCAATTTTAGTACAATGAGAAATTAAAAGATTTTATTGAAATTTTTTATTTGGAAATTTCTTGAAAAGTTAATCATGGGTTCTTCTCTCATTCAGAATAGTGTCGTTATGCTCATAACTAAACTAAACTTGTTGAATAGATGAAACATAACGAAGGTATATCTTTTTGATCAAAGGTTCAAGCGATCATCAGAAAAAGAATTAGTTCAAAATATAGGATACATTCTTGAAATAGCAAACTTCCATTGAAGAGAAGCAAATAAAATGCTTTCATAATTCTCGTAGAATGAAGAATGAAGTTTTTATTCTGTACATGCCAAATCTTCAATTAGTGACCACATCCAATTTTAAAGAAAAATCCCATTAGTATCAAACTTTTCATTTTTGGAATCAAATAAGATCAATATCAAACCTTATTCCATGGAATTTACACGAGGCTCGTCTTTACTTCATCAAAATCCCTAAGAGTGCTTACTTGATCCATGATTTATGTTTTGATCAAGGCGTATAGATCATCGTCATGGATTAATGAAAATATGCAAAAGTTCTATTTGCCTCCGCCATTTTATGAGTCTCTTCCTTTTTGCATATGGCATCGTCACTCCCTTTGGGATCTGCTAATAACCAATGAACCTCAAATGCTTTCCCTCATTTGAATCCAATTTCAATGGAGACTTGACGAGTATACCCAACTACATATCTTGCTTTTACTGTTACATTGGGAGTCCCTCGTTTGATGAATTTTTTTGAGGGCTAAATTGAAAATTTGATAAGCCAATGATTTATTTTTTATGTTTCATAATACGGTTAACGAACATGTTAAATACTGATTCACATAAATTAGATCAAAATTTTCTGATTTTTCTTCTGCAGTGCCTCGGCGTTAAAGGGGGTTTAAGAATCTGTTTTCATTTTATAAAGGCTGAAATTATTGTAATCATCGTTCATCACCAGGAAGAATGTACGTCTCTGGGAGCGTGTATCACTATAGGAATTCCTATTCTAGCGAATGATCATGCAATACATTCAATCCATTTAATTCTTAATAAATTACTATTTGCGATTTGTCAGGGCCTTTCAAGGTATCTTAGAAATACTCAATTAAATTAATCATATTATAAGATAAAAACTTATGTTTCAAAATAACTAGGAACATTATGTGATTAATTAGTATTCAAATAAAAAAGACCTAGTAGATCAAAATGATAGTTGAATCAAAATAATTTTTTTAGTTCGATTTATTTTCATAGGGAAATATGAATGTGCTATCATATTCTATCAACTCACAAGTTTTATACAACCAGTGTGGAAGTAGGCCAACATTTACATTAGCAAATGGGCGGTTTTCAAGTTCATGGTCAGTACTTATCACTTTTTGAAAGTAGGATCACAATTTCTCTAAATATGTTATTCAGTTCATTCCAAATGTGAGTAAAACCCAAATTGGAGAAGAATACGCCCTTGGGTGCCTTTTATTGGAACTATGTTCCTATTTATTTTTGCTTCTAATTTTTCGGGGGCTATTTTACCTTCAAAAATCATACAGAACTACCTCATGGCTGGTTGGTTCCACTAATGAATGATATTAAATACTTACATCAGGAGCATATTGCTATGCAGGTCTTACCCTAAAAGGATGAAGCTATTTCTGTAACTATATTCAATCAACTCCAATCCTTTTAACCCATTAGTATCTTAGAAGATTTCACAAAGCCGTCATCACTTAGTTGATGACTTTTCAGGAATATCTTTAGTTCTCTTTGTTGGCCTTCGCATGATGATGCCCAATCTTCTGCACAAGCCCGCAATGAGTTGTTAAGCAGAGGATCACCACCCGTCCCTGCTTCCTTAATGGATCACTGATACCTGTATAATCAAATAAAGCTAAATACAAAACACCAGAATTAGCCTGGTAAAATCCAATGTAGGAACAATTCATTATTTCTTGGTTACACCATACAAAGGCAACAGCTTTACAATGTACTTAGCCACAGCACCTGAGTTGTCGGACATGTTACTGTTTTTTTTTTTTTTTAAAGAGTATCGACAAGTACTTAATACATGATACGTGCACACTATGTCGAAATATAATAAATTAATATAATTTATTAATTTAATATTAAAATATGTAATTCACTACTGTTTATCCTTTTTCCCATATAAAAAAACACTCAAATTCAACCCTAATATTCCATGGGTCACCCTATTTTTTCCTACTGCAATTCAGCTAAAACTTTTCCTCACTTTTGCAATTCAGTAGAAACTTTTCCCCACTTTTACAATTCCTTTGGAACCTAATATTTTGTATCTGAACAGCGAAAATCAACCAATATCAACGAAAATCAAGTTTGGAAAAGACAAGTCGACAATTTTACTATGACAACGACTTAAGACTACAAGTTTTCACAATCTTCTTGATTGTTAGAATGATATTTTGATTATATATTCATAATAATTATTTGTATTGACTCCACTAATGCTTATTTTAGATTCTTGAAACTTGAAATTGGAAAATGAAATAAGTGTAAACATTGCAAATGAAGATGTATGGTCATTATAGAATTATATTTCAAAAGTTAGAAGAGATGGAGAAACAAGTGAAAATTTTGAATTTCTATGTTAATATTGTGACTCAATTTACAAGGGACATATTTTATAATATTGCTAATCTTTTTATTCAAAGGAAAATTTCAATACAATATACGTTTACAACATGTCACTAACTAAAAACAAAATAAAAAATTCAACATGAAATTTACAATGTATTTTATTCAACAATTGGTAAAAATGAACTATTGCATATTAATTAAAAAACAAGAGTCCTTAAAAAAGGATTGGCTCTCAAATATAATTGAATCTAATGGCTGATTCCTAAAATACCTTTTTTTTGGGTTAAAAAAATAACTTAAACTTATGAAGAATTACCATACCAACCCCCTTTCATCCTTCCCATTCGTACTACACAAGAAGTTCTTTTTATGAGGTGTTGCAACAATGAAGGGGGATTGAATTCTTTTTAACTAAAAAAAAATCATTGTAACTTGAATATTTTTTTGTTAAAAAGAATAAATAAGAATGATAGAAAAAAAATTCTTGTTGATTTTTAGTATATGTATAACAGAAGAGGATATTCAATGAAAAATATAACTGATTCTTTCGTTTTTTTGAACCAAATCTAATATTGATATTTTAGCAACAAATCTAATAAATCTGTGTAGTAATTGGTGTATTAATTTTTTTGGGAAAGGTAGTGATAACACATATTTTTGAGTATTAAAGAGTAGTAAAATGTCTAATATTTATCAAAAACCTCAAGTTCTAGCATGAATTCCTATGTTTTTATGACTAACACCGTAGTCGTGTGTTTTATTCCTAGTTGTATGATTTCGTCCCAGCCTTGTTTCTAATAGTTACTTTGAGCAATGCAACGATTGACAGCCAGCATAAGTCTCAAGTAGCCGGATATGAACTGTGCAGTAGCAGAGGATAAGGCAAAAGTCTAAAAAAAGTATACAAAATCCAAGGAAGAGAAAAAAAAAGAGATTTTTGGAAATGATGGAAGAGGGAGAAGGGGGGAGAATGATTTTTGAACGAGGATAGAGACTTCCGAAAAAACATTCCCCATCGCAAGAACACCTAAAGGGGAGGGGATGACGATCCAAAAGAAAAAGCTTTTCCCTTAAAAATTTCCTTTCGTTCTTGAAGCACACTATTCTTAGCTTAAAATAGTCTTATCTTAGTTTTATTGCGTGAACTATTTACCTTCTTTGTTTTTGTTATGCACTATTTGTTGTTGTTTAAATTTGAGATCAAAATGTTGCTTAGAATATGTTATGAAAATACTTTATTTTCCCTTGCTATGAGTGGCTAAGTACCTAAGGGTGCCTTGGGGTGAAAGTACGAGAAATGTGCTAATCAATCTTTAGACCTAATCAACCATAAATCACACCACTTTCTTAACAAATCAGGATAGATCCAGGAGGAGGAAATAGTGAAATCCATCTTAACAACTCTAATTATTAGGGGGAAAACAAGAGTCCGGGTAGACCTAGACTTTGTTTATGAGTTGTTTGATTTATAGTTTGTGTAAGCGTATTTAATGATAAATATACATTCCCTAGGAGTCCCAAGGCATCATCCATTGCAATCCAGGAATAAACGAGTTTAAAAGTTTGTTACTTTTCTTTACTATATTTTATCGCAACTCTGACTTAGTTCTAGTTGAGACCAAATCTATCAACGTGACATTGATTGCATGTATTGACTTTCACATAGTAAGCACCTAACTCCTTGTGTTCGACCCTAGTCCACTATGCTCATATTTTTCATATGATTTGATGTGAATTAGGTTTATAAATTTTATTTGATAGGAGAAATTTACGATTTTAACGACGTTGCATGAATTTTTCGTTTATCAGGGAGTGTGTGAGAGTTGTTTATTTCAAGGATCGGTGGGATCTAACCGGCATAGATACTCTTGCTGATGATAATTTACTCCGATAATATCTAGGGTTCCTTGAATCTTCACTCTCTCACTATGATTGAAAAAGTTCTTGTGACTTGTGGTCAATATTAGTTGGGTATATGATGCAACTCTCCAAACAATAAGTGTTTGGTAAATCACATCTTTTAGTTCTAATGAAGCAATTTTTCAAAAGAAGCAAGTTGGACTCACAAAGATCATGAGAGTAATGCACTATACTAAACATCACAAGTAAAACTTGAAAAATTTAATTTTTTTATGAACTCAAAGTAGAAGAATTGCTCTTATAATATATTACAACCAAAATTATTCATCACGGCTGAGGCCTTTTTTTATATAGGTAGAAAAATAGATTTATTGAAAAGAAAAGTATTAGTAGTGAGCTAAGAAATTATGAACCAAGTTGATTAACATTTTGAATAGGTTGACCTCAATGTCATATACTTTAAAATTTTGTTGATAGGCTCATAATTCCTTCAATAACTCTTGATTCTTTCATGCTCTTGTTCTTATGATTCATCCAAGTAAAATTAATGGAGGATTAGTGACCTTCTTTTCATTATCTTCATTATATTTATCTTTGAACTCATTATCCGCCTTCCCCCCTCCCTTTTTCTTTTAACAGATTCAGCATTGAATCATCATCATTTACATCACAAATAATCAAGTCAGCAATGTTTAATATAGAATGCATAGCAAACTAACTTAGTAAATCAATTTTAGAAGCATTGTCATTGATTTTTTTCAATTACTCTAAATGGTCTATCCCCTTAGGGCGAAAGTTTCGATTCTCTTATTTGGAAATATTTCTTTGTAGAAATGAAGCAAAACCCAATCTCTTGGCTTAGACCTTTTCTCGATATTTATTCGTTTTCGTTGCATATTATTTGTTTTTAGCTTCAAGCTGGACTCAAATCTTCTCATGATGTGTTATGATGGCATTTTTCTCTTGACAACATCAAAGCTACAAAATTAATCAGATGGCAATGGTAATAACACTATAGGAGCATGAGGATTAAATTCATATAAAAATTTCAAAATGAGAGAACCGAGAATAAGAATTTATAGCTCTATTATATGCAAACTCCACATGAGGCAAGTAGTTTTTTCATGTTCCAATATTCCTTTTTATGATGGCATGAAGTAAAGTAGATAGGATTTGATTTATTACCTCAGTTTGTCTATCACTTTGTGGATGAAAGGTGGTTTAGAATAGGAGCTTGGTTCCCAACTTACTCCGAAATGTGCACCTTAAATGGTTAAGAAACTTGGTCTCTTGATCATGCATAATGGTAAGTCATGAACCCTAACAATCTTCCTAAAGAATAAGTCAGTAACATAAGCTACATCATTAGCCTAGTTGCAAGGAATGAAATGTACCGTCTTTGAGAATCTATCAACTACTACAAATATTGAATCCCTTTTCATTTAACTCCTTGGTAATCTAACACAAAATTCATAAAAAGATTAATCCAAAAGTGAATAGCGGTAGGAAGAGGGGTGTAAAATCCTTTAGAAACAGATTTAGATTTAGCCCTCTTGCACACTAAGCATCGTCAACGGGGCATTTCCACATCTCTTTTGATGTGTGACAAATAAAAATGTTGTTGGATCATATTGATCATCTTGGTGATCCCAAAATGTCCAATATCTTCTCCATCATGAGCATCTTTCACTAAATACTCACAAATGGAATATTGAGGGATGGATAACATGTTCTTGAAAAATAAATCATCTTCCCAATAGTGAGTGTCAGAAGGTTTATACTAGTAAGAAAGCTAGATATCCTTCAATAATGACCTTTTACATACTTCAAACTCTTGTAATCGGTATTGATGACAAATTTTTTATATAAAAAATAATATTTTGAAGTCTAATATTTTTTCAATGAATATAATTCTTTATTATAAGTTGGGTAATTAAGCATCGTTTCACCCAATGTTTCATTGGAGTGTTCAATAGGTTGCCCTCTTTGTATCATAATAGTAGCTATTTCTATTTCAAAAGCATCACATTTAATTTTAAATATTTTTGAAAAATCAGGTAATGCATGTAAAGTAACTAAGCTAAGTTTATCATTAATTTGCTTGAATGCGAGCTCTTGTACTTCTCTCCAACAAACTTCAGCATTTTTCTTTGTTTTTTTGTTCAATGGTGCAGCAAGAGTCATAAAATCCTTGACAAAACGACAGTAGAAACTAGCCAATACTTGAAAGCTACGTACTTATCCTTCAATGATAGGGGATGGCTATGCATTGATTGCCTTTACCTTTTGTTTATTCATTGAAATTCCTGCATCACTCACAATATAGTTAAGAAAAAAGATTTTGTTTATGAAAAATTTGCACTTCTTTATGTTAGCATACAAACAGTTTTTTCTTAATACAATTAACAATTCAAAGTAAACATATATGTTCCACCAACAAATTTACCAAGAAAAGAAGGCAATATATTATTCATTAAACCAAAATACCTAACAAGTATTAGGTCTCCTATACAGGAAATGATCAATTCACACCTTCCAGTACCACTAACTCGATAGACGGTGTGTACAATAATAAGAAGTAATGTTCACGATGATTTTTTATTAAAGTTTTTAAAACTTTTGTTGGGGTCATTAAAAATATTCTTCATTTTTGGATAATAAGTAGGGTTTAGATAATTAGACAAGAAAATCTGTAGAAATGCCCCCAATTGTTTATACATACAATCATTTTTATCTCAATAGTTTGTTGTAGTGCAAATTTGCCCCTAAAGTTCACATATAGATGTAATAATACCCCCATATATTTACAAACACATTTAAATGAGTATTTTGCTGCAAATGTTTCAAAGTATGCACTTTTGTTGCATACTGGTTTTTTTATTATTATCAATAATTATAATAATAATAATAATAATAATAATAATAATAATAAAGTAATAATGGTGATGAAACCTTTAACTCTTGTTAAATCTCATAAACCCAAAACAAATAAAGACAAAAAATAAATAATTTTTTCTGTATTATTACATGCATTTCAATATGATGATGATGATTGATACCATAATAAAAAACAAGTATGGGGTAAGTGCACATTTTGAAACGTCTGGAGTAAAAATACACATTTAAACATTTTTGTAAACATTTGATGGTATTGTTGTATCTATCTGTGAACAAAAAAAAGTAAAGTATTTGAAATAATAATCAGTATTTTTATTATATTAGTATATTTGTTCGATTGTAACAAGATGGACTCAACCAAGTTGAGAATGCAACAATAATTTTAGAGGATGCTCCACACTGTTTTTTTCGTTACTTCTTGTTTTTCAACCAGGAGAAAATGTAAGTGTTATCATAATAATACACCTTTTTTCCTCTTTTTAAAATTTTCTTTCTTCATCTCCATACATTCCTCTCCCTTTGGAACACAATTGACACATTTTCCCTTCTCATTTTGACTTCTTGCTAGAAATAATACATGAATATACGTTTATGTCTATAACTTTCTCAAATTGCTTAAAAACATCACAGCCCTACCACAAGAAATTCATATCCAGATCCCCAAATCATGATGTTAATGCTCCTCTTATTTCAGCTCTTTTGAGACTGGATCATTTGTATTGTTGTAAGTCATTTCAAAATCGCTCATCTTCTCAAATGATTTTCGCATATAATTTTCTCCTTGATGAATCATTCTAAAAATTCACAGGATGTCTAGTAGATAGAAATTTCTCTAGTAGTCGTGGATCCAGAAATCGTTCCTCATAAAATCATTTATATATTAAACAAGTATCTCACAAATATCCTACTAGAAAATAAATATAGTTATAAAAAGTTTAGGTTGAACCAAAAAAGTAATATGTTTTTAACTGTAAGTTTTATGCATAAGTTAAATTAAACAGGGTTTGATAACATGTTTGCAGGTGATAACAACAAAAAAAGAAAACTCTCTAAGAAAACTAGGGATCTTTCTAAGCAAAATCACTTACTAGAATTTCTTGAGCATTTTATTTAAGCAAACATGTTCTGATTCAAGGCCAGTTAACACAACCGCAACACAAAATTCCTGCTTCTCATCAATTTTAGTCCCAGGTTGGACTAAATTCCCGTCTGGCTTCCCCTTTATGTCATGGCGCTGCAATTCATTCTTCCACCAGAATTTGAATATGATGTTGTTGGTTCTTCTTTCTTCTTTAATTCTCCAAGCTCTAGTGTCAATTGAGTCAATTGAGTCTCCAAATTCTTGATGGCTTGTCGATTCTCCACTTCATTTTTGGTTGATTGTACCACAAACATTTTCAGCATCTCTTCTAAAGAATTTTCAGAATTCCCTCTAGCATTGCCTTGATTTGAGGCTTGAAATGGCTGCTGGGTCTATTGATTTTGCCTTCGAAATGGAGGTGCCTGAAAAGATCTTTTCTCCTAGAAATTCTGCTACCCCATATTTGAACTTTCTCCTCTGTAAGAATTTTTGTTGTTGCTCCAATGAAAATTTGGATGATCCCTCCAGCCTGGGTTGGAAGTATTTGAATATGGATCATATTTCTACCTCTACTGGGGTTCCAAATATCTCATAGCCTTGACATGCTCTTCCTCAAATAAATCTGGGCATTTGTCCGCAACATGCACTGTTCTGTGACAGTTTCTGCATGGCATGTTCTTAGCTTGGAATAAGAACAACTCCTTCATCATTTCAGACATAGCAGCAACATTTTTCGTGAGTTCAATCTCTGAAACCCTGGGCTTGCTCTTCACTTCATACACCCTCTTGTTTGAGGCTTGCTTCCTGATAATATGTCTTGAATGCTCAGCCGACTCCTCAAGTAAGGAAAGAGCTTCGATTGGTGTCTTCTTCCTTAAAAATCCTCCCGCCGCCGAATCTATCATGGCTCGGTCAGTGCATAACAATCCATCATAAAAGTATTTGATCAAGACATTGGTCTGAAAAACATGGTGTGGGCAGGAACCCAAAAGATGATTAAATCTCTCCCAATATTCGTGCAATGATTCTCCACTCATTTGTTCAATATCGCTAATTTCTTTTCTAATTCCTTCAGCCTTGGAAGTGGAAAATATTTGCTCAAAAACACCTTCATTCCAGCCCAATCGGTTATGCTTCCCGGCCTTAGTGAGTTGAACCACGTTTTCGCTCCTCCTTCCAATGTAAATTGGAAGGCTCTCAAACAAATGGAATCTTTAGTCATTCCAGCTCCCTTGAATGAAGTGCATACCGCTGTCACATTGTCTAAATGCTCATGGGGGTTCTCTCCAATTTTCCTATAGAACTTGGACAAAAAATTGATCATCACCGGATTCGGCTCATTTGCTTCATCCTCTGGAAATTTGATGCACAGACCCCTATAAGTATGACCAGCAGTATCTAATTCGTTCAAGGTCTTCTCAGGTTCAACCATTCTGAAATTGCTATCAGGCTCAGGTGGGAGCTGCCTCAATCTGTTCACTTCCCTAATTCTTATCCTATTCTTGCTTATAGCTCTCTCAACTTCTAGTAAGAAAGTGACATTAACTACACTAGAAGAATGTAAATGCATCAACTAGAAACACAAAAAAATTAAACACCGCTAATTTGATAAACGGGAATTTTAGCAATGTCGTTGCAAATAAATCAAATCTCCGTATCAAATAAATTTATAGTCTCTAATCCTCACAAAATACAAATTAAACACAAAGTGTATAGTGGATTTCGGGTTGATCACAAGGAACTTGTACTTGCTGAATATTTTAGTAGATGCATAATTCGGAATATAGTGGTCTTAGTCTAAGCTCGAACTAACATAGGTAAGCAAGTTCAGTAAACGAAATCAGGTTTCAATGCGAAAGGTAACAAGTACAGATTCTAACTCAGAATAATACGAAGATGTCTTAAGGATCTGCAGGTGGTATGGTGCTAAAATGTCTAATTTAAATTACCATGTTCTTATACTCACAACTTGGAATAACCTAGGTCTACCTAGGTCACTCATCATATTTTCGACTAAGCTAGTCCCCAATATCATAACCAACATTGCAATTAGGTCTACCCGCATGCAAAGCATATAGAACTAGGTCTACCCGGTTCTACTAGTTCTATCCTGGACTAACACCTACTGCTCCCACCTTGATTTGTTGGTCTACCTCTAAACCAAGCATCTCAGTTGTGAAGCTACTTATTCCCCTCTTTAGGTTTACCCACGGATTGATAGGAACAAGAGTTAAGAAACAATGATGAATTTTATTAAAAATCTTAGATCCACCACCATGCTTTACCTTAAGGCACCCCTAGGGTTTAGCTACTAATGCTTTGAAGGCAAAATGTAATGGCATTAACATAAAGCAGCGAAAATGATAAGAACATCATGCAAAAGTTGGTTGCAGAAGCTAAAAACGTAAACTAACGAAAATAAAGCAGTAAGGGTTCTGGATTCCGTCTACTACTATTCCCGGGCCGGAATAGTAGCACTAGATTGGGCTCTGATGCTGTTCTTGAGGATGAAATTCTTCTTCTCCTCTCCTGGTTCAGTACTTATCGTGTTGGGGTTGGGAGAGAAACCCCCTTGTGTGCGTTCTTGCAAAAACTAGTGCTGAGGCTGGCCAAGCCCCCCCTTGCGACTCTCTCTCCTCCATTTTTTTTTCTCTATCTCGCATTTCTCAAAGCAAGTACAATCTATGATAACTCTACTGCTCTTGCCCCTGACTTGTAGACTGCCGCCGCAACAGTATACTCATTGCTCCATGCTGCACGATGACTTGCATAAAATCCTTGACTTTTTCATAATTTTGGGACTGCTGCTAGACTCAAAAATAGAGTTAGAACATGGGGTGGGCTAACTAACATACTAAATACCACATTTTCCTAAATTATATATAAAAATACTCAAAATTATAAAATATACAACTAAACATAATTAAAATTTGTAATTTTGTTATCCTAAAAGTAGGAAAATCTGTGTGCTATAAGTAATCATGTGGGTGTTTTTTTGTGTGTCTCTTTGAAGCATGCAGCAATTTCTCTTATGAATCTGAAATTCTTAGCAGCATAATTCCTTCTTAACAATTTTATGATGTGATATTTAAGAAAAATCATGATGCCAAAAAGATTCACGAAGGACCCTCACCTTACATGGAATTGCATACCGTCCAGTAGATTCATTGTAAGAATTCTACCATGTGAAATTAATGATTCAGATGTAGAAATCTGTGAAGAAATAGGTTTGTACTCCTTTGAAGCAAGCCTCCATTCATTTGAACAAGGAAAACAACAGCAATTCACATCTTTTATAAAGAAAGGCTGCTCCTACAACAGTGATTCACTTGCCAAATTCATTTGGTAAATTGCTGATTCCAACGTTTGCCATATTAACTTGAAGGAAGAGATCAGGTTTGGGAATCAATGGATGGTATTGAGGAAGGAGATCCTTTATGGTGCATTGCTTCTCATTAGTTCACAAAATTAGTTCATCATTCACTGTTTTTATGTATCAAGCATAATGCAGACGGCATCTTATGGTTGAAGGATCATTTAGCAAGTTCTTGATCTTTTTTGGCTTTCATAGATCCTTCAAAAGCTAACTAACCATTCAAGTAAAAATTCCATTGGATATGTTGGTATTTTGAGTAGCTTCATATTGTTTACCTGTTTTAATCCTTTGAGAATGAGAATAGTGTGCATCATGTGATGAACATCTAAGGGTCTGTTTACGTTTATTAGCTCCATGGATTGCACCAAACCACAAGATTCCATTCTTTCAAATTAGCAATTCATTGGCCCCCAAGCAGGGCGTAGGTGACACACGGTCCCCAAAACCAAAGAATTATATTTATTGTTTTCTCTTATAATTTAGTGCAACAATTCATAAATTATAACGAAGGTCCTGCAAATGTTTTTGTTGTAAATAGACATGGTAATTACGCTAGACCGCACGACCCCATTCTCTCAAATTAAAAATATCACAACACATTGGAAGTGCGTTCCCTTTTTTTCAAAAAAAAAAAAAATTACGTGCAGTGCTTATGTTTTTTTATAAAAAAAATTAAAAATATTACTAGCACTGCAAATGTATGTTTGTAGTGACTGACAATTCATAACAAAAAATTGCAAGTACTATGAATGTGCATTGTGATGCAGACACTTTTTTAAAAAAATATCAAAAACAATACAAATATGCATTTGAGTACTTGTCCATTTATAAAAAAAATATTATTTAAAAATAATAAGTTGGGATCATGGAGATTGCACTAAATCACATGATCAGATTCTCTCAATTTGATAATATCACAAGCATTGCAAATGTGCATCGCGCTAGTTCCTCATTTATAAAAAGAAATTACAAGGCCCACAAATGTGCATTGTGGTGGTTATGCATTTTTATATTAAAATTAGAAAAATCACAAGTATTGTGCAATATTTTCACATTTATAAACAAAAGTATTTAAAAAAAAAAGTTGAGATTGTGCAGGATGCACTAGGTCGCAGGATCCTATTCTCTCAAATTTGTAGTACAACAAATATTGCAAATGTGCATTTGCGGTGATGGTCCATTTATAGAAAAATTGCAAGCACCACCAATGCACATTTTTGGTGCTTGCAATTTTTTTTTATAAAATATTTAAAATATCATAAACATTACAAACGATGAGCGAGATAGTGACAAACAATAACCCCCACACAGTTCGATGACTAAGGTAGGTCTCTAACAATGGCCCTACATTCAGATGAAAGCTCCAACTGGTTTATCAATAAAACATTGTGTTGTTCTTGAACATTGTTCTCTAACAATGACCTCCCAATTCAAGGACCATTCTTGAAAAAGACATTCTGTTATTATGACAAAATATTATTCATATTGTTATTAAATTTATATTCTACTTCTCAAACAACAATATTTTATATGAGAAATGTTGATTTCAAATCAATGGATGGTATGCTAAGGAAATAGATCCTTTATGGTGCGTTACTCTTCATTTGCTCACGGAATCAGTTCATAGTGAAAGGTTCTTGTGCCTCAAGGGTGATGCAGGCCATCTCTTATGGCTGAAGGATCACTAAGCAAGTTCTCAATATGCTTTCATAGATTCAATCTAATTTCCCACTCAAATAGAAAGTCCATTAGATATGTTGATGTTTTTTATTATCTTAATGTTGTTGTTACCTTTCTTTAATGCTTCTAGAATGAGAATGATGTGTATGAATAAATTTATTATATTGTTTGTATCATCAGAATGTTTTTTTTTCAAAATGTTTGTTGTTTTTTTATTAATCAAAATACCTATAGTTCGATCATATCTTTTAATCTTATTTTTAATCAAAAATTAAAAATATTAATTAAGAACATTTTAAAGAGTTTTTTTTTCGAATATAATTGAATTCTATTCTATTAATACTAAAACTATTTGAATAGTATTTCATTGTTATGAAATATAAAAATTTAACTTCTATTTTATTGATTATTTCTCAAAAAATATTTTTTTCAGAAAGATAATAAAATTTAATTTAAATATTAACTTAATAGATTTACACAATTCAAATTTTAATCAAAATTCTGCCAAAAATTTGAAATTTCAACGACAAAATGTAAAATCTCCATTTAAAAAAATTGGAGCAGTTATTGTTTATTTGAATTTCTATCCATTTATTTAATATCATGCTGATTGAGTCAAATGCAATTGAAAGCTATTGTCAGAGTTGTGGATTTACACAAATTTATTATTTTTATTTTTTAAAAAACAAAGTTGTATTATTTAAAAAAATTTAAATTCATTTATAACAGAGGAGAAGACAAATCCAAAATGATCTTGAGATAAAAATATGAGGATTTTAGCAAGAATACTATAAAGTACATGTATTTGGATAATAGTAAAAAGAAAAATAGATAATTTAATAAAAAATTGTGTGACACAAGTATTTTAATAAAAAAAGCCGATGTGATGGTGTGATGAACATACAAAAGTTGCATATTGTTATTAGCTTCATGGATTGCATTAAATTGTACGACCCCCATTTTCTCAAATTAAAAATATCACAACAAATGTGCATTGGCATTAATTTCCCATTTTTCCTAACAAAGTTACAATGTGGTGCTCATGTTTTTTTAATTAAAAAATTAAAAATATTGTGAGCACTGCAAATGTGCGTTTGTTGTGCTTGTCCATTTATAAAAGAATTGCAAGTACTGCAAATGTGCATTGCGGTGTTTATGCTTTTTTATATAAAAATAAAAATATCACAAACAATACGAATATGTATTTTCAATTTTCAATGCCTGCCCATTTTATTCTCTCTATAAATTGAGTTGGATTTATGAAGAGAATCGTGAACCCGCCACTATCCCGGTCAACGGGTGCTGAAGGATAGGTGAAGCTTTTATAAATTGAGTTGGATTTAATGGAATTTGCACCACCCGACTTGTGTTTTTTTTTTTAAAAAAAATATTATATTTATTTTATAATTAAAAAATATCACATCACTTTTTAATGTAATAAGTCTATTAGAGACACTTGTTAGCGAACTTAAAATATGCTTGTCCTTTGCAAGTTGCATATGTGTGCTATCTCTGCTATGATAATTAGATACTATGAGATTATTTAGACGATAAGCAAGATGTAAGAAACAACAATCCTCAGAATGTAAAATATGTCTCGAACAATGACCTTCCATTAAGATTTAAGTGGGCAGTGAGCCGTTGTACTAAACCTTCAATGAAAGTCATCAATAAAACACTGTGTTATTCTTGGAGATCTATTTATTTAATCTGGTTTTTATTTGGATTGGGTTGCAGAAGAAATTAAGGAGTATTCTTGAAAAAGACATTGTGTTATTTAGAAAAAATGTCATTTATATTGTTATGAATATATTACATGTGCATTTTACTTCGTAGAATCAGGAGAAGAATTAAAATGAAAAAAGAAAAGTAGAGCATAACATTCTTTAAAACAGTATTTTGGAAAATTTTTGAAACTTATTTTTACTTTTCACAATTACTTTTGAAAAATAGAAATAAAAAGTAAAATTAACTAACTCTTTACTTTTATAGTTATAATTTTAAAAGTGTTTTTTATAGAATTACTTTTACAATTAAAAGTGTTCTAGAATAAAACTATTTTTACATTTAAAAAGTAAAAATAGATTTAAAAATTCTTTAGAACACTACTTAAATGTTGAGTGAAGTGGTCAATAATATTAAGGTAACTTATTCATTCCACATCATAAAGGATTAGACTATTTTATGTTCCTAAGCAATTTAAAAAATAAGAGAATGAAAAAAATAAAAAAGACATGTTATTTATAGGCATTCTGGTATTCCACATATTAACTCAAATGAATTAGAAATCTGATCATGTGTCATACATTATGTAAGAAAAGTGAGCATCCATAATATAAATTTTTTAATTTAATATGTGATAGAATATACAAGTCACTTTTCTAAATGACTACCATATTAAATTTTTAATTAAATATATAATAGAATATACAGGTATACTTTTAAATCAAACGTCTTGGTTTTCTTCTTACTTTCGTCATCTTCTTCCACCCCCACCTGAGGTCTAGTCCCCTTTTCTACCTCTTCTCTCTCTCCAAAATATCTTTACTTCTCTTTTCCTCATTTTTCAAAGTCAATGCACTCTTCTTTAACATTTATACTCTTCTTGATTTGAACCTACAGACTACAGATGATTGAATATCAATTATATCTTCTCGGTGTGTCTTGTATCCATAGACTTGTGCTTATAAAGTAGTCAAATATGATCCATAATGCTACTACTAACACTTAATAAAATATTAGAAATCATAATATATATTAAATCATCAATTTAGTTTATATTATATATAAAAATACAAATAATACTACAATTAATAAAATATTAAAAATTTTAATTAAAATTCCTAATTATATTATTAAATATCTCAATTTTATAACCTAAAAAAACTAATAAAATGTGTTTCATCATATAAAAACACTTGTTGTATAAAACTTTAAAAAATAACTTTAGGATCTAAAGAAATTAGGTTTTTAATTAGTTACTCCAAAAAAAGAAGTAGGGGATAATAATCTTGTTTTCATTTTAATTTGAAATCCATTTGTATTAAAAAATAATGACTACAAAATTCAGATAGACATAGTCCAATAGCAATAATTGTATCCAGATCAATGCCGAATAGCCCCATCCAATCTCAATTAAAAATTATAAGTTTTGTAGTATAACTTCTTTATGGCGGGTCGAGCCTATGAAACCATGACTTAAAAATTTCTGAATACATTTGTTTGACTTTTGCATTCTTCTTTTTGTATATTTTTATTTTGTATACTACGAAACTTGTATTTTGTAGGCTCCCCAATTTTTTTGGGGCTATAAATGTTTTAATTATTTTCATGTGGTATTCATGATGTACGAATGGGAACAAGCGAACGGATCTTGAAAACAAATGAAGATAGCAATTCAAAATGTATGTACTTAGCTTCCCCGAAGCAATGTTCGTCCAACTTATGTAGCTGGATTTATTTACACACTTAACAGTTATAACAGTTAAGGACAATATTAAAGCAAGAAAAGACAAACTAACAGGATTATTGCTATAGTAAGACATGTATTACCATTTCAAGGCTGGAGTTTGTGAAATTGTAGCCAATAGGTGGCACTTCTGGTCTTGTTTCATGAGCAAAGGCATCTTGAATCATTTGTGACAGTTTGATGGTCAAACAAAGGCCTAAGGATTGTAATAAATAAGAAAAAATAGGCTAAGGGACTCCAAATGTGCTTGTGTTATTCCTTAAAATATATTTTGTTGTTCTTCTTGTACTTTCTTATTAGTTGCCTATTTTTAATCCAATAATGTGACCACATTATTTCTATACTATTCCAGGAGAGGAGAAGAAGTAAATGTCTTGTGATCAACCTAAAGAGAGTACCTAAGTGGGTAAATATGTTGATGTCATAATCAAGAAGCCCGGTTGATGCTAGGGTTGAAACTTGTGTCTAGGTTACTTGTGTTTTATGTTGTCTTTTGTACTAGAGTTGATAGTGAGAAACTTGCATGTGACCTATTGAGAAGCTTAAATTCTAGTGGTAATATATTAGAACTTGTTGATCTCATCTCGTATCTCTTAGGTTCGGAGTATGGGTGTGACAAAATGGCTGCTATAAATCCTTCAAAATCCATAGAAGAATCTTGCATAAACTAAGAGATTTGTTGAACTGAAAGGCCACAAGAAACATTCATATTAAAAACCAGATTGACAGTCTTACCTTCTTGTAGTCATTTACGAAATACAATGAGGCAGGCAGATGGACAATCTGCTCAGAATATATATTTGAGTAGCACATGGGTGACACAAACTGCAAAAAGCAATAAATATTTGGGGGAAGATAATCAGTGGCCAAAACAGCTTCTCCAAGAAAGGTATAAAGAAACGAATTTTTGGAAACAAGCACTAAAAACAAGGATAAAAAAAAAAGATACCTCATTTGAGACCAGATAATGAATGTATGCTGCCCCAGTTGTTCCTGGAAACCCATGTACGAAACTTGAATTGGAGCAGTCTGCATGGCGAATATCTCATTTCTTGTCCCTGAAGATAGTAGCATTGATCAGAGCAGATGATGGATTATTATTTACATCATAGAAAATGCATTACAAAGCATGAAATGTTGTAACCACTGTCGTACCTTGGTGTACCCATTAAGATTGATCAGAATATGGATCTGGTCATCATTGATCATCCTAGGAATCATATAAGATGATATAGACGATACATCAATGAATTGCTCCGCTTCAGACTGGATTCTGAGCCTCCATTCGATACCTTCATTTCGGCTTAAAGCATACCAGAAGATCTACATTTGTACATTGTACCATAACAAAGCGAAAACAATAAAAGGGAGCATCCTCAGGAAAAAAAAAAAAGCTAGAAATACTTTGTGCCAGACAAGTACAAACCTCAACATTTGATCTGCAATGTAGACCAAACACTTAACCCATGAGGTGAGATAGAGGGTATTCCCGAGATCACTGCTAACATAGCTAGGAGACGTAAGAGAAAAAAGTCAATTTCCTATTTTTGGTGCACAAATATGACCAAGATCAATAGTATTACCCAATTCTCAAACGACCACCAATACTATTCTGACACTCAACAGTCAATGGCGTTGGATAGTTGAAAGGTGAAACTGTGTAGCAAGATGCAATAATTGAACAGTATGTCGCATATTTCCAACTGGAGAATCGATGAATATTTGGACATCATGTTGCAGTTTTTACCTAATATCGAGTGCTAGCATAGGATCAAGAGGATAAGCTATTGCATGGAAAGACTGCACACTAGGAATCTGGACATCTAGGACAATAATCTCTCTGGGTTATTTCTTTAGTGCGTGAAGAATATTATATATGTGTTTTTTCTTTTGAGACTTCATAAGAGAACACTTCAACTTACTTGGTTGTGAATCTTTCTTTTTTACTTTTCCTCTCTTGTGTCATTATGTTTTGCATGATCTTCTGCGCTTGCTTGACGGCAATGCTATACAACACATTTGGATGGATGATACTTTATTTCCATGGTACATACCAAATCTACAACCATGAAAATAGCCCAATTAGTTCTTGGCTTTTGCCAACTAGGGATCACAGTTAAAGTCCAAGTCCGTGGGCTGCCTCTGTCCGATACTAAAGAACATCAATACTTGAATCTGTACATAGATAAGGATTATCTGACTTTTTGGCCCAAAACCCATAACCCTCAAGACACATTAGACTTTGGGTTTTAAAGTCCGACGTACCTATGATCAATTTAAAAATAAAGTTTATATATATTATAATTATAATTATTTTAATTTTGAATAAATTAAATACATTTTATTTACACAATCTTATTTTTAGGATAGATAATATGAATTAATAATTTATATAATAATTTTTTTTCTATAAATTATTAATATAATATTAAAATGTATATTAATATTTAATAATTTTTTAAAAATTTTTTATTTATTAAATCTCTCATTCTTCTTTATGGTATTCATCACCGTAAGGGCGACAATTATATTTGGTACGCCATTGTATCATCTTAGGAAAAAAAAAAAAAAAAAAGATGGAGATGATACATTCAATCTGTTAGAATGTTCTTTTTATGTGAAATTGAACTTCTAATGAATAATTGAATTCGGAGATTGAATTTGGAGATAAATGTGTAGTTGTTCATTCGGAGATTCAATTTTATGTAAATTCTCATATATATTCACTTTACTTACAAAATATTTTACTATCAGATAAATTTAGATTCAATATATTCAAATAAATTGATATAAATTTTTTTCATATAAACATTTATTATTAATATCGATTTTCATAAATACTTTTTGATTTATTCAATATTTCAATATTAAATGAATTCAATTCAATACATTAAAATTAATTTGTATATTTTTTGATATTAAAATACACTATCAATATTGCTTTCATAAATATTTGATCACCAATTTCATATTCTACAATTTTCTGATTTAAAAATATAATAATAATATTGAATTTCATCAATGCCTACTTATTTCATTAAATCTATTAATATTTTAATTCAATATATTTAAATACATTTGTATACATTTTATATATAAAAATATGCGAAAGATATGATTTTTATAAGTACTTGTTTGATTCATTAAACATTAATCATTAAATAAATTTCAACAATATATTAAAATTAATTTATAAAGTTTATTGACACAAAAATATAATATTAACGTTGATTTTTGTGAATACACATTTACTTCACTAAATATTTTATTATCAAATTAATTTTACTTTAATCACTAAATATTTTACTATTAAATGAATTGATATGAGTTTTTTGATATAAAATTATATTATTAATATTGATTTTACTGAATATGTTTTAGATTTATTTAATTTTTAAATATTAAATGAATTCAATTATATAAATTAAAATCAATTTATATATTTTTGCATATAAAAAATATGTTATTAATATCGATTTTCATAAATAGTTGATCACAAATTTCTTATTGTATAGTTTTATAATAAAAAAATATGAGAATAATATTGAAGTTTATAAATACTTATTTATTTGGTTAAATATATTAATATTTATATTCCGCTGCTGGGAAACAACTACAAAAATAGCTCATTCTTTCTTATCGGTTTCATCACCAGAGGGATAATTGTCGGGTTCGGTATGGCACTATATCATCTCGATATAAAAAAAATGAAAAAATGAAAATGATGGATCGAATTATGTTCGATAATAATAATATCGAATTTCATAAGTACTTTTTTATTTTACTAAATATATTAATATTTCGATTCAATATATTTAAACACATTTGTATCAATTTTTGATATAAAAATATATACATTAAATATCAATTTTTATAAATACATGTTCATTGATAAACGAAAATTTTAGTATATCGTTTCAATAAAAGCAAACTTCCGTATTAAATACATTTTTAATCCCTACTTCTCACAAAATACAAATTAATCACAAAGTGTATTGTGGAATTCGGGTCGATCACAAGGAGCTTGTGTTTGTTATGTATTTCAGCAGATGCAAAATTCAAAGTAATGGTAAGTCTTAATCTAATGTCGGACCAACAATGGTAAACAAGTTTGGTAAACAAGATCATTAAATAATATCAGGTCTTAACACTAAGGTAACAAGTACTGGTTCTAACTTACAAAAACACTAAGATGCCTTAAAGGTTTACAGGTGATATGGTGCCAACATTCCTAATTTAATCTATCATATTCCTACACTCGCAACGTCAAATAACCCAAGCCTAACCAGGTCATTCATCATATTTTTGGTTAAGCTAATCCCCATATCATTACCAACATTGCAATTAGGTCTACCCACATGCAAAGCATATAGCACTACGTCTACCCGATTCTACTAGTTCTACCCCAAACTAACATCTACTGCTCCCGTCTTGATTTGTTTATCTACATTTAAATCAAGCATCTAAGTTGTGAAGTTACTTCTTCCCCTCCTTAGATCTACCCATGGCTTGATAGAAGCACGAGCTAAGAAAAACAATGATGAATTTTATTAAGACACCTAGACTCACATCACCATGCTTCAACTTAAGTCATCCCTAGAGATTTAGCTATTCATACTTTGAATTTTATTAAGAACATCATACATAAGTTGGGTGCAAAAGTTAAAAACATCAACAAACTAAAATAAAACAGTAAGAAGTCTGGTTTCCGTTCATGGACTAGAACAATAGTGCTGAATTGGTTCTGATGCTGGTATTGATGAAGTTCTTCTTCTCCTCTTCTGGTCAGTGTTCTTCGTGTCGGAGGTATTGGTCGGTGGAGAAGTTTTTCTCCCCGCCGTTGGGGGTTGCTGAATGTTGGAGGGAAAAATCCCCCCGTGTGTATTTTGAAAAACGCGTTGTCCCCTTGCAATTCTCTCTCCTCTCCCTTTTTCTCGCCTCCCACTGCCCAATACAAGTACACTCTCTGACAGTTCTGCTGCTCTTGCCCTTGACTTGCAGACTGTTGTCGAGACAGTGTATTCATTACTTACTGCTACGCGGTAACTTACACGAAATCCTTGATTTTTCCATGATTCTCAAGTAGCTGTTGGGCTCTGATGAACGTTGGAATGAGATGCTAAATGTCGCGGTTTAGCACATTCAATGCATCAAAAGAAATTTATAAACTTAGCTATTCTACTATACAAATCACAAGAATTAATGTAGTGTGGCAAGCAAGGGTTGAATTCGCAGGGAATAGTTGTAATTTCCTGAACTTTAACACATTTACTGAAAACAGGGGGTTTTCTGGGTGTACTTCTAATGCGGGAAAGATCTAAAATAACAGTAACTGAAATAAACGAGTTGAAGAGTGCAAGGGGCACTGAAATTAACGTGAAGTTGCAGAAAATATAAAATAAAAGTAATTGGGCTAAGTTTTACAGTAGGGTCTGGCTCTTGTGTCACTCAAGAGAGCCCATAGGCTTAAAACAGCTTTGAAACGCTTAAAAACAGAGTAAGAGTGTGCGAAAACAGAGTATGGGTGTGCAAGAACAGTAAATAGCATATTAAGCTTAAAAGCAAACGTGAAGAGCTTAAACAGAAACATGTTTATAAGCTAAAACAAGGTGTACAAAGAGTTTCCCATTCACAGCAAGGTACCGAAATGCAGCAGAAAGCATGAAAACAAAAACAGTAACAATAGCAAGTTCACGCAGAAATGGAAGTGCATAAATGTGCAAATAAAAGTTGCAGGATGCTTATGTGGGCTGGATTTTAGATCTGCTGAAAATCGAAGTTCTGGCCGAAAAGGTGGTGTAGACACGCAGATCTGAAGGTCGTCGGAGACCTCAATTGTTTTCAATTTAGCCTATTTTCACAATAAACACATTCTAACAAACTCAATACATAAAAGAAGACAATTTAGCATACTAATTAATATTTATCCCCACAAAACATACTTAAAAACATATATAAAAACACAAAAAAAAACAGTGTTATCAGGCTCAAAATTGGGTTAGAACATGGGTGGGATAAATCAAAGAATTTAGCCCATTAACACACTAAAAATCACATTTTCCTAAATTATATATAAAAATACTTAAAATTATAAAATAAACAACTAAAAGTAATTAAAAACTCATGATTTTTATATCCTAATAATATGAAAATTTGTGTGCTATCCCCCTCACTCTTTCACTACTTATTGAGTCCGTACATACTCTTTTAATATGTGTTGCTTTTTTGGACTTAGGTCTCAATTTTTTTCTTTTTTTTTTCTTCTTCTTTTTTTCTTTGACCCTTTATTCACCTTTCTTTTTTTCGTGATTGGCAACCTATTCCACAATGAGTATGAAGTTCAACAATTCATATAAAAAATAATCTAGAGCGCACTCCTTAGATTCCTCGGATTTATTACTAGATGGGTGAATGTCGGATTCGGTACCACACTCTACCTGTAAGGAAGTGGAATTGTCTTTGATAATAATAGTATAGAATTTCATAAATACTTATTTATTTCATTAAATATATTAATATTTCGATTCAATATATTTAAATACATTTGTCTCAATTTTTGATATAATAATATATTACAGATATTAATATTTATGATTACATATATCAATTTATAATGTTTAATTCATGAAACATGTCATTGTCAAATTCATTTAGAATCAATATGTTTAATCACTAATATGGATTTTCATAAGCATGTATCTGGTTTAATACATATCTCATCATTTTAATAAATTTCGATTCTAAATATTAATCAATTTGTATCGTTTTCTAATATAAAAATATAATATTTTCATATCGATTTTC
Organism: Utricularia gibba; assembly: GCA_002189035.1. NCBI lineage: Eukaryota > Viridiplantae > Streptophyta > Magnoliopsida > Lamiales > Lentibulariaceae > Utricularia > Utricularia gibba. The sequence continues at coordinate 1,743,507 of NEEC01000020.1, read as the reverse complement.
ATATATAATTACCTTGCTATTAGATGAATTTAGATTCAATATATTAAAATAAATTGTTAGGAATATTTTTTTGATATAAAAATATACTATTAATATCTATTATTATAAGTTAGATTATTTGTTCATATATTTTAGAGTTATATATTTATTTTTATGACATTTGAAAATTTACTAATTTACTATTATAATTTTTTATAATATCATTTTTTATTAATTTATTTATATAAAAATATACTATTGATATCGAGTTTTTGAAATATCCATTTTTCGACTCAATATACTAAATTCAGTTTTATCAATTTTTGATAAAAGTTTATATTAGTAACACTGATTTTCATAATAATATATTTGATACATCTATCATCATTAAATAACGCTGATTCAAAATACTAATTAAGTTATATTGATTTCTAATATAAAGATATAATAGTTTTATATTGAATATCATAAATAGGATAGTAATAGTTTAAAAGAATTTAGATGAAATATACTAAAATAAACTCTTTTGAATTTTTTGATATAAAAATATATTATTAATATTGATTTTGATATATAGTTTGTTCATCAATTTCTTATTATATATTTTTCTTATACAAAAATATAATAGTAATATCGAATGTGAAAAATATTTATTTATTTCATTAAATATATTAATATTTCAATTCATTAGATTTGAATAGATTTGAATAATTTTTTTATAAAATAATATAACATATATATCGATTTTTATAAATTCTTGTTAGATTAATTAAATTTATATCATTTATTAAAATAAAGTTGTAATATTAACATCAATTTTCATTAATATTTTACTATTAGATAAATATTCGATTCAATATATAAAAAATGTAATGTAAATACTTGTTTCATCAAATATTTTACTATTATATAAATTTAGATACAATATAATAATATTTTCGTCAATCGAAAAAAGCAGAAGTGGTAGATTGAATTTTTTTGAATGTTTTTTATTCGAAAGTGAATTATTTTCGATAGTAATAATATTGAATTTCATAAATATTTATTTATTTCATTAAGGATATTAATATTTCATTTCATTATATTTAAATATCTTTGTATCAATTTTAGATATAAAAATACACTATCTATAGTTTTTATAAATACTGGTTTGATTTATTCTGTATTTAATTATTCAATGAATTTAATTTCAAAATATTAAGATTAATTTATAATAATATAATATAAAAATATAAAAATATAATATTCAACATTGATTTTGATGAATACCCATTTACTTTGCTAATTATTTCTTTGTCAAATTCATTTTGATTTAATATCTTTAATCACTAAATATTTTAATATTAGACGAATTTAGTTTCAATATTGTACAATAAATTGATATGGATTTTTTTTATATCAAAATATGATATTGATATCTATTTTAATGAATAAGTTTTTGATTTATTAAATATTTTAATTTTAAGTGAATTAGATTTAATACATTGAAATCAATTTGTATATTATTTATATAAAAATAATTATTATTATCGATTTTCATAAATAGTTGTATACTAATTTCGTATTATATAGTTTTTTATAGGAAAATATAATATTAATATCAAATTCTCCTGAATACTTATTTATTTTGCTAAATATATTAATATTTTACTAAATATATTTAAATGCATTTGTATCAATTTTTGATATAAAAATATATTACAAATATCGATTTGTAAAAATACTTATTTGATCATTCAGCATTTCATTGTTCAATGAATTTCGATTTGTTATATTAAAATTAATTGTCATAAGCATATATTTGATTTAATTTATATTAAAATCAATTTAACAAATAGGGTGTTGGTATGCAATGTCGCACGTTGAGGCAGCAAAATCATGTGTTTTACCATACAATTTGGGAAAAAAACAGGATGGAAGATAGAGAGTGAATTGGAATAAATTTCAATCTTGATATGATCATTTTCATTTCTCTTGTTGAGCAATATGATTTTTTGATAAATGTGATGAATTGATGAATCTTGCCTAAATATTGTGGACGCCGATCATCATGAATTTTATTAAAGTCAATTTGCATCGATTCATTTATATATAGAAATATATCATTTATATTGATTTTCTTAAAATATCTGTTTCTTTAACTATATATTTCAGTATTAAATAAATTTTTGTTCAATATATTGAAATCAATTTGTATCAATTTTTGATGAAATTATATATTATTAACATCGTTTTCATAAATATGTATTTGATTTAATACATATTTCTGATAGTAATTCTGCAAGTGTACAGAACCGTCGAAATAATAAAATAAGATTGTATCCACAGGTAATTGTTATTGGAATTTTCCTTTCAAAACAAAGATTTAAAAAGACTAAAAACAAAAGAAAGATTAGGTTTTGAAGACAATAAGAAAAGTGGCCTTGGATCTAAAATCCAACTTACTTGAAACTCGCCCTTGTGTGTGTGCAAACCTTGAAGACAGACCTTCTTGCGCAAGCTTTGGGGGTGTTGTGTTAAAGTAGTGCTATTCGGTGACCGTTATAACACCGTCCCTTGTTTTGTGGAATCAACCACGCCACCATAGCCATTTCACCTCTTGTGATAACCCATGTTTTCTCCACATCCAAATCTAACCTCTACACCTCACACATCGCAGACAGATTAGACAGAATGTGCCTTACCAATGATGTCCGATTGAGCCCTTCTCGTAAGATGCTTGAGGCCAATCTTTGATTCTCCCACACTCCCTTAGGGTTATATGGTACTAAAGATCACATTGGTAAAGAAAACGTTGCGAAAAATAGAATCAGACCTCAAATTAAATGCTGAAAAACATAGTAAGACAATCACACGCGCAGAACTTGCGCAAGCAAGGCTTCACAGTAGATTCTCAGCCACAAGCCCTCACATGCGCATGCTTGACTCTAAACAACAAAAGTTGATAAAAAACGAAGGGAAAGGAAGAAAATGGGACATGGAATACGACCCATTATATATGATAAATTTGTTCGTTTGGATGTGTGCATTTTCAATACATCTATCCTTGAATTTGCAAGGATAAAAAATGTTGGAGTTACATCCCTCCTAAATTCTTTAGTATTATTGGCCCATTTCAGAAGTTTCATGTTGCTTCATTCCGTTTAGGATGATGCTCATAGTAATCTTGGAAATTTGATGGAAGCTCAAGGATTGGAACAAGAGGTATGTGCATCTTCATTTCCATCACCTAGATTAATGCTATATTTTTTGTTTGTTCTTGTTCTTTATTTTAAAAAATTACCGTTTTGGTATGCTATCAAAGTTATTTATATATATCTTATTCCCTTTTTTTGATTTAAGGCATAAAATTTCTATGCTGAAGCTTTTCGAATACAACCCACATTTGATGTTGCATGGTCCAATCTTGATGTTGGAATCTGGTGATCTCAACAAAGCCTTTAGTTGCTAGTTCCAACCTTCTAATACTTTTCTTTGAGGAATGCAGTATATGTCGACAACACAATTGCGAAGGAGTCGAATATGAATAGTGTAATGGTGGAAGATGGGTAAAAAGTCTAAAAAGGAGTACACACAAAATCCAAGGAAAAAAAGAAGGATTTTAGACAAAAAAAGGAACAAGATGGAGAGAGAAAAAAGATCTCTCCCATTGAAGACACACGAACATTCATTCTGGAGAAGGTTTCTAGAGAGGAAGGAGGACTAAGTGTGAGATGTTTGAAGATCATTTTTCTGTTTTCAAAGAATATTACTCTTAACTAAGAACAGCAAGCGACATTTTCTAGTTTTTTGTTGACATTTTAAATTCCTTGCTTGTTTTCTTTCTGATATTCAACTGTGAGATGAGTACAATGTGAATGTTGTTTTCTTTTCTATTTTCGTTTATCTTAAGTATGAGTGGCTAAGTACTTAAGGGTGCCTTGGGGTGAAAGGGGAGAAATGTGCTAATCGACCTTTAGACCTAATCAACCATAAGTCACGCCACTTTCTTAACAAACCAAGATAGATCTAGGAGAGGGAAGTAGTGAAACTCAGTTTAACAGCACTAATTAGAGGTAGAACAAAGATTAGGGGGAAAACAAGAATTAAGGTAGACCTAGATCTTGTTTGTTAATTGTTTGATTTATGGTTTAGTGATAAGCATACATCCCCTATAAGTACCAATGCATCACCCATTTCATTTTAGAAACAACCGTGTTCCAAAGTTTGTTACTTTTATTTACTTTATTCCATCGTAGTTCTACTTTAGTCCTAGCTAAGACAAAATTTACCAATGTGACACTGATTTCATGTATTGACTTTCATTTGACAAGTACCTGCTCTTCATGATTGACCGTAATCACTATGCTCATAATTATATTATGCTTAAATGTGTGTTAAGTTATCAATTTATTTGATAGGGGAAAATTGCAATTTAACGACGTTGCATAAATTTTTCGTTTATCAATTACCATGTGGTATTCCACTGTGTGTTCAGGAAGCAGTTAAGGTGAACTATGTGAACTTTGCATGCACGATTGAGGAACACGAGTGTAATGACTGAAATTCAATGGAAAATCTTTCGTTCCATTTTGTATGCCATGGGCATGTTACAATAGGCTATTCTATGCTATCAGCAAGTGTTGTAGTTGTTGCCGAATAGTGCAATGGTTTTTGGTGGGTGATCTTTTTGAAGGATTTTCGTTGATATTGTAATTGTTGTAGACACATATCATATGTCTTGGATGAGGACGATAGGATCCTCTTTAAATACTTAGAATCAACAGGCTCAAAATTGTGATACAGAACTTTCCTTGATCATCTTAAGAATTAAAATTATTGTATTCTGGTCCTTCTAGGCAGAACAAGTGTTCATCAGTTTATGAGAAATGAGAAATTTAAGATCATGCTACCTTGGATTTTTTCTTGTGAAATAGGTGTGAGGTTTTTGATGCTCTTGGGCATCCCACCACCTTTTTTTTCCTTGGATCCTTCATCTGGATCAGGCAATTTGGCTAGTATAAATTATGAGAAGGGAGACCTTGATATGGCAATAATAAATTATAAGAGAGCTATTGCTTGTGTTGTTGGTTTTTTGGAGACTTACACTAACTTGGTTAAAGAAGACTAGAAGTTTCTTTCACTGTGGAAGAAAAGGTCATGTTCACCAAGATTGTAGGTATTACAAGAAAATGATCGACGGTTGAAAAGAGTGGAAAGAAAGAAACAAGAATGAAGGCACCACTACCTTTATCACATCTGAAGAAGAAGAACTTTTGGTGTTGCTAACTGCTGAAACCGATGAGCTTCGAGGAAATGACTGGTATGCTGATTCTGGAGCTAATTGTCATGTTGTTCCATCAAGACAAGAGTTGCTAATGAAATTGGCAGATTACCACCTTCCTTGCTACCACTTTTTATGCATAATGAAGCACATTATACTCCTATTATTGGAAGTTTGCCGCAACAAACACAAGATAAACATATTGGCCAAAGGAGGAGGAGTGCAAGAGTTCACATGCCTTCAACCAAATATGCAGCTTTGGAATATTTATTGGTTAGTCAAGATGGAGAGCCTAAAACGTTTGAGAAAGCAATGGAATTATCTCATAAAAAGGAATGGATGGCTGCAATAGATGATGAAATGGAATCTTTGAAAAAGAAAAAAACTTATGATCTAGTGGAATTACCTACCGGGAGACAATCACATGAAAATAAGTAGATATACAAACTAAAAATTAATCCTGATGGCTCTCAAAGGTTTAAGGCGAGAATCGTTGTGAAAGGGTTCAGGCAGAAAGCTGGAATCGATTATCAAGAGATCTTTGCTTCTGTGGTAAAGCTTCCTACGATACGGATCATTTTGGCCTTAATTGCCTTCTTAGATTTGAAATTAGATCAACTAGATGTCAAGACTGCATTCTTACATGGTGACTTGCAGGAAGACCTACACATGAAACAAATTCTAGACTGTGAAGTGAAAGGCATAGAAGCAATGGTATGTAAATTGAATAAGAGTCTATATGAGCTTAAGCAAGCTCCTCGCCATTGGAATGCCAAGTTTGATATCTAAAGCTGGAGCCTTATCCATGTGCTTATTTTAAATGTTTTGGTGATCAAGAGTTTGTGATTCTTCTCTTTTATGTGGACGATATGCTTACTGCAAGTCAACATAGACGGTTGGTAGATGATCTAAAAGCTCTCTTGCAGACTGGTTTTGACATGAAGGATTTAGGCCCTGCATCCAAGATTTTTGGGAAGAAAATAGACAAAAACCGATCTCAAAGAAGTTTAACAATCATACATATAGGATACATAAATATGATATAGAAGAAATTCAATATGATGGATGTCAAGACTGTTCAAACACCATTGCCTTTGAACTTGAAGCTAATAGTTGACATGTGTCCCTCAAATTCTGAAGAAGAGCTTGAGATGTAAAAGGTGTCGTTTGCTTCAGCTTTGGGTTCTATTATGTATTTAATGGTGTGCACTAGAACTGATATTGCTTATGTTGCGAGTAGCACAGAAAATTTCTGTCCAATCTAGGGAGAGAATATTGGAAGGTATTGAAGTGGCTATTACACTACCTTAGTGGAACCAATCAGTTTGGTATATGTTATTGTGAGAATACATTGACACCTCAAGTGTACGTTGACTCTAATGTGGCCGGTGACATAGACACAAGAAGGTCCACCTCAGGGGTAATCACCAAGTTAGTTGGGACTGCTGTAAGTTGGAGCTCCAAACTATAGAAATGTGTTGCATTGTCATCCACAGAGGCATAATATATAGATCTCATTGAGGGTGGGAAAGATGCTTTGTGGATTAGTCGACTACTTGAGGAATTGGGGATCAAAAGTGGCAAGTCAGAGATATATTGTGATAATCAAAGTGTTTTAGCCTTGTCTAAAAATCTTGTGTATCATGCTAGAACTAAGAATATGGATGTCAGATTTCATTGGATTAGGAATGTGGTTAAGGAAGATCAAGTTGTGTTAAAAAAAGTAGCAATATAAGATAATGTTGCGGATATGCTGACAAAAGTGTTGCCTAAGTCTAAACACCATTTCTACTTCAAGGAAGCAAGATTGAATGATATTGTTTGATGAAGTATGCAGATCTCAACTTAAAAGGAGAGATTGTTGGACAGATGGCTTAAAGGGTGGGAGAGACAACAACTGCCATATCCAAAAGATTCAAGTTGCGGTCTACAGGAGAGTAGACAGTTAAGCCATGATGTAAAGTGTGGCACACCCACTAACGTGCTGTTCCATGGAGGCTTGATATACGACTAGTGTGGAGGATGAATAAGCTGCAAGAATGGAGATGAACATATAGCATGACCACGTAACAGAAAAACGTGAAGTCTGATTTGTTCACATCTTGCAGGCTGCTGTTTTATTGTACATTGTTGTGTACTTGTGAAAAGCTTTAGTGGATTTTCCCATTTTTTGGATTTTACCAGGCTAAAATGTTTTGTGTCTATTCTTTCTATAATCTTACGGCACACGACATTTGAGTTTTCAATAGTGGATGGTATGCAAAGCTGGAATCAGCACTACAAGATTTTGGTTTTAGAAAAAGCAAGAATGAAGTAGTCTCTTTGTCAAAATTTTAAATAACCCACTTATTGTAGTGGTATATGTCAATGATCTCCTCATCACTAGTAAAGATGAGAATTATGTTTTACAGTTTAAGGTCTTCATGAAGCACAAATTTTAGATGATACACTTGGGACTCATGGATTAGTTTCTTGGCCTAGAAATAGCACCAATCTGTTAAAAACATGCTAAAGCGATTTGACATGGAAGGTTGCTCAATTGTCCCTAGTCCCTTACTACCTGGTACCAAGGCATTTGATCTCATTGAAGAGAGAAGGTCCCTGATTGACGTTATATCATTGAGAGCTATGATAGGGTGTCTGATGTTTTTAACCAACTCCAAACCTGATTTGGTTCAAGCAAACAGATTGATCTCATGGTATATCCATTAGCCTACCATCAATTTAGTAACCTGTATCTAGAGAATCTTTCGATATGTCGCCGGAACACCTCAATTTGGTTAGCTCTATTGCCTTGGCATACCACTGCAGCTCACTCACTATGTAGATGTCAATTTCTCTAGTGATGCAGATTATAAAATCTATGTGTAGTCAATCCACCACCCTCGCCCATAATCTCTTTGTTTGGGTGCAGTACAACATAATATGGTAATAATCATCTAAGCATACATAGAGACAATGTGCTTAGGCGGAACTTGAGCATTATCGATTCATAGCATAATAATTGTTGATTGTCATGGTCTCTACCAACCAGAGAAGGGGGAGGTTAGCAAATACAACGAGACCTAATTGATTGGCAAGTGGCAGATGCAATTCTTATTACTAAATATGGAATGAGTACACACCTACATCAACAAGACAACAAATATTTGAAACATTATTATCAGTATTATTTCTAGCTATTATTGTACAAACACTTCAGTTTTGCTGACTCGTTAAATTTTTCCTTAAAAATAGATGTATAAATATTTTTGAAATCACAAGCATATTGGAACAAAATTATTTTTCACTTCTATAAAACTGGAGATATGTTTCAAACAATTTTCAGAACATTTTTTAAATCAATTAATATCTAATTGAATTCCAAATTAATTTTCAGAAATAATATTGAGTTGTCTTGAACCGGATCCAAACACTAAAGTTAATTTATTTAGTTAAATTCTAGATTTATTTTCATTTTTTTTAGAAAGACCTAACAAAATCAGATAAATAAGTTCGATTTTTTCAATGGATAAGAAATCGGGATACACACCAACGTCTAATACGGGTGCGAAAAGATAAATTAAAATAAATAATTCTCGTGACCCAGAATCGAAAAAAGAAGAATTCTTCTTTCCACTAAGCATTTGACTTAACATGGCTAATATCATTAAGATTGACATTACAAAAGTAATTAGAAGTTTTGTCATTAAAAGATATTTTGAAATAGTAATGAATTTAAAAAATACCACTTAAACCATTTAATCCAAAAGAAACCATAGAACATGGACATTTGTTTTGGCATTTGGATAGCTATTCAACCCATTTCATCAAGATAAACAAGATTTATTGGATCATAAGTTACTCCTCCCTTATGGATAATATAAGAGATTCCTATAACTATAAAACAAGCTCAAGACATGACAACACACATTTCATCAGTGTTTTTAACTTATAAAATTGATATGTTTAATAATAAAATTAGGTATTTTAATTATGATTTTAAATATTTTATTAATTGTAGTGTTATTTGTATTTTTATGTATAATATAGGCTAAAGCAATGTTCCGGAATATTTCTGGGTACTATTTCTACTTTTGAAATAACAAAAATAATTTTTGTACGGAATACAATTAATTTCTACTTTTAATTATAGTAGAAATATTTCTAAAATCAAGTTATACGAACAGTAAAAATTAAAAGTAACAAGATTCCTACTTCTACAAATTATTTCTATTTCTACTTTATATTTTTCGGGAAGTAGAAATAGTGCGGAGAAATATTCCGGAACACTACTTTAATCATATTATGATTTCTAATACTCTTTCAAATATTAATAAACAAACATAAATTTCATATATGAAATATTCCGGAACACTACTTTAATCATATTACTAACTCTAGATCCACACCAACATTCTATTCCTTAAGACATCCTCTAAGATTTTAACTACTCATATATGAAGAATAAAGCATTATATCATTAAGATAAAATGAAGGGAATGGTAAAGACATTGTCAAACAACAGTCAAAGTAACTAAATATCGAGCAAACTAAAGATATAGTTGAGTATTTTGTTCGTGATCTGCTACTATTTACTATTCGGAACAATAGTGGTGAATTGGGTCTTTGATGTTGTCTTTAAGTCTTTGGTCTTCCTTCTGGAGAAATCGACTTCATCTTCCTTCGTTCGTGTTCTCCTATCCCCCTCCTGGGATCTGGTCGTATTCTCTTCCTTCTTCCCTCTCCAAAAATATCGTCACATCTTTTTTTTCCATTTTCCAAAGTTAGTCCACTATTCCTAATATCTGTACTATTCTCGGCTTGAACTTGCAGACTATAGGCAACTGAATATTAATCATGTCTCCTCCTTGTGTCTTGCGCCCCTTCGAATTGTGCTCATAAACTAGCTAAATCAATTATTTGGTCTATATTATGATTCTTAATATTCTTCCAAGTGTTAGCAGCAGCATTGTAGATTACATTTAGCTAGTTTCTGGCATAGGGGGATTGAATCTTGCATGCAGATTTCATGTCCTGTATTGGAGAACAAGAAATTTCTGGGCATAGGGGATTGAATCTCCTTCAACTTTGACATACCAATACTCTCAATGATGTCTTGTATATATTGTTTTCAAGAAAGAAAATAACCAAAGTTAATCTTTTTCAATTCAACACCCAAAAGAATCTTGCCTCCTTGTCCTTAAAAGTGAATCATTGATGCAATGCTTGCTTAAGCTCCTCAATGAATGATGTGTCAGAGCTTTCAATTAGGACACCATCATCATATACAATCATTGCCATGAACACAAATGAAGACCAATGAATGAATAGACAAGGATCAGAGGTTGCTTACTTGAAGTCAAATGTATCTAAAAATTTTTTGATTTTGCTGCGTGTCGTTTCCTCAACAAATTTTAAATATTAAAACGTAAAACACAAAAGAGCATATTACGAGTATCGATCTCAGGGAGTTGTTTTTCGTGAAAAGTGATTTGCAAGAAACTTCTAAAAAATGTCACGGTTTTGTAAAATGAGGTTTGTGAAATGCTGAAATAAAAGTTACAACCTAAGTGATGGGCCTTGACTACGGGGCACAGTTCCTGGGAATGAGATTCCATTTCCTTCCTTTGTCTATCTTTGCCTCGTTTTTCACTGATTTCTTCCGAATAGCTGGTTATAGGAGCAATGAATAGTCTACTCGCCCTTACAATCAGATTGACAAGGAGGCACGAGAATAGCCTCATGTGGTTCCCCCTTGAATGATTGAGAAGACAAGAGGATTCCCTTCCAAACCGAATTGTGCGTGCGTGTCCAACTGTTGCTAATGATCAGTGGCAGGTCCGAGGTCACAACGTGTCCATTGTCACGGTACCTAGACCACAAACAATCCACTACTTCCCTTGAACCAATAGGTTTGGAGTTGGTGCTCTTCACCTTGATCTTCACTAAAATCCGCAAGGAGTGGCCTGCTACTCATGGACCTTGACTAAAAGTTTTTACAGAAAGACTGCAACAAGATACGTGGAAGTATGCAAAATTCGAAATGAATTCAGCGAATAACCGAGTGTATTGCCCAGGGCTTGGAGGGAAACTTCTTCTACTTCCTAGAAACTAAAGGGTTTTAGCCACAAAGGGTTATGAAAACAAAAATGAAATTGAAAATGAAGTGCCCTTCCCATCATACCTTCAGTCTTGCGTGCACCACCAGCCTTCCTTTGCGTGCAAGTTAGCGCCCAATCATTGCTGCAAACTCTGACATGCCGTAAGTCAGGGGCCTTGAACAGTGTCAGTCTTCCGCCCACAATTGTTTCAAGTCACATACAAGGCACAAAAAGTCAGATTCTGACCTCCTGCAATACTCCACGACAGTCTCCTGACATGTCTCGGTCAAAGAATACGAAAAAAGACAGAAAATATATACAAAATAAGAAAATAGGATTTTTCTAAGGAAAATCAATTACTTATCAATATAATTGCTAATTGGGCAACTTAACACTAGATTAATGCATAATAATACCTAATAAATAACTAGAAAATGACACTTAACAGATTTCCACACTCCAATGTCTTGATGCTTGCTTCAACCCATACAAGGAACGAGTAGCAAGAAAATGTGCCCCTTTTTACATTTGTATCCTTCTAGAGGTGTCATGTATATTTCTTTATCAAGATATCCATGAAACAAAGTATTATTGATATCCACTTGGTGCAAAAATCAATCGTGCTTGGCACTTAATGTCAAAAGAATCTGAATGATTGTAAGCTTAGCCACTAGTACAAAGCATTCATTAAAATCAATTCATTCGACCTGTATATATCCCTTTGTAACAAGTCTAGTTTTGTATACCAATTTGCATTCTATGAGTTTTTGATTGTCAGGAAACTAAACCATTTCCCTTGTTTTGTTTCTCTCATGGGCTTTAATCTTCTTTGATATAGCCTTATTCCACTCATGGATATTTTGAGCTTCCTTATAGTTCTTTGGCTCCAAAACCAATGAAAACTCTTCATGATCATCAAGTTCAACTTGAAAACTTACAAAGTCTTTCATCCAAATCGGATCTTGCTTGATTGTTGTGCTTCTTCGTAAAGGTGGCTGTTCCATTTCATGTTTGATTTGCATTCTTTCCTCAATTTCATCATCTTCGACTACACGGGACTCAACTTCAGATGGTTGAACATCGCTAGTGCATGTTTCATCACCAGCAACATTAGACGCTGATTTCTCTTCGTGTAGTGTATGGCACTCAAAGGCATCTGATTTTTCACTATATGGAGTAGGACTTTCAGTAGTGAATAATCTTGTGTGTCCATCGCATCCATGTTGCTCCTCATCAAGAAATAGCATTGGCAATACAGTTTCAACATTATCTATGTTATCATAGGTCCCTCGATAAGGATAGACACCTTCATAAAATCGCACATATTTGGATATAAAGAACTCTTTTTTGCTTATGCCATATAACTTGTATCCCTTAAGATCCATAGGATACCCAAAAAAAATACATTTTCGAGCCATGGGTTCCAACTTGTCTGCACTGAGATCAAGTATTCCTAATAAACACAAACAACCAAAAACTCATAAATATGATAACTCCAATACTTTTCCCATAAGCACCTTAAATGGGGTCTTTCATTTAAGAATCTCTTATGACAATCTATTAATGATGTATGTTGGTGTTAATAAAGCTTCTCCCCAAAATTCTTTTGGTAATCCTACTTGGAATATTAGAGCTCAAGTGACCTCTAATAGATCTTTGTGTTTTCTCTCAATTCATGCATTTCGTTGTATTAGAGCTCCAGTGCCTGTACCAAACACTATCACCTCATTTTTCCCCAAGCCCTGCAACATGCAATAATGACTTGAGAATAATATATTTATTTCCATATCATTTGTTAAGTACTTTATAGATAAAAGGTTATATTTAAATGACAGCATCAATAAAGTATTTAATGAATAAATCTTATCTATGAGAGATATTGTTCCCAAATAACTAATCGATATACCTAAACCATTAGGTATGCTTACATGTATATTTCTAGCGTTTCATAGTGAAATAAAATATTCCTCAAAATATCATATGTGGGTAATAGCACCTAAATCAACTATCCACTGCCAAGAATTATATATAAAAGCATCAAGTATTCTACTTGCCATTTCTAACTCAAATCTCGCCAAGTTCACAAATTCCAAACTAGAAAGTTTGGAATTTCAAGCTTAGTGAAATTTACTAGGTGCTGTGAACTTCCAAAGGATCCCGAGGCAAGTGTAACAAAGTATTGATTTTGTTGTTGACCACTGAGTAATTTTGCTAGGTCCTACAAAACCATCATTGCATCAGGAGAGATACCATTCTTATTAGGATGTACATTTGTCATATCGAGGATTATTATATGACTCATCCATAGGCATAACAACACAATGGGCCATGGGCTTTGCATATCGATAGTCCGACCTTGGTTGATTCATATTATACCAGTTTTGTTATCTCTATGGACGGTTGTGCGAGTTACTTCTTCCTCCAACTTGACTTTGTTGCTGCTACCCATTCCGTCTCCCACTTTTAGGCCTCTGCCATGGTGGTGGTTCTACAATCATAAAATAGTTTTCAGCCATATGTCCTAGTCCTAGTCCTTTGTCCCACTCTTCTTATGGATCATGCAAAAGTGATTGTCCCTCATTTGACCTAGTCCTAAATTTGCACCAGTATTACTAGAATTTTGTCCTTGTCCAATTGAACTAGTAGCAAAGGCTGCATCTCCAAATAAGTTAATTAAACTTCAATCTTCCATCCTATTCAAATGGTGCTTGACATTGAGTAACCTGCCATATGCTTTTGCCACTCGCATAGAATCCATAGCTAAGATCTGATTTCGAGTATCCTCAAATTTATCATTCAATTCTAAGAGAAATTGAGGAAGTTTGGTTGCTTTCAAAAACTTATCAGCGCAGATTGAAGCCTCACATTTATCGCATTTCACCTATAGCATCAAGGTACTTGTGTCCTTCCACAAAGCATTCATCATTGTATAATATTCTGCAATAGATACATTCTCACGTTATTTGTGGTTATAAATATCAAACTGTGATTGATAGAAAAAAATATTGTTTAGTTGGCCATAATGTTACTCCAATTTCCTCCATAAATCATAAGCATTGGTACAACCTGTGAAACCTCCAACAATATCCTTAGATATCGAGTGCAATAGCCATGACATGATTCATAATCCATAATTTGGATTAGGAGTTGCTGGTTTCGGAATATCCCCATAGATAAAAACCTAATTTGTTTTTGGCCTCCAATGCTAATTTGACTCCATGTTTCCAATCAAAATCATTTACCAACGCTGCATTCGAGTGGTGTGAGCCGATTAAGTATAGTGGAACACCCCTATGTCCTTCTTGAGAAAATTCCCACAATCTTCTCCATATTCTCACTCTCTATATTCATTGTCACTGAAGTCTCAATGGTCTACTATCGATTGGATAACTGATGAAAATCCACAGCCCTCCACGCTCACCACACCATACGCAATTATTGAAGCAGGTTGGGTGTGCAAGAATTGGAGGAAATTGTCGGTAAAGAAAAGCAAAAATATAGTTTGTATTCACACATAAAGGAAATCTAGTGTGCCCTATTTACACAAATAACTCATAACTAATAACTAACAAAATAAGAAAATCAGTCATTGCTGGCATGCGCTTGATCTCATCTGCATGTTCCACATGTTTTCATTAAGTTTCTACTATTCTTTCGTCAAGAATTTTAGTACTCTTGTTGTACCATTGAATGAGGTAATAAAGAAAAATATTCAAGTTTGTTTGGGGAAGCACAAGGGTTTGCATTCAAGCAAATTAAGAATAAGCTTTGGATTGGTCTCTCTATGACTTTTGTTTTAGGTAACCAAAGACTCAAAAGAAAAGAGATTTAATATTCCTAGTGGTTGATAGATTCTGGAAAATGATACATTTTATTCCTTGCCATAAGATTCATGATGCATGAAACTCATATTGCTGACTTATCCTTTAAGAAGATTAGGCTTCATGATATGC
Organism: Utricularia gibba; assembly: GCA_002189035.1. NCBI lineage: Eukaryota > Viridiplantae > Streptophyta > Magnoliopsida > Lamiales > Lentibulariaceae > Utricularia > Utricularia gibba. Next base: position 1,728,229 of record NEEC01000020.1, on the reverse strand, counting down.
CACTTACCATTATAAGTGATCAAGATATCAAGTTTTTTAGTCATTTTTTATGCATGGTTTGAAGTAAGTGTAGAACCAAGCTCCTATTCTCTACCATCTATCATCTACAAACTGATGGAAAAACCAAGGTAATAAATGGTGCCATATCTAGCTTACTTCATGCCATCATAAAAAAGAATATTAGACTATGAGAAAATTGCTTGCCTTATATGGAGTTCACATACAATCAAGTTGTACATTCTTATAACTAGTTCTCTCATTTTCAAATTGTGTATGGATTTAATCCTTGTGATCCTGCAGACTTATTGTCATCGCCATCTGATGAATTTTGTAGTTTTGATGGTATGAAGAGAGTAGATACCATAAGAAAACTTCATGAGAAGTTTTGAGTCCAAGTTGAAGCAGAAACAAAAAATAGGCAGCGAAAGCGAACAAACATTGAAAGAAGGTCATACTTAAGCCAGAAGATTGAGTTTGGGTTCATTTTCATATAGAATTTTTTTCAAACAAGAGACAATAAAAAATTTCAACCCAAGGGGATGGACCATTTAGAACCATTGAGAAAATTGATAACAATACTTACAAAATGGATTTACCAGGTAAGTTTGGTGTGCATTCTATATTCAACATTGCTGACTTGATTCTTTGTAATATATAAGATAGTGATTCAATGTTGAATCTGCTAAAAAAATGGGGGATGATGAGATTATGAATACTAAAGATAAAGATAACAAAGACAAAAGAAAAAAGATCACTAATCCTTCGTTGATTTCACTTGGATCAACCAAAATATTAAAAGCACAGAAGAATCAAAAGCTTTTGAAAAAATGATGGCCAATCAAAAAAATTATGAAACACATGGCATTGAGTTCATCTTACTCAAAATGAAAAGTAGAGTAAAATTGATTCATGATTTCCTAGTTAACTACTATTACATTTTTTTTAAACACACTTATTTCTCTATCTATATAAGAAAGGTCTCAGTTTTGTTAATAAGAAATCTAGGTTGTAATCTATTTTGAGAGCAATTTTTCTACTTTGAGTTCTTGAAAAACTTTAGATTTATTATGCCTTTATTATAGTGTTTAGTATGGTTCATCACTCTCATCTTCTTTTTGTTTTGTAAAGTGACCATTTTCATATATTGGGTTATGAGGGAATTGATTGCTTGAAGGTTAACTATCTTTTTTTGATGAATTGCTTCATTTAACCAAAGGATTTGATTTACAAAATACATATTGTTTTGAAAATCGCATCATTTACCCACCAGTATTGGCCACAAGTCACAAGAACATTTTAAGTCTTAATGAGATAGTGAAGGGTTAAGGATTTACGGGTGTAACATATTGCATTGTTCAAGGAACCCTAGATGTTATCGGAGTAAATTCTTGTCAACATGGGTGTTCTAATACATTGTAAAGTCTTATCCGAGACATGTATCATTTGATGATACCATCTGAATTGCTAGAAAAATGTGAAGTAGTTCAAGGGGACTGAAGCGGGCTACGATGACACAAAAGATCTTCTTTCCAAACAGATTTGATTTGGGTTGGACCCAGCCTATCCTTCACATAAAAAATAATACACCAATTACTACTCTTAGATTTATTAGATTTAGTGCTAAAATATATATATTAAATCCAAAACTCTTGGCAGATTGTCAGTAGTTCAATCCTTTGATTTAGTCCACCACCTTCGTTACTGATTTTCGATTAAGTTCAGCAGGGAGGTTAGCAGCAAAATCAGACTCCCAAACGTGTGGAACAAGTAGAAAAGGGTGCAATATCTGAAGAGAGACAAAGAGCACTGTTCTACCGCCTGCAGTCTGCAAGTTCAGGCTGGGAACAATGTTGGTGTCAGGAACAATACAATGGAGTAAAGGAGGGGAGATATTTTTCGAAAAAAGGGGAGGAGCGAAAAACGCATGCAAGGGGGCTTCTCCTTAGGGGGAGAAGAAACACGAAGAACACCATCGAGAAGAGGAGAAGACAAGCTTCATCCTCAAGAACAGCACCAGAGCCCAATCCAGTGCTACTATTCCGAGCCGTGAACAGTAGCAACCAGGCATCAGAACAATCTTTATTTTCTTTTCGCTTACTGAACGTTTTGAGTTTCTGTATCCAACTTACAATGTTTCTACTGTTTTTGTTACATTGTCTAAATAAAATCATGTTTTATTTTCCAAGTATAAGTAGCTAAAACTTTAGGGATGTCCTAAGATGAAGTATGGTGATATGGTTTAGGGTTAATAATATAACTTATACTTGTTTCTTAGTTTTTGTTTCTATCATTCCATGGGTAGACTTAAGGAGGGAAACAAGTAACTTCGTAACTAGGATGCTTGATTTAGAGGTAGATCAACAAATCAAGGCAGGAGCAGTAGGTGTTACTCCGGGATAGAATTAGTAGAACCGGGTAAACCTAGTTCTATATGCTTTGCATGCGGGTAGACTTAGGTTGTTTAGAGTTGTGAGTATAGGAACAAGGTAAATGAAATTAGGTATCTTAGTACCACATCACCTGCAGACCCTTAGAGTATCTTAGTATTATTCTGAGTTAGAACCAGTACCTATTACCTTTAGCGTTGAGACCTGATATTGTTTACTTATTTTGTTTACTGAACTTGTTTACCACTATTTGTCCGAGCTTAGACTAAGACTCACTGTTATTTCGAATTCTTCATCTGCTTAGAATACATTGCAAGTGCCAGCTTCTTGTGATCGACCTCGAAATCCACTATACAAGTTTTCTAAATTTGTATTTTGTGTAGATTAGGGCTTATAAATTTATTTGATGCGAAATTTCTATTTTTGCAATGATATTAGGAAATTTTCCTTTATCACCAGTTCAACAAAAACTGTTTAGGAACTTTTCAATGCAAGATGGTTATAAGAGGATGTGAGTATTGTTAAAAAAATATATCGTAAATGTGCTACATCTACCAATTCAATATAATGATTTCTTTTTATATTTACAGAGTTTTGGTGACACTCAGCGTTCAAACATTTTGAACTTTACTTCAATTATCATTAGCTCATCAGACGTAGAGCATAGATGCATTTTTCTCATTACATTCTCATTGTGTACTATGAGAATGCAGAAAAAAAAAACAGAACATCAATATTTTATAAAAATACCCCTGAAAAATACAAATTTCTATCTAAAAACCTATTCCCACTCATTAACCCACTAAAGAGAAGAACAATCCTATATGACTCAATCTGAAGAGCTCAAAGATTAGAGGAGAAAAAAACTAGGAATATTTTTCGACCCACAACTTGTAGGAGTAATGCTCATCGGAATTTAGGTTTTTCATTTATTATATAGTTTTCCCTCTTGCACTTTGATTTGTATGCATATATTTATATTTGAAATGACTAACTAAAATCATTTTTCAGCATTTAGGATGCTCCAGATTTGACTTTCTTCCAACTCCTTTGCTGTTTTTATGAATTTACAAATTTTAGTAATCTGATGTTTCAATGAGCAGTTGAATGTTGTTAATTTTACATGATGAAATTAATTTTACGAGCAGGCTGTGAACATACAATGGGGCGAATAAAGAACAAATGGCTTGAACTTCGAGGGTTGTGGGCATCGGTGGACTCATTTGAAAACCTGGACTGGTATATAGGGTGGGATCCAACAAAAATACGATCAAGGTAGAGGATGAATGGTGGGATGAACGAATAGCAGTAATCTATTTATTCATATTTTTACATTAAAATGATATGATATTAGTATTGCATCATAATAAAATGTAGTTCTTATGATAACACATATTTTTTAGTGGCTCAATGCATGGAATTTACTCATTTTGTGCTACAAAAATTAAGCTTAATTGTTTGTTTCTATATTTTTGCACATAAGTAACGTAGGAGTGCACTTTTAGTCTTAGTTGGGACTAAGTCTGTGATTTAGCCCCAACCTTCTAACAGTTCCCTTCGAGCAATGCAGCATAGGTCGCAAAACAAATCCCAAGGAGCCGAGTATGAACAGTGTGGTGGCAGAGAAGGTGACAGAAATCTGAAAAAGAGTACACATAAAGTCCATGGAGATGAAAAAGGAAGATTTTGGACAAAAAGGGAAGAAAGGTTGGAGAGAGAAGGCAGATCTCCCCTTGGAGACTCACGAACAAGTTTCTGGAGAAGGTTTTTCGAGGGAAGAAGAAGAGGAAGAAAAATAGGAACGAAGCTGAAGTTCAAGACTATTTTTTTCTGTTTTTGAAGAATATTACTCCTAGCTAAGAGTAGCTAGCGACGTTTTTAGTCTTCTTGTTGACATTTCACATTACTTGCTTGTTTGCTTTCTGGTATTCGATTGTGAAATGAGCACACTGTGGGTGATGTTTTCTTTTCCACTTTCGTTTACCTTAAGCATGAGTGGCTAAGCACTTAGGGGGGGTGCTTTGGGGTGAAAGGGGAGAAGTATGCTAATCCATCCTTAGACCTAATAAACCATAAGTCACGCCACTTCCCTAACAAACCAAGATAGATCCAGCAGGGGGAAGTAGTGAAACCCAACTAAATAACCCTAATTAGAGGTAGATCAAAGATTAGGGGGAAAAACAAGAATCCGGATAGACCTAGATCTTGTGAGTTAGTTATATGATTTGTGGTTTGTGTGAGCTTGTTTAGTGATGAGTATACATCCCCTAAGAGGCTTAAGGCATCACCCATTCCATTCCAGAAATAACCGATCTCCAGAATTTATTACTTTTCTTTACTGTATTTCGTTTTAGTTCTGCCTTAGTCCTAACTAAGACCAATTTTATCAACGTGACATTGATTTCATGCTTTGGCTAATCACTTGATAAGCACCTGCTCTTCGTGTTCAACCCTAATCACTATGCTCATAATTGTTTTATGCTTGAAGTGGGTTAGGTTATAAATTTATTTGATAGGAAAATTTGCATTTAACGACATTGCATAATTTTTCGTTTATCATCTTATTAGTTACATTATTGGAGAATTCAAATGCTAAGAAATTTCATGACTCCTCACCTCCTTACGAAATACTTTAGCAAGAGTTATTTGATGGAATCATATTATATGACTCCAAGTTATGGCATATTACCTCAAGGAATGAGTGAAGATAATGAGCCAATATTATAAGACATTGACTACCTCAATGACTTTACTCCTTCCCTTGAAGACTTGGGTACACTTCGTTTGAGTCAAAGTTCTGTTGGAGCATCTAAAGAACCACAGACATTGGCTCGTTCAAATTGCTGATCCTAAACTCAACATGTTAACTTGAAGGAGCTCTTCAATGTTGCCAAGTGTGTTGAAGTTTTAGAATCGACTCAAGGATCACGTGCTACACACTTGGTCGTCTCTCGAAACAATTGGGATCGATGTTCCATCAGAACGAAGTTTTCCTCGTTACTACCCTGGTTAATGTAAATGATTTTCCTCTTTTGGTATTTATGCTATGTTATATTTATATTCATCATTTTTTTGGTTGGTTCTAAAATTTATACTTTTTTAAATTTTAATATGTTAAATTTTCAAAAAATTTAAAAAATATGTATTTATAAAGATCGGCATTTCAATGTGTGATATTGTTTTACTAACATTGCAATTGAATAAATTTTCATAATATTTTCAATTATTTAGTTATTGATATTCTAATCTATTAAAAACTAATCTTTATTAGTTTTATGCATAAAACTATATTTTTTTTATATTATTTGTATTGAAAGCACAACTTGCCGGTAACAATCAATAAGCCACGCCCATTCTGGAAAGTACGGACTATGCCACGTCCTTGGTTATAATGGATTCTACGGATGTGGTTTTTTTGGAATAAGTTGGAGGAACATAATTAAAATTAATATAAAAAATGAACAAGATAATGATAAAGAGAAGTAACCTCAAACCTTTGATATCAAATGATATGATACTCTAATTTAAAGAGATTATTAATCCACAAACATGCAAAAATTTAGCCTTTATAATGAAATCTATCGAAGTTAACTTTAAAAGAATGAATTTCTTGCAACAAAACTATGAATTAAATGAAAAAATTAGGAGCCATATTTTAGATGATAATGAATTGGAAATCGTAATTCTTAGACAACACAAACTTAAGAGTTTGATAGTCAAAAATATTTAAGTATTCAAATAAGAGAAAATTTTTCATAAAATTCATAAAAACTAAAGATTCTTCAAAAAGTATATCTATAGAGTATTTTTAATTTAGAATTCGATTATAATATTATTAAGATCAAACCAAATAAAAGGAAATTCTATCAAATCCAATAGTATACATCAAATATGAAAACACATTTTGAACTCTAAAATAGATACACTTTTAAGTAATTGAACTTTTTTTATGATAAGATTCTAAACCCAACTTCTAACCCAATATTATTAAATAGAAATTTAAATATAGCTTCATTCTTTTTATTCTTACTTTTTATCATTGATCCAAGAGCAATGCTTTTGTTATCCAAAATATTCATTTATGTAATATCCTCATCATTTTTTCAAACGTTCATCATCATATTGTTGAAGTTTATCAACCGAGCCTGTGGCTTTTTGCTTTTGTATGTTTTTATTCCTTTTCAGTCAACACAATAAATGATTCTGAAAGACAAGTTTAGAAAAAGATTACCAACGCTAGAATGCTAACAAACGTGAAGAATAAAGACTAATGAATTTTTTCATTGGTCTGCTTCTGGAGTTCCTCTGCTGTTTCAAGCTACTAACTGAAATCACGCAGTTGCTCAAAATAACAACACATTTGATATCAACTTAATGAAATAACTCATATAGTAAAAACGGACACATCCAGTTTCAGAAATTTTGAATTTATTTAAGAAAACGAAGCATGAGTATTAAAAGCAGATGCATTCCATACGCCTCATTTCTTGCTTCCTTTCCTAAGTTGCAGTGAATTTCCACACACTCGGCTGAGGCAAGAAAGTAGTTAAGCTTTACCAAGATATTGCAAATAGTGTCAGACATCTCAAAAGACTGCATGGTAGTCAATGATAATGGCATTCCTAGGATGATTTCCCCTGCAATGACTTGGTTTTTCCTTGATCATCCAATCCTTTTCCCCCATCTTTGAGGTAATCGTCTATAGTTCAGCACAAGTGCAACTTGGTAATCGTCTATATCTCTTCTCTTAGCCAGGAGTGCTGTTCCTGGAATACATCGGAGTTTTCGATTGGTAGTATTTCTTTCATTTTCTTCGTTCTGGGTCCTCTCCTCTCTTTGAAGGATTTGATTCGAAGTTTTCCCCTCTCACTACTCTTCCATGTCTAATTCCCTTAATAATTCTCTTTTTTTTTCCTTCTCGGCTGTTGATAATCATTTACTTTTTGACAATCGATCATTTTTTCTCTATTTATTGCTGATTTTACTTTTGGATTAAAGTAAATTGTCTTGGCCATTTTTTACTTTATGTTTTCTCTCATATTACATACCATCGATTTTGTTCTCATCAAAATCATGCTTAATTTATTGAAGAATTTTCTGCTAGGCAAGAAAAATATTAGAAAATATAATATATATTAAATGATGATTTAGTCCATATACATAAAAATATAAATAATATTAAAAATTTCAAAATATTAAAAATCATAAATAAAACATCTACTTTCAATGCTAAACATTGTAATTTTATAGAATGACAGCACTAAGAAAATGTACGTTATCACATTGCATCATTAATGAGATTAGAAATTAGATGGAAGAATAAATATGTAGTATTTACAGATAAAAGTATTAGGTTGTTATGAAAAAATAAATATACTTGATATAAAAATACTTGGATGGAAGAACAAATAAGCAGTATTTATATTGCATAAAATCCAATTATAAACATTTCTACCAAACACTTGATAAATAATCCTCAATTACAAATATTTTTTAAACCACTAATTTTGATGTAAATTAATCTCAACCACAAAACAAGCACGCAGATTTGGAAGAAGGTTTGATTGATCAAAATACTTCAACCAATATGCCCTTAGGCATGGCCATACACAACATACTATTCACACTTGGAAGGGGCAGACAATTACTTAGAGTAACGGGTGTTGTAGTGAAATTGAATGCAAAAGAGCTGAAATCAAACCACATTAAAACTATCTTCTAAGGAGGCCTGTTTGATACCCAAAAACTGCACAACTACAATCATACAAGTGGGGAATGCTAGGGCGAACTAGACAAGTAAAGACGCATGCTGCTACAACAGGATAGCCTTGCTGAGTTGTTGCTACACCACTGTGGCGTGCACGGGTTACTTCATGAGGGATCTTAATTGTCTTCTGTTAAATAGCCTTGTAATCGACTGTTTCATTGAGTTGCTTAGTTTCGAATAAATATCTCATTCTGTACATCGTATTCAGCGATGCGATACGTGCTTGTTTAAGATTGGGTAAAGCCACATCCTGAGATCCAAGTGTTGGCTAGGTCAACTATTTGTGGTAAGAGGAGTAGTTATGAACCTTGTATACCATCTCTATGTGGGTGGTCAAAATTTTACTGTTCACCATAGGAAATAGTCACGTGATTTAATGATTTAGCAATTTTTACCATACAACATTATTATAACTTATACAATTGAAGTCTACTAATTATAATCATAACTAATAAAAATTTATATTATACAAATTTCACTCACAAGTTCTGAAATGGTATAATTTCAATCTTAGTTTTTTTAACTATACAATTAAACTAATAATTATGATTCTTTATGATTTAACTTCTTAAAGGTAACCAACTTGTCTCTAGCCATGACCATGGTTTTTTGTATCATCTACTTTAATTGAAATTGTATATCGGTTCAATTACAATAATCATGACTTTTAGTAGTCAAAATTTGATATCATTGATCATTGCTTTTAATATTTGACAAATGCTTGGAAAACCTTTAATATAAAATATATATTGTATTTTCCAATAATGTGACAACAATTGATATAGGTATCTGGAAAATACTTGATAGAAAACATGCACATATTTTCTAGATGCTGATAATGATGCATACCTTCTAATATGTATCTCAACTTCAAAAATACAAAAATGACATTTCAACTGCAGACATCATTGATGCTTTACAACAGAATGACATATCATACTACTACGTGATTTGGGGAATATTCATCTTTACAGCAAATTTATGAACATCCATTATTTAAAAGTATTCATCTACAAAATCATCATTTACCATTATTTAAAAGTATGTATCCCATCCATTCCTATCACTTTCGTTTCCAAAATTTCAAATTCATCCCTACATGGTTATAATCAAGAAGAATTTAATGCAAATTGATGTTGAATTTCTCATATATTGAATTCATACATAAAATTTTTTACATATCTTAGGACAAAAATATATATTTTCGCATTTTTTATCGTATGATAACACATATTTTATTAGTGTTTTTATTATAAAATTAATATACTTAGTACTAAAATCAATTATTTTATTTATGATATTTAAAATTTTAGTAATTTTAAATTTTTTTGTATTTTTGTGTGTAAATATTAGCTAAATTTTTAATTCATTCCACACTATCTTTTTTAATGTGTTCCATAAGTCTAGCAATAACTTTTTAAATAAATCAAACCTAATTATATACACAAATTCATGGGTTACAATATCAAAGAAAAGTGCATGATGTATTTTGACTACACCTACTCTATATATGTCATCCGTCAATTCTATAATCCTTTTATTGAGTGACTTCACCAGTTTTCTCTCATATTTAGCTACTAGATAGGGACCTTTCATGAGTATATGTTTTGAGTTTCAAAGACATTTAGGTGAATGTGGCAAAAGGAATTGAACCCAAAACTTAACATTGCTCTTAAAAAATAGCAAAACCTTACGGAAACCCGACAACGCTTGTAGTTGCCAGACAATTAAAGAGTACAAATCTACTAGACATCTGTTTTTGAGGCGAGGTGTCTCAGATGATGCTGCATAATCATGATTACTTTCATTTGTGGGTTTGGATGGAGTGTTGACTTAACTACTACCATCCATACCATCATCACTCCAAGGGTTGAGACCACCATTGACTTCGGGGATCTCTAGGATTTCCACAGGACAAGCATTTTCATCTAAGTCAGCTAGAAGAAAATCTAATGCAATACAAGATCTTACTTTTACTATTGTACTAGATACGTGTGAAGCAAGCATGTTATTATCCCAATCTCATTGATCATCTTTGTCAATCCATAGGCTTCTAGTCACACTTATTTTCTTGTTTTGTGGATTATAGACTCTACAACTTTTTGTTTCTTTAGAAAATCTAATAAATATCCGAATACATTAAATGTTCGAGGTTTGGTGATTTGCCATTCCATGCTTCATATGACGTTACACCTTCCAAGCTACAAGTGAGTAACTTGTTCTAGATGTATATAGTGGTTGCAACTGCTTTACTCTAGAAGTGCTTAGGCAACTTTTTTTCCAAGTAAAGGCATCCAACCATGGCGATAATTGTGGCATTCTATGATGGTGAGTAAACCACCATTTTGTGATATTTAATGTCTTCTCTTCTCAATTCTTCCTTGAATATCAAGGAGTTGAATTCTCCTTCATTATCTATACAAATGCATTTTATCTTTTCGTCTTAAGCTCTCTCAATAGAGGCCTTCAAGGTGATGAAGTGCTCGAAGGCTTGTAACTTGCACTTTAGAAAAAACACTCAATAGTAGAATGATTCATCATCAATAAAGCTAACAAAGTAACTGCTTCCTTCAAGTGATTGAACACTCATTGGCCTACAAACATCAAAATGCACTAATTCTAGAAGTCTCTTTGCTCAAAAACATGCTTGTTGAGGAAATGCTAGTTGCTTCATTTTGCCTTGTAGACATTGAACACTTTATTTCTATGGGTACCTTAGTATTAGTAATTCTCTACAAACTCCACCTTTACTCATGGATTATAGGACTTGGGAGCTGGCATATCCTAATATTTTATGACATCTCACATGTTGATTGAGCCTTGCAGTATTTTAGACTCCTGTGAAACTAAGATCCAAGGTAAGAAGTAGGTTTCTCTAGTTCCTAGTGTTCTGGAGATGACATCACCGTTTGGATGCAAAATTATACAAATTCTCCTTCCAAATGCGATAAATTATCCTCTATCATCTAACTTCTTCACACTTACAAAATTGATGCTCAGCTTTGGAACTTGGTAAATATTCTTCAAATGCTTTAACCCTAGAGGAGTGTGCACCATAATTGTTCCTTTACCAATAAGATCTGGGAGCTCATCATTTCCAAGTCTCAAACTTGTTGTATTTGAATAATCTAACATCTCAAAGTACCTTTAATCACCAATCATGTGAGCAAAACAACCAAAGTCTACCAATCATCCTATATTTGAAGTAGAACATGTATCCAACATTGTTGCTGCACATAGAGACTCATGTTCTTCAATACTATAGAAGTTTATATAGTTAAGCAAACAAGCAGTAAACAATGTCTCTACTTGCTTGTTTTGAACTATCTCAACAACTAAAACATTCGATTGAGCTTTCTTCTTTTGTTTGCATACCTTGTCAACATGACCCAATTGGCTACATTTGCAGTATTGTGCATCTGGTCACCAATAGCATATGCCTTTAATATGTTATGTTCTCTTGCAATGTTTTCTAGGAGAGAACTTTCATTTTCCCTTCCCTTTTTTGTTTTCCTTTTTCTCCTTTTCATCCTTCAACATATTTTTTTTCTTGCATTTCGAAATTGAGTGTAGCTAGTGCTCGCTCCATGACTTGTTCTTGCGCAGCAGTCCAACACTCTATAGATGAGATATTTGGTTTAAAGCTAGACAAAATGGTGTGCATGATCTTCTTTGTCATTGTGAAATTAGTTTTTCGAACTCCAAGCATCTACAATTGAGGGAATACTTTCATAACCAATCAATGTATGTTTTTATGATTTCAGATGGGAGCATTCACAAGCTCTCATACTCTATCTTAAGATTTGCAATACGTATTTCCTTGGGTTGCTCAGTCCTTTCAAACTCAGTTCAAAGTGTTTCCCCTATATCTTTATTAAAATTGTAAGCTAAAGCTCATGAAATAATAGGTTTATCCATATAAGAATAAAGTATCACTTTTGCTTTCCCTTTTCTGTCTTGTAATTCTTCAACACTTTTCACTCTTTTGAGTGAGGCATTGCTATGGAGCTACTCCATTTGCACCAGTCCATTTCCCAAGCTTCATCGCTTGGAGTTATGCTTTCGTTTGGGTAGCCCAAATAACATAGTACTAGATTGATTTGCATTCATACTGAACCTTGATCTGATACACTTGATAGACAACAAAAGGATGAACTCTCACAACAATTGTGCACGAAACAAAGTAGCAAAATGAGGGTTTGGGTTCAATAGTATAGCTGAATGGAGAACAAATTTATTGCAAGAAGAAGGATGATAACAAAGGTGTGGATAGTAGTTTTTTTAGACACAAAAGGTAACATACTTCACATGAAAATAGAATATAATGAGACTGCTTCTGATCTTAACTACATTACAAAACCCACGAAACTAAAGCTGATCAAGTTGACCACTCTAATGGTTGGCAGTAGTTTGTCCAACTCATGCAACATCCTGATTGATGCGTATAGCTGGTAATACTGAAAGTTGTTTCCATGTGAGATAGCTCTTTGGCTAGTGTTGTTGGTCTTGGCAGCATTACCTTCAAAGATAATATGTAACTACAAAGAGCTCTCTATGTTCCCTATTTTAAATTTAACTTGTTTTCTGTACATAAGATGGCCATTGACATGAAAGTTTCTTTTCGATTGTTTGATAATGACTGGATTCTGCAGAACTAGGAATCCCATATGGTGGTAGGAGTTGGGAAAATTCATGATGGACTTTGTATTATGGATAATAGATCTTAGCTACTATACTTCACTACTGTTGTATCCAAAGCACTCATGAGAGATGGTGATTCTTCTTTTGGCATTTTGTTTGATCTCATGTGGATGAAACTTTCTTTGTATTGTGGTTATATTAGAACATTGATGAATCTTTTGCTATGGAATTGTTCTTGGTCACATTTCTGATTCCAAGGCAAAGCATATAAATGTATCTTGTGGCCTTCAAGACAACCCATGTGACATTTGTGAATTATCAAAATTTCATATTACATTTTTTTTTTCTTTAAGTAACTCAGCTGCTCTCTACAAATTTTATCTTATTCATTGTGATCTATGGTGATCCTACACCATTGACAAAATTCAATGAACAATGTATTTTTTTATGGTTCTTTATGATCATACCCATAGCACATAGACCTTGATGAAATACAAATCCGAAGTCACAATTCATACAATCAAACTATTTCATTATCTTCATAGTAGTTTGAGGACGTGGTAAAACAAATCCACAGTAATAAAGGTGGGGATTTCCTTAATGAAATGCAATCGCTTCATATTGAACAAGGCATTTTGCATCAATAGACTTGTACCAACATAGCACATAAAAATCGAAGAGTTGAATACAAGCATAAACATTTATTCGAAGTTACACATGCTTTAATGTTCTAATGAGGACTATCGAAATCTTTCTTAGGAGATGCTATTCTTGCCGCTAGTCATCTGATAAATCAGCTTCCAAATACAATATTAAATTGGGATTCTCCTTTCACTAAACTTATGGGACACCTACTTTGGAACATTTGAAGGTGTTCGGCTATCTTTGATTTGTAGTCATTTCTGATTCACAGGCTGTCAAACTAGCACCATGAGCATGAAAATATGTTTTCCTTGGTTATCCTATGAACCATAAAAACTACAAATGATAAAATCTGGTTTCAAAGGAAGTGTACATCAAATGGGATGTCAAATTTTTTGTGCATATATTTCCCTTGAAAGTCCTTATTGATTATGACCTAAAATGGATATTTTCATGCCATCTCTCATTTCTTATAATGATGCAGAGTTCCTCCCCCTACCCTATCCATACTCGTCATCAAGCCTTTAATGCTCTATGGATGTTCAAGTTGATGAAACACCTTATCTGATCTCTGATGGGGCAGCTTTCTGTTACTAACTCCCTTGAACTAGTCAGTGTTGATGTTTATGTTTTTTCACCTCAATCTAGTTCCATCATATGACCTGGGGGGGGGGGGGAGGGTAAGGTGACATAGTTCTCTGATAATTAATCCACCTAAGTAGATGAAGGATTATGTCACCCTTCAGGTTCACTTTATCGATATTGCATCTCTTGAGTCAGTATTCTCATTAAATGAGCCTACTACATATGAGTAGGCTAAAGGAATTTGGGTATGGAAGGTAAGGATGTCATGAAAATTACAAGCTCTTCTCAATAACCACACTTGGATGCTTGTGCATTTACCTAAAGCGAAATGCTCCATTCAATGCAAATGGGTTTACAAAGTCAAGAGAAATGCAGCTGATTCTATTGCATGCCATAAAGCAAGACTTGTAGCCAAAGGCTATACTCAAGTTGAAGCAGTTGATTTTACAGACTGATTCGCACCAATGGCTAAGGTTTCTACTATCCAAATCTTGTTAGCTGTGAGTGCCAAACAGGCATATCCATCAAATTGATATTAACAATGCCTTTTTACATGGCTATTTTGATGAAGAAATCTACATGGAATCACCCCTTGATATGTTGCTGAATGTGGACAAGTTTGTAAGCTGCAGTGATCTTTATATGACCTTAAAAAAGCTTTCCGACAGTGGAACATAGAGCTCAAACACTTTCTTCATACGGTTTGTTTTGTTCAATATCCATCTGATTCTTATCTTTTTGTTTGGATTCATCAGACAGTTTCTTTACCTTGCTGATTTATATAGACGAGTTTCTCATTATAGCGCCTAATCTTTCTATTATTAGTATATTGAAGCAACAGCTACATCATTAGTTTACTATCAAGAATATTGTGCGATTCAACAGCTGAAGACTTACGTCTTTCACAACATTTATACACACTTGATATTGTGCAGAGCATTGATATGCATGACTTGTGGGGAGCAGGAGGTACTTGCACCAGTGCATCGTAATTTCAAGTTCTTTGATAGCAGCTCTTCTCTTCGAAGTCCAGATGTTTATCATGCATTAATTGGATGCTTATTATACCTGAGTTTTTACAAGACCGGACATTGCATTTGCAGTCCAAAAACTCTTGCAATTTATGAAAGATCCTTCTAAGGATCATCTGAGAACTACCAATCGTATTGATGCATACTTATCCACAACAGCTTCTCATGGCCTTTTTTATCTAGTGGATGGGAACTTGGATCTTACTAGCTATTGTGATGCAAACTGGGAGGGCATGGGCTATCATTCGGAAATCAATAACTGGTTATTGTATACTCCTAGGTAATCGTTTGTTTTTTTAGAAAACCAAGAAGCCAACAACTGTCTCCAAATCGTGCATGGAAGTAAGGTACTGAAGTCTTGCTGCTACAGCTATAGAGTTGATGTGAATTTACTACATTCTGAAGGATTTACAGCAGCCATTGGTCACTCCAATTCCTTTATATTGTGACAGTAAGTCTGCTATTTATCTCACTTCAAATCCAGTTTTTTATGAAAGAACAAAACACATAGATATTGTTTTCACATTGTTCATGATCAATACAAGAAAGGCTTTTTAGATGAATGATGTATTCAACAAGTTTATGAGTATTTCACACCTCGGATCAGGACAATAGATGAATGACTTTCATGACTTGGAAAAGGCAGTAAGATGTTAAGAAACATTTGGAGACACTTGAATTAACTGTACTTTATTGCTTTAATGTTATATTTAAGGGTTATAACCGTTAAGTGTGTAAATAAATCCAGCTAAGTTGGATGAACATCGGTTTGAGGTAGCTAAGCATATATATCTTGAAAGCTCGCCGGTTCCAGTTCATACATTATGAAGATCACACGAAAATAATTAAAAAGATTTATAGCCTCAACATAATTAAGGAGTTGTGAGCCGCCACAAAATACTAGTCCGATAAAATATAGAATAAAGATATACAAAAAAAGAATGCGAAAAATCAAATTGTGTTATAAAATTTTATTAGAGTGAAACTTCCTAATATATGACCCTACCCACGTAAATTCAATCTTAAAAAAAAATGTATGCAGCTCATGGTTTTATTGGGTTCACCCACCAAACAGAAGTTATACTACCAAACTAAAATTTTTAATTGACATTGGATGGGGATGTTCCGTATTGATCCAGATACAATTATTGCTATCGTACTATATATATCAGAATTTTACAGTCATTATTTTTTCATAGAAATGGATTTTAAATCAAAATGAAAACAAGATTCTTGTTACCTACCTCTTTTTTTTAGTAACTAATTAAAAACCTAATTTCTTTAGATCCAAAAGTTATTGTTTTATTAAGTTTTATAAAACAAGGGTTTTACATTTATTATTTTGTATCAATTCACCAAAATTGTTGGGATTGTGCAATCATCCACCAATAGTCACAGACATTTGATTCAATTGTAGAAACGATCATGAGTAAAAAGCTTGTATTTAACACAATTTCCAGTCAATAATAATAGGTGGAATTATAGAACATGAGTTAATATACAGAATATCGGAATGCCCATAAATAAAATGTCTTTTTTTTCATTGCCTTATTTTTAGATAGGTTAGGAATATAGAATAATCTAATCCTATACGGTGAAAAAAGCTATAATGAAGTGGTTAATAATAAATTACCTAAGGAAATGGGTTAAAGAAATTTCCTTCCAAGATTTCGAAAATGTTCTTCTTTTCTTCTCATTTTTCATTTTACTTCTTCTCCATCATATTTTAAGTAAAATGCGCATATAATATATATTCATAACAATATACATTACATTTTGCCCAAATACTCCTTAAGCTTTGTTTGATTAGTTGATTTAGATTTTCATAGATTTAAATTATTTGGATTTAGATAATTTCAAATTTGTAGGTATAAAAAGTATAAGCACAGCAACACACATGTGCGGTGCTTGCAATTTTCTTTTTTTTTTTTTCAATATGGACGCATCGCAAATGCCTATTTAAAGTGCTTGTGACATTTTTATAAAAAGATGTAAACACTGCATTGTATATTTGTGGTGCTTGCAATATTTATGATATTAAGAATTTGAAGAGTACGATCGTGCATCTTAGTGCAATCTACACAATCCCAGCTTATTTTGTTTTAAAAAATAGTTTTTTTCATAAATGTGTATGCATGGTTAATGCACATTTGCAGTACTTCTGATTTTTTTTTTTTATAAATGGATAAGCATCACCAACACATATTTACAATGCTTGTCATGCTACTAAATTGAGAAAATCCCCCAAATTCTTTTTTTTTAAAAAAAATAATTATTTTTTATAAATGGGCAAGCATTGAAAATGTACATTTGCATTGTATATGATATTTTAATTTTTTTTTAATAAAAAAGCATAAGCACCGCAATGCACATTTGAAGTTTTTGCAATTTTTTTTAAATGGATAAGCACCACAAACATACATTTGCAGTGCTTGTAATTTTTTAAATTTTCTTATAAAAAAACATAATCACCGCATCGTAATTTTTGTAAAAAGAATTGGGAACACCCTTCCAATGCACATTTGTTGTGATATTTTTAATTTGAGATATTGGGGTCATGGTGTTTATTGCGCCCTAATGTATTTTTCAAAAAAAAATTGATAAATCACCATGTTGATTTACAAGAAAAATATTTGAAAAAGGTTCGATGAAATATTTGAAGTTTTCCATTTAATTATAAGGGAAAAGAAGAATGTAATTGTTTGGATTTGGTTATCACATTTGCCAACGCAATGCATTAGGGCCAATAGATTACTTATTTCAGAAAATGAGGGCATGCAGTTTAGTGCAATCCATGAAGCTAATAAACGCATACAAAGGTAAACAAAAATGAAACTAATAAACACATCAACATATCTAACAAACTTTTTACTTGAGTGGTGGGCTGGCTTTTAAAGAAACTATGGAAACCAAAAGAGATTGGGAATTTGTTAACTGCTAAGTGATCTTTCAGTCATAAAAGACGGCTTCCATCATGCTTAAGAGACGAAAACAATTCACGCTAAACTGAGTTCATGAACAAATGAAGAGTAACACATTTCTCATACCAACATGTTTTTGTATGAAAAGTAGAATGTAAATTTAATAGAAATATAAATAACATTTTTTCATAATAACACAATGTCATTTTCATGAATGATCGTTAATTTCTTCTGCAAATTTATCCAAATAAAAGCCAGATTAATGGAATCGGGAGGTCATTGTTAGAGAACAATGTTCAAGAATAACACAATGTTTTATTGATGATGCCCATTGGACTTTTTATCTGACCGCTCACCAACTTCTTGAATCTTAATGAAAATCCATTGTTAGAGACATATCTTGTTCATCCAACATGTAAGGGTTGTTGTTTCTTACTATCTCGCTTGTCGTCTAAACAATCTAATAGTATCTAGTTATCATGACTTTCACATTCATGCCTTACCATCGTGAAGCCAAAGCAAAGGACAAGCATATTTTGAATTGGCTCACCTTTACACCCAACAAACTAATACAATCTTATTACATAAAAATTGATGTGATATTTTTTAATTAGAAATTAAATTAAATAAAATTTTTTTTTAAAACAAACAAGTCGGGTAGTACGGATTTCATTAAATCGCATGACTTGAACCTTATTACATATTACAAAGATGGTTTCCTTGATTAGTTATTAAAAAAAATTATTGCTTGCATTTTTCTAATAGATGGGTAAGCACAGCAAAGATGCATTTGCATTGCTTGGATTTTCTTTTTTATAAAAAAGCAGGCACCTAAAACACTCAATTTTGATACTTGCGATTTTTTTTTAGTTTTTTTTATAAAAAATCATTAGCACCACGATACACACTTGTGATGCCTGCACCTTTTTTTTGATAAATAGGCAAGCATCACAAACGCACGTTTGAAGTGTTTGTGATTGCTATTTTAATTTTTTTTATAAAAAAAATGAAAGTACTGCAATGTATATTTGTGTTGCTCGCAATTTTTTTTTTTATAAATAGACCATAGCAAATGCACATTTGCAATATTTGTGATATCACAAATTTCAGGTGTTAAGGCCTGGATTTTTTTTGTTATTATTTAAATATGTTATGCTTTAAATCCATGGATATTATTTATGAGAAACATATGAATAAAAAGAAAGTTAGAGAGTTGAGTAAGTAAGATATATGGACAAAGGGGATAGGACCATGTGGTTTTATAGACGTAACCCAAGTGCAAGCTAATATCAGCGGTGGAGTTGGATTTCGAACCAAGATGAAAACGGCAGCAAGAAGGTTGAACTTGGTAATTGGGAAAGAACAGAACTGTTGTGTAATCTTCAGTTTTTGGAGTCACTTGAAAATTCCAAGGGAATTGTCAGATGTGAATTCTTCACTCCATTTCGTTTTACAAAAGTAAAAACTGGTGGCAGTTTCTGTAGTCTGTTTTGTTTGTAATTTTCCGACCGTTTCCTTGGAATTTTGAACGTCTGAACTCATGAAAGTTTTATAACCTTGAATCGAGTTTCTGAAACTTTTAGAATCGTTCAAATTAGTTTACAGTTTAGGGACTTATGCATTTTACTCGTAAGGCTATCACAGTTGCCAAAACTGTTTTGAGTCCCTACTTTTAAAATTCATCACTTTTGATTGGCAGCTGCAATTTAAGTGATTTCTCTGAACTCTTCCTCTATCTGTTAGCTTTCAAATGGCACTGATTTGGATGTCAAACCTAAGAGTTACAACTAAAACATCAGTAAGTGCTCAATGTGTGCTTAAATAGGAAAATATGTTGAGGTATGGACGCATATATCGGAGCAACTTGGATTGTGTATCCATGGGATGTTTTGTTATGTTACTTAGACATGTCTGAGGCACTATATAGAAATAGAGAGTCAAAATATGTGCTAGCTTGTCACTTTGTGTGATTTATGTGAAAGTGCTTGATTTTCGCATATGTTTTGGTTTGAATGGGTGGCTCCCTTGAACCAAGTTATACTAAATGATGGCTATATGATCTGTTTCATCTGTGTTTTGGTGAATGCCTAAGCCAAATTTGGATCATATGGACATATAGATAAATGGGGACTCTTGTATGATTTTCTCTAATTTAGTTCTCTTCTTCAATTTGTTCTTTATATTTTTTTTATTTGCTGCTTTGAACTGCTAGCCAAAGTCTGACCATGTTTCCTGTTTGAAAACTCTTGTTCCAGGATTGAGGAGTGAAATAAGTAACTGAAAGTATGAGTTTTTGTTCTAGGTTTTGATAAGCTCGAATTTTCATTAGTACATGTTTATGAGCAGGTGTATGGCTGCTATAAATGATGTTTCCTGATGTTTGAATAAAGCTTGAACCCATATATATTTTTGTTTAGGCAAATATGGAAAGATGAGGTTTTAAAATTTGGAATCCTCCATCATGTATGTAGAATGTCAATTTGTATTTGGACAGTTAGTATTGTTGAATTTTGCTATGGCTGAGAAAGAACTTGAGGGTTTCATGCTTGAACCGGATCTCATATTAAAATGAAAAATCTTAGTGTAAGAGTGGAGAACTATAACTTGTTGCAACTAAAAGTTCCAGACAACTCCCCTTTTGGTTAGAAATACTTTTCGATTTAGCATTTGATTCTGATTGGGAATGGCTAGAACTAGCAGGCTGTCCCGTATCATCTACACCATAAGTAACATCAGGGGATAGGATGGTGCGGTTTATTGCATTCTGCACAATCTCAACTTACTTTTTTTTAAAAGAAATATTTTTTTCATAAATGTGCAAACATCACAAATGGGCATCTATAATACTTGTGATATTTCTAATTTTAATATAAAAAAGCATAACCATCACGATGCACATTTGTGGACCTTATAATCTTTTTATAAATGGACAAGCACCACCAATGCACATTTGCAATCCTTGTGATATTGCCAAATTGAGAGAATCATAGTGCAATCTGCATGACCCGACTTATTTTTTTTTAAAAAAATAGTCCAATCCTATATGATAAAAAAAGCTGTAATAAAGTGTTACATAATAAATTACCTAACGAAATGGGTAAAAGAAATTTTCATCCAAGATTTAGAAAATTTGTGCTTTACTTCTCATTTTTCATTTTACTTCTCTATCTCATTTGAAGAAGTAAAATGAACATATAACATATTCATAACAATATAAATGAAATTTTGTCCAAATAATGCAATGTCTTCCACAAGAATTGATGTGTGTCGTTTCCACAACAAATTTTAATACTTTTAAAACTCGTAAAACACAAAAATGTAGTACGGGTGTCGAACACAGGGAGTTGTTTTTAAGTGAAAGGTGAGGTACCCCAAATACAACTGTCATGATTTGTAAACGGTTTTGAAATTAAATGGTGCGAGAAACGTTGGTGATGAAGCTTGAGTAAGGCAATAAGATGGGGTTTGGATAAACAACTGAAATAAACGTAAGCGATGAACCTTAAATAAAGTAAATGTTCTTGGGTTTGGAATCCTATCCAGCTATGTTCGTTGCGTCTTCACTCTTCTCTGGTCTTCTTGAGTACTGGGTTTGGCTACCCTCCTTTACACTCTCTTGCAAGAAGGCACGGGAATAGCCCAATATTGCTTCTCCTTAGACGAACATGAGAATAAGAGGTCCTGCTAGCATACCCTCACAGCCGAATTGTGCACGTATGCTGAGTGTTGCCAATGACCCAATGAGTCCAGATACGAGGTCACTACCTGTCCATTGATCTTGAGGTACGGCTACAGACAAAACGTTGTCTTCTTCCAACCAAAAGGGGTCGAGTTGGTGCTTTCCACCTTGCTCCTCTCCAAAATCCACAGGTAGTGATCAGCTAACCATGAACCTTGAATAAGAGGACTGTTACAGAAAGACTGCAACATAGTCGTGCGAAGATATACGAAACCCGTTCGGATTCAAAAAAAATGTAAAGATAAGCTAACGAAATATAGATCTGGTGGTATTCCAACCTAGAAACAGAAGTTTCTAACCGCGAACGGTCATACAAACTAAAAAAAAGAAAAACAAAGTTCTAGAGAGAAGCTAGAGGAAAAATCCTGTAGAGAGAGAAAAACAAAGGGGGAAACTAAACCAACTCCTTTTCGTCTTAAAAGAATGGAACTTCAATGAGAGTCTGAGATTTCTGTGATTCTGCTGAACTTGGGATGACTTGCAAGCAACGTCTGACACTGATACGCTAATGATGTCGCCTGTCAGAGATTCCCGTGTTCCACACGTCAAGGCTCATGATTAAGCGTCTGTAGTCTTTCGGAAATCAAGGGAGTGTCAGCTCGGGAAGATCCAATTTGTCGCCATCTGATACCCTCTTTCTCTCACTTGCTGCCACGTGTGCGTCTCTAGAAAAACTCAATTAAAACAAGTAAAATTAATAGATAAAATACAAAATTTAGGATAATTACCCTAAACTAGATAAAAACATAAATCTCATATTATAAACTACTAATTAGACACTTCTAATAACATTTAGACGTAAAAGCAGCCTAAGAAATAGTAAAAAAATGACGATTAACAAGAATACTCCTTAATTTCTTCTGCAATATTATCCAAATAAAAACTAGACTAACGTAAATGGAAGTCCATTGCTAGAGTACATTGTTCAAGAATAATACAATATTTTGTTGATGACTACGATTGAAGCTTTCATGCAACCGCTCACTGACCACTTAAATCTTATTGGGAGGCCATTGTTGTTAATCACATTCTAGCTCATCGCTTAAACAATCTCACAGTATATTATTATCATGAATTATACCTTCATACCCGATCATTGCAAAGATAATGCACATATTTAAATTGTAAAGGGCAAGCATATTTTGAGTTGGCTCAGTTTTACACTCGATAACTCTAATATAGTCTTATTACATAAAAATTGATGTGATATTTTTAATTATAAAAATAAAATTAATAAAACGATGTTAAATAGAATAAGTCGAGTTGTGCAAATTTAAGTTGCATGACCCAAACATAATAAACTATTATAAAAGTTGTCTTCTTGATCAGTTATTAAAAAAAACAATTGTTGTTTGGATTTTTTTTTTTTTTTTGTAAAAGAGTAAGCACTGAAAACACAACTGTGATACTTGCGGTTTTTTTTAGTTTTGTTTATAAAAAAATACTAAGCACCGCAATGCACATGTGCGGTGCTTGCAAATTTTTTTTTTTTAAATAGATATGCATCACAAACGCACATTTATAAAAAGATGTAAGCACTGAATGTATATTTGTGGTGTTTGCAATTTCTTATATAAATGGATTAGCACCGCAAGCACATATTTTGCAATATTTATGATATTAAGAATTTGAAGGTATTACTTGTGCAATCTACACAATCCCAACGTATTTTGTTTTTAAAAATAATTTTTTTTTTCTTAAATGTGCACATTTACAAAGCACTGCAATGTATATTTGTGGTGCTTGTAGTTCTTTTATAAACGGATAAACATCAACAAAGCATATTTGCAATGCTTATGTTGTTATCAAGGGTATAGTCTGGACAGCTTATTTCATAACTTTAATTCAATTTATAAATAC
The DNA here is from genome assembly GCA_002189035.1 of Utricularia gibba. Classification (NCBI taxonomy): domain Eukaryota; kingdom Viridiplantae; phylum Streptophyta; class Magnoliopsida; order Lamiales; family Lentibulariaceae; genus Utricularia; species Utricularia gibba. The sequence continues at coordinate 1,704,656 of NEEC01000020.1, read as the reverse complement.
AAGTTAGTAGATAAGTAGAACCCAAATAAATAAATGTCGTTTGTGTAGCTTATTATTTATCAACAAAGAAACAATGTGTTTCGGTCTTGCTCAAATCTAGTGTGCTGGAGGTGAGGTTTGTCGAACAAGTTAGTGACTTATTTTAATAAGTAGGATAAACATAACTTATAATATAAGTTGGGTTTGAAGTAGAAATGTAGTCAACTTTAAAGTAAGTAGAAAAATAAAAATTTGATTAGAATTTACAGATAAGTAAAAATCGAGATAATCTATGATCAGTAATTTTAATTTTTACCTTAAATCATAAAATAAAAAATAAGTTGTGTAGACAATACTTAAATTGAGAGAACTCCCTAACTTCTTTTTCTTTTTTAGAAAAATTAATTATTTTTTATTAATGGGCAAGCATGGAAAATGCACATCTGAACTATTTTTTGATATTTTTATTTAATTTTATAAAAAAAAGTATACGCACACCAACATACATTTGCAGTAGTTGCAATTTTTTTTTATAAATGGACAAGCACCACAAACATACATTTGCAGTGCTTGTAATATTTGTAATTTTTTTTATAAAAAACATAACCGCCCATCGTAATTGTTCTAAAAATATTGTGAAGGCACTGTCAATGCACATTTGTTGTGATATTTTTAATTTGAGAGAATACCCCATTCTCTCATGGGATTTATTGCGCCCAATGTATTTTTTTAAAAAAACATTTTTTAATAAATCACCATGTTGATTAACAAGAAAAATATTTGAAAGAACTTCAATGAAATCTTTGAAGTTTTCCATTTAATTATAAGGGAAAAGAAGAATGTAATTATTTGGATTTGGTCATCACATTTGCCAAGGTGGCCACATTTGCCTTTAGGTTTATTAGCTTCATGGATTGCAATCTATGAAGCTAACAAAAGTATGCAGGCAGACCCCATCACACCATGCACATCATTCCCATTCTCGAAGCATTAAAAAAGATAAACCATATGAAAATAACAAAATCATCAATATATCTAATGAAATTTTGATTTAAGTGGTGAAGGAGCTATAGAAGCCAAAGAAGATTAAGAAATTGGTAAATGATCCTTCAGCCATAAGAGACGCTTGCATCATGGTTGAGAGACAATATAACATTTGGATAAGTAGAATGTAAATTTAAAAATAATATAAATAACATTTTGTCATAATAACACAATATATTTTTCAAGAATGGTCTTTAACTTATTCTGAAACTTTATCTAAATAAAAGCCAAATTAATTGAATTGACAGGTCATTATTAGAGAATAATGTTCAAGAATAACACAATATTTTATTGATGATGCCCGATGGAGCTTTCGCGTGATCACTCGCCGACCACTTGAATCTTAATGGAAGGCTTGTTAGAGCCATACCATGCTCATCGATTGTGTAGGGGCTGTTTCTTATTATAACAACAATCGTATTGTAATTTTAAAAGACAAAGCGGATATTTAAATTGTAAAAGACAAGCATATTGTAACTTGGCACATTGTTATGACCGATAAATCTAATACAATCTTATTGCAATCTAATAGATGGATAAGAACCGCAAAGATGCGTTTGCAGTGTTTGGATTTTTTTCTTTTTTTATAAAAAAGCAAGCACTTAAAACATTGTGATACTTGTAATTTTTTTTTAGTTTTTTATAAAAAAGCATAAGCACCACAATACATATTTGTGATGCTTGTAATTATTTTTTAAATTTACAAGCATCGTAAATGCACATTTGCAATATGTATGATATTACAAATTTGACACAATAGGACCGTGCGGTTCAGTGTATTCTGCACAATCTCAAACTTATTTTTTTAAAAAAATATTTTTTTCATAAATGTGCAAACATTGCAAATGCACATTTGTAATATTTTTGATATTTCTAGTTTTTATATAAAAAAAAGCATAATCACCACAATGCACATTTGTGGTCCTTGTAATTTTTTTTTATAAAGGGGCAACCACCATACTGAATATTTGCAATGCTTGTGATATTTCCAAATTCAGAGGATCTCGCGCAGTTTAGTGCAATCTGTACGATCCTAACTTTTTTTTAAAAAAAATATTTTCTTATAAATGGGCAATCACGGAAATGCATATTTGTATTGTTTTTTATATTTTTTTATTAAAAAAGTGTCAGCATCGCAATACACATTCGTAGTACTTGAAATTTTTTGTTATGAATAGTCAATCACTACAAACATACATTTGCAGTGCTTGTAATATTTTTAATTTTGTAAAAAATTATAAGCACCGCATTGTAATTTTTTTAAATTTGGAACGCACTTCCAATGCACATTGTCGTGATATTTTTAATTTGAAAGAATGGGGTCGTGTGGTTTGGCACAATTACCATGTCTATTGACATGAAAAACATTTGGAGTACCTTCGATGAAATTGTTGAAGTTTCCCATTTAATTACAAGGGAAAAGAATGTATATAAGTGTGAAGTGCAGCACTTGGCTTTTCAATTAGATAATATGTGTTTGAGCCATGCTTTATTTGTTAAAAATATAATAAGCCCATTTTATTGTCTCCTCCATGTGATTCTTTTTGAGACACAAGAAGTAGGGATATACGTGTTGCTCTGCGCGAGACAGTTTTTCTCCTTAGCTAGGTACCTCAACTCTGCTGAACAAGGAGAATCTTGACAACAATTCTACCTCTACACGTGTGTTTTAGGGATTCTCTGACAAGTCCTCAAATCAGGTTCTCTTTTCATCTTTTAGATATTTATATGTGCTTTGACTGGACTCATCTATTTCATGTCTGTAAAACCTACTAATTAATCTATTGTTATAAAATCTATAGGTTTTAGTGGAATACCCTCAGTTTGTTATTGTAACCTTGGGTTACCATAGAATTCGTGAGTTGAACCATATTAAATGTGTTGTGGTGTTTGTTTGTCTTAAGAACACAATTTAACGATAATTAGATCAAATACATAAAATTCTATCAAGTGGTAGAGATGCTGTAGTACATGCTTCTTGATTATATACCTGCTCTACTTTGAAAGTTTTCAAAAAATGGGTGATAATAATCTGAAAACTTCAATCACAACCTTCAAAACATCTTCGAATGGATTTTTGTATACAAAACAGTATTTATTTGATGGCACTAATTACACTTACTAGAAAGCACTCAAACTCACGTACTATCAATTAAGATTTGACTCTATATGACTGTATTGTTTTGGGTGAAGGATTAATTGATGACATGTTTAAACCCCCCATAACACCAGAAAAAATTCGAGCCATTTTATTGAATGCTAGATGTTCAAGTATCTTGAATCATGCTTTATTTCCTAGTGAATTTAGTAAAGTTTCTGCGTGCAAAGTGGCTTTTAAAATGTGGAAAATAAATACGCAGCATGTGAATCCTGTTAGCATCTACCTTAAAAAGTCCAAGCTACAACAAACGGGAAGCGATGCGACTTAACTCCAACATAATAGCTCTTATATCACTAACTCTTTTAGGTGGTTGAATATTTCCTAGCTGTTTGGATCCATTTACGCTTATGGCTTCTTTGAAAATAGTACCTAAATAATCCCAACCTGTTACACCTGGAGCAAGAGGAAAAAAAGGAGTATTTATAGGATATGCAACTAGGAAAAAGGGGTACAAAATTTTTGATCGAGAACAACAGGTCTTACCGCGGTCTAGAGATGTAGTCTTCAATGAAGAGTTAGTCCCCTACAAAGCCTTCCACGCAACAAGTGAAGGCTTTTGTATGATGTCATTATTGGACACTCAATTATTTCAAGATAATTCTAGAGATCAATCTGATGCAAAATCATAATATTTATGAGAATCATCTCAGCCAAATCTCATATAAAAAGATGCAGAGGCACAACAAAACTTGTTCAAATGATCAAAATGAAATGAGATTCATCTCTGGAATAGCCCATGCAGAATTTCAATCATCCATTGTGCGTATGTAATTCTGCACAATAGGAATCCAATACCTTTGAAGAGACACTAGATGATCCATGATGGAGATATGCTATGAAAGTCCAAGGAAAGCCTTTGGAAATATGCTATCAAAGTCGAAGAGAAGCCTATTCCCAAAAAGGACAAGATTTTAAAAAAAGTTTTTCACTCGTTGCTAAAATCACTAGTGTTAGAGTAATGTTGCATTGTAGCACATAACTAGCTTTTATATCATGTAGATGTAAACCACGTGTTTCTTCATGGCAAACTAGCTATCCTACGAGTAACAAAGTTTGGAAGTTGTTGAAACCAATTTATGGGCTAAAGGCCTCGAGGGAATGGAATAAGTAAGTTACCTCAAAGATGGAGACTGTCGGTTATCTTTAAAGTCAACATAAAACTTGTATTATGTATAGACACTTAGCCAATACATGCAAGAACTGTGCAAAGAACACTAGCGGGTAGCGTTTTGGATAGTGAAATACTTGAGAAAAACACTTGACAAGAGACTGTTCTATCCACGAGAAGAACAAAATCATTGAGAGCATTTTATGACTCCCATTGGTCAGCATGTTCGTTAACTGGAAGATCCTTCACTAGATATCCCATATTTTTTGAATCTGCCCTGGAAAATAAAGTAGGAAGCGGCAGTGTCAATGCCATCGGCAAAGGAGTACAGAAGCATGGCAACCATGCCGTGGGAGTTGAAGTGTATCTTACATGCTGCAAGAAATCGGATATCCATTACATGTATAAATAGACACCTGTGTAAGATTTGAACGAGTTGAATGAATGAAATCCTGGTTTTATCATGGTTTTGGATTTTGTTCTATATTAATCAAAAGTTTTTCTTTTCTTTTCTTTTCTTTTTAAATTTTTGCTCTTATTTTTTCATTTATTTAAACGAAGCAATTTGCTTGGAATAAACTACGGTTTTTTTATATATATCTTACACAAGAAAATAAATTAGGAGAAGAACAAAAATTCAGAATTTCTTATGCCATCATTTATCTTTTCTGCATTCATCCGGATACTTTTGAACACTTGTATTGTTTGCTTTATTTCCAAAAGCTTAAAAAAATAGGAATTCTTTTTAATTTATTTCCATAAATTTGAGTATTTATATATACATACATATACATAAATATATATTGATTTTGGTAGTAACCTTATATTTTTATATCTAATATCAAGTTTGAAGATATGAAAATCATAATATTTTTTATCAACGTATTTTTTTCTATATAATATATTATCTCAATAATTTCAAATAGTTAGATTCTTTAATATTCAATAAATGTTCGTTTAGGCGTATTTAAATAATCTTTTGGTTATTATTTGTCTATAACGCTATTCTAGAAAAAAGAATTCTTTTTCATTTACAATTTATATACTAAAATACTCTAATTAGCAATCTTTTCAAAATTATCTTTTTTATTATCTAATGAATATATTTCAATTTTTTAAAGGAATTAATTATAATTGATCTTCTTCATCTGAATCCCATTTACTCAAAATTTCCTTTTAAATCATATGAGGTTGATGAACTATATTTAATGAAATTTTTGGTTTTTATCAAGATCGTTTGATATCATATATCTTGTATTGATAATGTTCTCTTAACCAAATTTTCCATTAATTTATTTCATAACGTATCATTTTCTGATGGCTTAATTGACAACAAACTATTCTAATTCATTGTAGAAGCCCTCTTGAAAAAAAGCACAGATTCCTTTATATGCGTGAGCGAATTTATAAGAGTTTTTTTATTTGAATTTGTTGCACCAGAATCAATTCAGTACTACCTGAATACGTAGTAATAATAATGAAATATTAAAAAATTATAGTTTAATAATAAGATAATTAATACATAAAAGTAAATGAATTCACAAGTTTAAAAGACTTAAAGATATATATGTAATAATTGCTATTTTGATCTATCCTTATGATTTGATATTACAATTTGATAAATGGTTAGAGAATTCGTTGCAATCGAACTTGCAACATCACTCCCATCAGTCGAATTGAACTTGAGCATTATTTTTATAAAAATAACATGTGAATGAAATATTGCTATTATTTTCAATTCAATATCAAAACAATTATTTATCAATCTTACTATCATTTTGAAATTTTCAAACTTATCATTGAAGTGATCATTCTTATTTAAATAGAATAAATTCAGATCCAACAAGAAAAATGCATGATTCCAAAACACATCACAACAAAAAATATATATTATTATGATATTGTAAATCTTCAAAATCAATTAAAAAGTGACAATAAAAAGATGAGATAAAATCCTAAATAATAAAGCATGATGGAAAAGGGATGTATGATAATTGATTTTATGTTATTTCAAAATATATTCTTTTATTACTCTTGAATATTGTTTTCATCTATTCTATACTCCAATTTCTCATTATTCTTAATTGATTTTGTATTTTTATACTAATTTGATCTTTTTGGAAATAAATTATATTTTGTGGATTTTTAAGGTATTTTTGAATCAATTTGAAGAGAACTCAAAATTCAACAATTCATGGGTTTGATGCAGCACAAATCATAGCATCATGACTTGATCAAAGCATGAAGATTCGGTTCATGATTCATAGATAACACAAAGATTTAAAAAAATTAAATAAAAGATTTAATTAGAAGATTTTATCAAAACCATGAAGCAAGTACAATATAAGATTCATATCTCCTCTTTTATAAATATCTCACTCTCTCAACCATTAGAGATATATTTGATCACTTTTATTTTTTAGTTTTCTGTAGTATTTTCATGTTTAATTTCATGTTAGAGTCAAGTATGCAATTGTATGCGCTTGGAGTTGAGTATTTGTGGAGAAACTATACTTGCACAAGTCCTTGTACGTATAACTATTTTACAATGCTTTTTGACATTTAATTTGAGATTTTATTCTATTTTTCGCATCATTTTCTTTACTACTAGTATCACATAAACTAAGGGAATGTGGGAGAATATTGGATTGGCCTCAAGCACTTAAGAAGAAGAGTTGAAGTGAAAATTATTGATAAGACAAATTAGATCTAATCTATCTACGAGAGTATGAGATGTAGGGGGTAGAATATAGTGTTTGAAAAATATGAGTTATGTTAAGTGTCGATTTCTCACTATTTCTTAGGTTGTTTTTATGCTTAATTGTAATTAGAAATATCCAATTAGAAGTCTATAATATGAGATTTAGGTTTTTATCAAGTTTAGAATAATTATTCTAAATCTTGTATTTTATCTAATAATTTTGCTAGTTTTAATTGAATTTTTCTAGAGGCGCACACGTAGCAGGAATTGAGAGAAAGAGGGCATCGAATGACGACAAATTGGATCTTCCCGAGCTGACATTCCCTTGATATCCAAAAGGCTGCAGACGTCTAATCATGAGCCTTAACGTGCGGAACACGGGAGTCTCTGACAGGCGACATCATTAGCGTACCAGTGTCAGAGCAGATGTTGCTTGCAAGTCATTCCAAGTTCAGTAGAACCACAGTGACACGAAATCTCAGACAAAATAGTTAAGCTCAGTTCTGTTCAAAAAAAGTTTAATTTTACTTTCAGTTTAGTTTAGACTTTTGTTTCTCTCTTTAGAGGATTTTTCTCTAGCTTCTTTCTTGAACCTTGTTTTCATTTTCTTTAGTTTGTATGGTCGTTCACGGCTAGAAACTTCTGTTTCTGGGTTGGGACACCCAAGATCTATGTTTTGTTAGCTTATCTTCATCTCTTCATTGAATCCGAACGGCTTTCATATGTCTTCACGTGATTATGTTGCAGTCTTTCTGTAACAGTCACCTTATTCATGATTCATGGTTAGCTGATCACTACCCGCGAGTTTTGGAGAGGAGCAAGGTGGAAAGCACCAACTCACGCACCTTTGGCAGGAGGAAGACTACGTTTTGTTTGTGGCCGTACCTCAGGTTCAATAGACAGGTAGTGACCTCGTATCTGGACTCATTGGGTCATTGGCAATGTTATGTTTTTCATAGATATCGTATGTCTCAAAAGCAGCGGAATTTTAAAAATTTTGAGAAACCTCAAACGAAGACCTTGGAGCAGATCTCAAGATCTAAATCCTTTTTTTTTTACATATCAAATCATATCTATATGTGATCTTTTATTTTGAGTTTAATCAATATTAATCTCAAAAAAGCTTTCTATTAATTGATCCACTTTACCAATTACATCTCATGTAATTGTGTCATTCTATTTTATATCAATGAGTGACTCCACTATTGTGTGTGACCCTATATGCTTCTTCAATTAAGGCCACAATAATGGATTTATTAATTAACTCTTAATTAATCAAATCCATCATTATCGATCATGAGTGATGTCTAGCAACATATAATGATCCCCAAGATTAAAGAATAATCAGGTGAATTGATTGAGCTTTTCCATGACCAGCCACCATGCAATGAACAGCTTTCATCATACTTATATCTCATTCGGTACTAGAACATGGGTGTGTGTCTTTCTGATGTATCGAACTTATAATTGCATTCAAGCACTAACACTCAATGACCTACTCAAACAATTCGAGTGTCATGACCTTGGGCTCAAGACTTACTGTTAGGCTTTGATGCAATTACTTGAGATATGATCTCATTGCTAACATGAGTGATGAATCCTTTATTGATCAATCAATTACTTGAGATGGTAATTTCCCTGAGATTCCTTTCAGTTCAATGAGCTCTGTAGCAAGTTGGCCAATTTGCCTCTCAAGACTCTTCATCATCTTCTCAGATTCAACATCCCTTTTGGCCTGTTCAGCATCCCTTTTTGCTTGTTCAGCATCATGTTTGGCCATGTTTTCCATCATCATCTTCATCATTTCTTCAGTGGAAGGAGGTGGTTTAACACTTGAAGTGCTTGGCTGGTCGACTCTCTGATGTGGGGGTTGATAAGGCTTGCTTTGATACCTATTCCCTTGCTGAACACTATGTCCTTGCTGAAACGAAATTGTTTGAGCTGGTTGCTGCTGTTGATTAAATCCCAGATGTTGTGGATTTTCAACATTGGTGCTTCTCCAGCTTAAATTGGGATGATTCCTCATAGGCTCAAATCTCTGGTCATTTTTGAGCCTGAAATAATTAGCTCTATTATTCAAGTACCCCATTGCATTCACTCCTTCAAGTGGTTCTTCCAGATTTCCTTTCATGGAGCAATGATCAGGAGTATGCCCCAAAATTCCACAGACTTCACAAGGCACGGATTTAGCATGAACAAGAAATAAGCCTTTCACCATATCCTTCAATTCAGCAATATCCTTGTCATTTCTTGCTGCTTCATCTTCTCTTAGTACTCCCATCTAATTCACTTGTCGTTGGGCTCTGGATCGAAATTGAGAATGCCTTGAATGTCCAACCATTTCCTTAATTTTCTCCCAGCCTTCAGATGGGGTAAGAGTTCTCATATTACCATGTGCAGCAGAATCCAACTTATCTCTTTGAGCAGCAGTCAAACCCTTCAAAAAACACTTCACTTGCTTTAATCTATCGAATCCATGGTGTGGACAGCTCGAAAGAAGAGTTGTGAACCTGTCCCAATACTCATGTAGAGGCTCATCATAATCCTGAAAAATATTTTCAATTTTGCTTCGAATTTCGTCTGCTCTAGAGGTAGGAAAAATGCTTTCTTCATTTCCATCCAACTTCTAATACTTCCAGGTTCAAGTGTGTTGAACCAAGTCTTGGCATGTCCTTCAAGAGTAAATTGGAAGACTCTGAGTAGTAAATCATCCTCAGTCGCATCCTTGGGTCGCAGCACAGCGCCAACAGCAATACAATCATCGATATGCATGTGAGGGTCCTCATTTTTATTCCCATAATACTTAGGAAACAGGGCAAGGGTCCCTGGTCTCAACTCCAGATTAATTGCTGCTGTAGGAAAGGTGATACAATGCCCTCGATATGTATGATCTGGTGACTCATACTCCCCAATGGTCTTCTCCAAAATATCCACAAGCTACTGATTATTTGGGTGGTTGTCAGCCATCTCTATGGCCCTCAAATCAGCCTCTTGCTGACTTTGTTTGTGCTTCTTTCTCATTAAGTTTTCAGTCCTCTCGATCTCCAAATCAAGGGGTTCAAGTGGACCTACAAAGGAAAGTAAATGCATTAACAACAGAAAAATTAACATACACCATTCCTCATCAGCGGCGCCATTTTGATGAACGTTGGAATGGGTTGCTAAATGTCGCGGTTTAGCTCATTCAACGCATCAAAAGAAATTTATAAAGCGAGCTATTCTACTACACAAATCACAAGAATTAATGTAGCGTGGCAAGCAAGGGTCGAATCCACAGGGAATGGTTGCAATTTTCTGAAGTTCAACACAATTACTTGAAACAGGGAGTTTTTCTGGGATTTAGTTCTAATGCGGGTAAGACGTAAAATAACAGTGACTAAAAGGAACGGGTTGCAAGGGTGAAAAGGGACTGAAATTAATATAAAGATGCAGAAAACATAAAATAAAAGTAATTTGGATGGGTTTTACACCAGTGTTTGACTCTTGTGTCACTCAAGAGAGCCCATAGGCTTAAATCCAGCTTAAAAACGCTTAAAAACAGAGTATTGGTTTGCAGAAACAGAGCATGGTTCGTAGAAACAGTAAATCGCGTTAAACTTCAGGGCAAACATGAAAAGCTTAAACAGAAACATGTTTATAAACTAAGGCAAGGTCTACAACGAGTTTCCCATTCACAGCAAGGTACCGAGAAGCAGCAAAAAGCATAGAAACGAAAGCAGTAACGATAACAGGTTCTCGCAGAAATGGAAGTGCAGAAAATGCGCAAATAAAAGTTGTAGGATGCTTCTGTGGCTGGAGATCTGCTGGAAATCAAGTTTTTGGGCGGAGAGACGGTGTAAACACGTAGATCTGGAGGTCGCCGGAGACTTTCGCCGGAAAAACGACGTTCTCCTTGCTCCCCTCGCTCCTGTTCGCTGCCTATGCACTCTGCGTGCATAGTGTACTCTCTTCTTCTCTCCCTTCCTTTTTCCCTTTTGCTCTCAAAAGTAAGGGCAGCTTGGTCTTTTTCCTAAGTCTTCTAGAAGGTAGATCTCTGCTCCAAATCTTATCTTTTCAGAAAGGCGGCTACTTTCGGCGGAAAGTGACTTTTGTACAGCTTTTCTGTTCCTGTTGACTTGTCAACACGGAAAGTGCGTTGCTACAGTACTAGCTCTTACCCTGGTAAGACTTAAAACATAGATTAGATGAAATATTAGAGTTTTCGGCTCAATTGTTGCCAATTGAGCCTGTTTTCACAATAAACATATTTCAACAGTCTAAATATATAAAAAAGGACATTTTAGCACCATTTAAAAACGGTGTTATCACTCATCATAATTTCTATAGCACATAGATCAAGTAGAGGATTTTATCAATGATATAAATTTGATCACAATTCAAAGTAAATATCTAAAGATAAGATTTTCCAATGAATTAATTGTCTGTATAACACATACACTAACAAGCAACACTCAGGCACACACATGCAATTCGGCCATGAGGGTACGCTGGCAGGACCTCTTATTCTCACGTTCGTCCGAGGAGCAACATCGGGCTATTCTCGTGCCTTCTTGCAAGAGGTTGTTAGGGAGGGTAGGCAATACCTTACTACTATAACCGAGTACTCGAGAAGACTTGAGAAGAGTGAAGACACAACGAACATAGCTGGACAAGATTCCAAACCTAGGAACATTCACTTTATTTAAGGTTCATCGCTTAAATAGAGTGAAGACATTTCAGTTGTCTGTTCAAAACCCCATTTATTCCCGTGCCTCCTTGTCAATCAGAGTGTAAGGGAGAGTAGGCCATTCCTTACTCCTATAACCAGCTATTCGGAAGAAATCAGTGAAAACCGAGGTAAGGACGGACAAAGGAAGGAGATGGAATCTTATTCCCAGGAACTGCGTACCATAGTCAAGGCTCATCACTTAGGTTGTAACTTCCATTTCAGCATCTTAAAAACCCTCTTTTACAAAACAGTGACATTTTGTAGAAGTTTCTTACAAGATTGATAGAACAAATGGCTGCCAACTCTTATTCTACTTCCACCCGTTATGACTACTCATACCGAGCACCTGGAGGAAATTCTCAGCCTGTAAAATCAATGCATGAAGTGGATAATTCTGAGTTTTAGCTCAACTTGCTGCTATGAGTGATACCTTGAAGCTTGGCTTCCAATCACTTCTCCAACAACAAGGAAGGTATCAAGGATCTTCAACCTCTCATTATTCTGATCCAGGACCTATGATACATGAGGTGCCAACAGAAGAGGTGAACGCCTTCTACCAGAACCAAGGAGGAAGTTATAACTACAGAAACTACCAAATGCCGCGAAGAGCTCATCCTTGTTTCCGCTGGAGACAACCAGTACCTCCTAGTCAAGCCCATTACTAGGGAACCCTTCTGCTGTTTCTCAGAAAACTCTCATTGCTCCACCTCAACCATTACAAATCACTGGAGTTCTAGATCAACCTCTTGTTCCTTATCAGCCGAACCAAAATCTGGAGTCCATGGTGAAGTCCCTTGCCGAAAGCACCACCAAAATGCATGCTGCGCAAAAAGACATGGATGGACGAATCACAAGCATGCAAACTGAAATCACCCAGCTGGTGCAAGCCATGAACCGACTGGAGACGCAAGGAGCACTGCCATCCCAATCAGTGAAGAACCCAGAGAACATCAACGCCATATCTTTAAGAAGTGGGAAGGATCTACTAGAACCTTACCAATGGTTCATGACTAAGGTGGACAGATCTGAAGAAAAAGAACTTGAAGTCTTGGATGACGATGATGACGTGGATGAGGAGATTATTTTAGAGTATCCTGATGATTCTCCAGTTCATAACATTCCTGTATCGACGTCACCTGAAGAAGTGAAGGAGAAGGAGTCGAAAGAAGTTGAACAACCCAAGTCTCTAGTTATCCCACCTCCTTTTCCTATGAGACTTCGAAGGAAAAATAAGGACAAACGTGGACTGAAAGCTTTCATGGAGGTGATGAAAAAGGTGAACGTGAACATTCCTTTGCTGGACATGATAGATCAAGTGCCAAAATATGCAAAAATGTTGAAGGATTTGTGTGATCCCAAGTAGAAAGAAAAAGTAGAATAGGTAATTCCCTTGACTGAAAATATTTCAGCAATTATTCAGAAAAGGCTTCCACGAAAGTGTAAGGATCCAGGTATGTTTTCCATACCTGTTACTATTGGTGAAACCAAATTTTCGGTGGCCATGTGTGATTTAGGAGCATCGGTTAATGTTATGCCTAGGTCTCTTTATCTTTCTGTTGTATCTAAGCTAGGTAAACTTGAGCCTACTAGTGTTTGTCAATTAGCTAATAGATCACATGTGAAGCCTGATGGTAGAGTTGATGACGTATTTGTACATGTTAAAGATTTAATTTTTCCTGCTGACTTTTTAGTTATTCCCATGGAGAGCGAAAATCCCATGATTTCGGAGTCCAAACCGGCACAATTTCCTTACATTTCGATGGACAGGTTCTGGACTTCAGCCTGGACAAAGCCATGCAGTACCTGGACCAGATTAACGAGATTTGCTCAATATCTACATCTGACGCAGATGTGGAACACTTAGTGATGGTCCATGAGCAAGATCCCTTGCTCAAATGCCTTACTAAAAACTTTGCTTTTGATCGTATTTCCTTTTCTGATTCTGAACTTTTAAGTTATCTTGATTATTTTCCTGAAAAGCCTGAATTCTCTGACATTGCTTTTCTTAGTTTAGAAATGCCGGCGAAACTGCTGATTCCTTCCGTTATTTATGCCTCATTACTAGAGTTAAAAACTCTGCTTGAACACTTGAAATATTTATTTTTGGGTGAAATGAGACTTTACCTGTTATTATCTCTAGTACACTAAACCTAGAACAGGAGGAACAACTCAGGAGTGTGCTCCAGGAGCACAAACAGGCAATTGGGTGGACGTTGGCAGACATCAAAGGCATAAGCCCCTCCATATGTACACACTGCATTTATTTGGAGAAGGGAACAAAACCAATCTATCAACCCCAGAGGAGATTGAATCCACCTATGATTGAAGTGGTCAAGAAGGAGATTGTGAAGTTGTTGGCCGCAAGTATAATCTATCCTATTTCTGATAGTGAGTGGGTTAGCCCTGTGCAGATTGTTCCGAAGAAAACAGGTATCACAGTCTGGCCAATGACCAAGGGGAACTCCTGCCTACCAGAGTGCAAAATGGCTGGCGAATGTGCGTAGATTACCGAAAACTAAATGCAGCCACCAAAAAGGACCACTATCTACTTCCATTCATCGACCAAATGTTGGAAAGACTTGTTGGAATGAGCCATTATTGCTACTTGGATGGATACTCCGGTTTCCATCAAATACCCGTGGCTCTTGAGGATCAATCTAAGGTTGTTTTCGTTTGCCCCTTTGGTACTTTTGCTTACCATAAAATGCCTTTTGGACTTTGCAATGCACCAGCAACATTTCATAGATGCATGGTTAGTATTTTTTCTGAATATGTTGAAAATATTATAGAGGTGGATGACTTTACGGTTTATGGAAATAGCTTTGATGAATGCCTTGTTAATTTATAATTGATTTTGAAGCGTTGTGTTGAGACTAACCTTGTTTTGAATTATGTGAAATGTTATTTCATGGTAGAACAATGTATTATTTTAGGATATGTTGTTTCCCAAAAGGGAATTGAAGTTGACAAGGCCAAAATTGAGGTAATCCAAAAATTACCTTATCCCACTTGTGTAAGAGATGTACGCTCTTTCCTTGGACATGCTGGTTTTTATCGTCGATTTATTCAAGATTTTTTGAAAATTGCATCTCCTCTATGTGGCTTATTGCATAAGGATGTTGAGTTTCATTTTGATGAAAAATGCATGATTGCTTTTGATGTTTTGAAAGAGAAGCTTGTTTCAACTCCCATTATTCAAGCTCCAAATTGGAGTCTACCCTTTGAACTAATGTGTGATGCAATTGATGTAGGTTTAGGTGCGGTTTTGGGACAAAAGGTGGAGAAACAATTCCATGTTATCCACTATGCATCCAAGTGCCTTGATGATGCCCAAAAGAGCTACACCACTACAGAAAAGGAGCTGCTGGCCATTGTGTTTGCCTTGGAGAAATTTCGATCTTATTTGTTAGGAGCTAAAGTGATAGTCTATTCGGACCATGCCGCATTAAGATACCTCCTCACCAAGAAGGATTCGAAGCCTAGAATCATTAGATGGATTTTATTGCATGAAGAATTCGACTTGGAAATCAAGGACAAGAAAGGATGCAAGAATCTAGTTGTAGATCATCTCAGCTGCATCACTTCTGGTGAAAAATCAAGTCTTATCGATGACAGCTTCCCAGACGAACGCTTATTCATGATCCATGACGAGAGTCCCTGGTACGCTGACATCGTAAATTTTCTAGTGACTGGACAATATCCTGTAGATTTCCAGCACTATTAGAAGGAGAAATTGACGTGTGACAGCCTGAAATTCATCTGGGACGATCCATATCTCTGGAAAATTGGAGCTGATCAGATTATTAGGAGATGCATCCCCCAAGATGAAGTGCGCTCTATTCTTTCACATTGTCATGAGCTACCTTGCGGTGGACATTTTGGTGCAAAAGTTACTGCAAAGAAGGTTCTAGAGGCTGGATTTTATTGGCCTACCATATTCAAGGATGCCTATCTTCATTGCAAGGCGTGCCTAAATTGTCAAAGAGGTGGAAATTTGGGATAATGTCCCTTCAACCCATTATCATGTGCGAGATCTTTGATGCATGGGGCATTGACTTCATGGGACCATTTCCCCCTTCTCAAGGGAAGCTCTACATCCTTCTTGCTGTTGATTATGTTTCTAAAGGGATGATGCCAAAACCGTGGGTAATTTCTTGACTAACATCTTGTTTCCTAGGTTTGGACATCCCAAGATTATTATTTCAGATCGTGGCACCCACTTTGTGAATCATGCCATCAAGAGTGCATTGGCCAAATATGGAGTCAACCACCGCCTGTCCACAGCTAGACATCCCCAAAAAAATGGCATGGTGGAGGTATCAAATAGAGAGGTGAAAAGGATCTTGGAGCACACCGTTAACCCAAATAGGCGAGATTGGAGCTTAAGGCTCAATGATGCACTATGCGCATACCGTACAGCTTACAAGAATCCTATAGGAATGTCTCCATACCAAATGATCTATGGTAAGGCATGCCATCTACTCTTTGAATTACATCACAGGGCATACTGGACCGACAAGTCATGCAACCTGACTAGCGATCAAGCAGGGGAGAGCAGACTTTTAGACCTAAATGAGCTAGAGGAAATTCGCCTCAATGCCTACACTAACAAGCTCCTGCACAAGGAAAAGGTAAAACGCTTCCATGACAGTAAGTTACATGGGAAGCAATTTTTAGTAGGTCAAAAAGTTCTCTTATTTGATACTACCTTGAAACTCTTTCCTGGTAAACTACGTTCTACGTGGCTAGGACCTTATGAAGTTGTAAGTTGTTATTATTCGTTCATTTGAGATAGGGAAAAGCATTAAAGTCAATGGACACTGATTGAAGCCATTTTATGAGAATTTTAAGCCGTACAATGTGTGTAGCTTACTGCTAGTCGAGGGCCATTAACAGGTGTCACAGTCGGCCAAAGACTGTAAATTGGCATTGCATGGGAGGCAACCCATGAGTTTAATTTCGTAACCGTTACTCTTTCCTCGTTTTTATCACCCAATACTCCAAGTGACTTTACTTTCACCTGCCCCACACAACCACTTACTCCTTTAACCGTTTCTACACTCAATCTCTCTTTTATCGTTTGGCATTCCCATTTTCACTGACCATTACCCCACTTCGCTGTTGTGACTTGCATTTCAATTCCTCTCCTTCTCTCTCTTGAACTTCTCCGATTCTCTGAATTTTCTGCTCACCATATCTGGACGCCCCACATCTCCGGTTACACGAAGTGCAAGTGCTGCAAAGGCAGCAACTCTGAAACGCCAACCTGCTGCTTCTGGACCATCTAGAAGGACCCAGCGTCGCCGCACCAACAACCCAGCAGAAGCCTCTATTCCCACTGAGCATGAGCCATCTCTAGGCGCTGCGACGGAGTCTGTTCCGATTGAGGCCATGCCTCTCACCATTGTGTCTCCGGTGCTATATCTGGAGTGGTACCCAGTCCCTACTACTGCTAATGTTGTTGCTGACGAGCCGGAACCCTCAGACCCAAATTCCCCCGCAGAAATTTCTGTTCCCGAGAGCCTGCAGCCCACACAACCGGAAGAAATGGCTGGAGGAAAGGTTAAGGAACCAGAAATTCCTATTATTCATTCATCCCCTTCTCCAGTACAGGACGAAGATGACATTGAGGAGATCACCATCAACGAAGAAGTTGATCTCTGGATCTCTGAAATGGAGCGTGCTGCTAATGAAGGGCCATGCCTAAAGTTTCTCCCCGGAGAATAGGATGTTGATGAAGCAACTCAGCCCATACAGCATGGTAAAGGACAGCGTTGTCGCACAAAATTCTGGGGAGACCCAGCACTGGAGTCCCCTGCTGGGACTCAGCTGAAAAACACTGTGAATATTTCAGATAAGAATGCTCAACTCCTATTTAATCTCTTGACCTCGCGCAGAATTTTGTTTGATTTTAAATTGCACACGCCTTCTTTGGTGCATCTGAATCTACTTGCTGATATTAATCGTTTATTTGATACTTCTCCTGAGTGGTGCAAATTTTCTGAAATTAGTCTTCCTGTTTATCCCAAACTTGTGTTTGAATTTTACACTACTTTTGTGTTTGAGGATGTGGCTGGAAATCCCCTTGCTGAAAATTTGATTTCTTTCCGCCTTGGAGGCAAAAACTTTCACATGTCTATAAACGATTTTAATGTGGCTTTAAGCTTTGTTTCTGAATCTGATTTAGTCACTACACGTTACCTCCAAGCATTCTGTGATTATCCTGAGCATTTTAATGTGCTGAATGCCTATGCTTCCATGTTTGTGTGTGAGCCCCCATTTTTTGTACGCAAACTCAAGGCCCATTACTTGAGGGCCCCTTCTCTTTTAATTTTGAACAGGTACATGGGAGGCTGTTACAGCGCAACCCGACAAGGCATCAGCATCATTGCCAAGGTCATTGTATTCTTCCTGTGAGCGATGATGAAGAAGCTCCTCATCAATTTGGGATGGTGGATTGCAACGCAAATGCACTCCATCACTGCTAAAAATGAAAGAGTGCTCCCATTTGCTTCTCTCATCCTCAAGCTCACCCAACACTTGACAGTGAACCTGGAAAAACAGACCCCTTAGGTAGATAATCATTTCCGTTATCTAGATTTAGATGACCTGTTTTCTTGCAGCTATCTGGAAAAACAGACCCCTTAGGGAAAGACTGTCTTTGTTCAAGCGGGTACCAAAAGTACCATTACTTCTATGCCTCCCTCCATTGTGAATCCATACGGTGCACCAACATACGTTCCTCTCAGCACTGCACCTTCAAGCCCCACCAAACATACCCTGCTGCTAGCTATTCAGAGTCTCCAAGAACAGGTTTCTGCGCTTTCAACGAAGCTGGACACTCTGATGGCTACTACTTCACACTTCGGCATGCCCCATAACTAAGGTACCCTCCGCTGCACTTGATGATGAGGGCATCCACAAAATTAAGTGTGGGGGAGGAGTTAATGTTTCTTTTTATTTTCTACTATCTTCTGGGCATTAGGACTTATGTGTTAAATTGTGTAAAAAAATTTTTATGCCTCATGTTTTTTTTTTCTTTAATTTTTGAAAAATCTCCAATATGCTCCTCAAGTACATTTGCTTCCATGAATAAGGCTAGAATTTTTAGGATTGATCATGCTTAGGTTCATGAATTCCTTGCTGCAAGAAAAATACTTCAATTATTTTTCTTTCTAGATATCAAGCTTTTGTTGCATGATATAGGAAAGGCCATACCATGACTATGAAAATATTCTCACTCCTTGTAAATATCAGTTTGTGAATACATTTTTCCTACTCCTATAGCGAGCAGACCGAGACTAAAAAAAAAACAACAAAAAAAGAAGAGAAAAAAATACAAGGGGTGCCAAAGTTAAGGATGTTTGGCGAAACCGTGGTTAACACCACACATAAGGTTTTGTAATCCAACCATTCTTCTCCAAAGCGGGGACCTCTATCTGAAAAAAAAAAGAAAAAAAAAAGGTCTTGAGTCACTATAGTATATGTTCTTTGCTGTTTTTGCCATGATGATGTAGTGTATAAGTAGTCATTTGTTAAGTCTTGTTCTGATGCATGCGAACTTGAGTGGCTTGCGTTAAATTGATTGAATGATAGGAAAATAATTGGAGTAAACGCCTGCTGTAGGATGAATGTACCTTAGGTTCTACCTTTTTTCGTGGAATGCTATGATTTTCATATTTGAGGACAAGCATGATTTAAGTGTGGGGGAATATGTTAAGTGTCATTTTCTAGTTAATTATTAGGTATTATTATGTGTTAATTATGTATGAATTCACCCAAATTAGGAGTCTTATTATTAAGTATTTGATTTTTACTAGAAAATTCCTATTTTCCCATTTTGTGTATATTTTATGCCTTTTTTCTCACATTTTGGGCCTTGTACGTGAGTTGGAACGATTGTGGGCGGAAGACTGACACTGGTCAAGGCCCTTGACTTATGGCATGTCAGAGTTTGCAGCAATGATTGGGCGCAAATTTGCATGCAAAGAAAGTCTGGTGACACACGTAAGACAAGAGGAATGATGGGAAGGGGACCCAAAGGAGTTAATGCACGTGGGGAGTCATATAAAAGCCACTTGGAGCACTTAGTTTAGGACTTTTGCCATTTTCCTTTCTAGACTTAAAACTTTTAGGTTCTTCCTCCCTTTCAAGGAGGAAGAAAACTTAACTTCCAATTTCAATTCTGTTTTCATGGCCCTTTGTGGCTAAAAACCTTGAGTTTCTAGGAAGTAGATGAACTTTACTTCCAAGTCCTGAGCAATACACTCGGTTCTTTGCTGAATTCAATTCGGATTCCGCATACTTCCACGCATCTTGTTGCAGTCTTTCTGTAACGACTCTTAGTCAAAGTCCATGAGTAGCAGGCCACTTCTCGCGGATTTTTGTGAAGAGCACCAACTCCAACCCTGCTGATTCAAGGGAACTAGCAGATTGTTTGTGGCCTAGGTACCGTGACATTGGACAGGTTGTTGCCTCGGACCTGTCACTGGTCATTGGCAACAGCTGGGCACATGCGCACAATTCGGTTTTGAAGGCAATCGAAGGTAATCCTCTTGTCTTCCAAATCGTCCAAGGGGGAATCACATGAGGCTATTCTCGTGCCTCCTTGTCAATTAAAGTGTAAGGGAGAGTAGGCTATTCTTTGCTCCTATAACCAGCTATTCGGAAGAAATCAGTGAAAACCGAGACAAGGATGGACAAAGGAAGGAGATGGAATCTTATTCCCAGGAACTGCGTACCATAGTCAAGGCCCATCACTTTGGTTGTAACTTCCATTTTTGCATCTTAAAAACCCTCTTTTACAAAACCGTAACATTTTGTAGAAGTTTCTTAGAAAACACTTTTCATGAAAAACAACTCCCTGTGATCGATACTCGTACTACACTTTTTAGTGTCCTACGTTTTAAATATTTAAAATTTGTTGAGGAAATGACACGCAATATTCCCTTACTCAAGCTTCATCATTTACGTTTCTCGCACCTTTACTGCCAAAACCGT
Organism: Utricularia gibba; assembly: GCA_002189035.1. Classification (NCBI taxonomy): domain Eukaryota; kingdom Viridiplantae; phylum Streptophyta; class Magnoliopsida; order Lamiales; family Lentibulariaceae; genus Utricularia; species Utricularia gibba. The sequence continues at coordinate 1,683,955 of NEEC01000020.1, read as the reverse complement.
TTACAAATCATGATAGTTGTGTTCAGTGTAACCTCACCATTCACTGAAAAACAACTCCCTGCGTTCGACACGTGTACTATGCTTTTGTGTTTTATGAGTTTTAAAAATATTAAAATTTGTTGTGGAAACGATACGCATCAAATTTTTGGTGCCATTGCCGAGGAGTTGAAATTTTTTGTGTTTGGTGTTGTGTGTGTGAGTTTCATTTCCTTTTTTCCTTTTGTTTTCTTTTCCTTGTGTTCTGTTTATGCTTTGTTTTTCTCTGTTTTTAAGAAAGGTTCGTTCGATCAAGAGGTGGAACGAACCTTTCTTTCTAAAAAGAGAGAGCAGACGTCCTGTTCAATCACTGGAGACATCATGGCAGCACATATACTCGTTGGAGTATCAGTAGTGCCTGAGGCCTAGGGAGAATAACCTCATGGAAACTTTCCAATACTACTTCTCACTAACTGTAGACCAGAATTACGGACCATCAAGGAAGAAATCACTGCAAATCACTCAGACCGTCCCTTATGCATCATTTTTTATGGAGAAGCAGACTATGAGCTATGTCCTTGCTTATTCCAAATGCTTTCAAAGTTTTCTGGAAGGGAAAATGATGATCCTAACCATCATCTACATGAGTTGCACACGGCTTGTGCATCTATGCGCCCCAAGGGAGCTATGGAGAATCAAGTCAAGTTTAGAGTGCTTCCCTTCAAGCTTACCGAATGAGCTTTGGAGTGGCTCTATGGACTTCCACCTTCATCTATCGCCAAATGGGAGCAGATGGTTCAAAAATTCTTGGATCGCTATGCACCACTAGGAAGAGCTTCAGCCGGAAGGAGAGCTTTGCTACCATGATGCAAAGCGAGGGAGAAAACTTGCAGGAGTAGTATGATCGTTTCAACTGAGTTTGCAACTCCTACCCTCAGCATGGACTCACTGAAGGTCAGATCTTGCAGCACTTCTATGAAGGATTGACTCCTATGATCCAAGGACAGACGTATGCCGCTTGTAATGGATCATTATTAGTGAACTATAACAGTGCTGATGCCCGAAGACTTATTGAACAAATGGCTGCTAATTCCTATTCCACAGCCAATCGTTATGACAACTCCTATAGACCACCCAGTGGAAACATTGGAATAGTGAAAGCGGTCTATGGAGTGGACAACTCAGAAGTATTGGCTCAACTTGCAGCAATGAGCGACACGTTGAAGTTTGATCTTCAAGCCTTGCTTCAACAAAAGGAAGGATATCAAGGAACCTCAAGTTCTATGCCATCCTATATTGACTTTGGATCAAGAGTTCCTTAAATGCCAGTAGAAGAAATCAATGATTTTTATCAGAATCAAGGAGGGACGTACAATTATGGAAATTATCAGATGCCTCGAAGAGATCATCTTGATTTCGCTAGAGACAGCCAACACTTCCTGGTCAAGCACCATCATTAGGAAACCCACCTGGTATTCCTCAGAAGACTATCACTAGACCATCTCAACCATTGCAGATAACTGGATCTCCAGAACCACACATGGTTCCATACCAACCGAATCGTAGTTTAGAGGCCATGGTCAAATCTCTTGCTGAAAGCACCTCCAAGATGCATGCTAAGCAAAAGGATATGAAGGGCCAAATCACAAGTATTCAAGGCCAGATTACCCATCTTGCACAAGCAATGAACCGCTTGGAAACAAAAGGAGGACTGTCATCACAGCCAGTGCTGAATCTAGAGCATATAAATGACATCTCGCTGAGAAGTGGAACTGACCTACCAGACCCCTATCCATGGTTCACAAACAAGGTAGATAGGTCTGAAGAAAAGGAGCTGGAGGTCATAGACAATGATTCTCATGTTGATGAAGAAATCATTGGTGAGGATCTAGATGGCTCACTAGTGCAGAACAATGATGTTTCGAAGCCACTCAAAGATGTTTAGGAGAAGGAGGCAACTGAAGTTCCTTAGACCAAGCCATTGGTCATACCACCACCCTTCCCGATGAGGCTTCAAAGAAGGAACAAGGACAAGAAAGGATTGAAAACCTTCATGGAGATGATGAAGAAGGTTAATGTTTCTATTCCTCTTCTTGATATAATTGAACAGGTCCCCAAGTATCCCAAGTTGCTAAAGGACCTATGTGACTCAAAGAAGAAAGCAAAGGTGGAACAAGAAGTGATCCCTTTGACCAAAAACATTTCAGTTATCATTCAAAGGAGAATGCCACGCAAGTGTAAGGATCTCGGTATGTTTTCAATTCCCGTAACCATTAGAAAGATGAAGATTTCTGTAGCTATGTCTGATCTTGGTGTCTCTATTAATGTTATGCCTAGATCTCTTTATTTATCTCTTGCATCCAAGTTAGGCGAACTTGAACCGACGAATATTGTATGCTACCTAGCAGATAGATCAAAAGTTATACCAGATGGTAGAATTGAAGATGTTTTTGTTCATGTTGATGATTTAGTTTTCCCAACTGACTTTTTGGTTATCCCCATGGAAAGTGACAATCCTAAGGTTTTGGAGTCCATTATTTTGGGACAACCATTCTTGGCTACTGCAGGTACAAAGATTGATGTTCAAGCAGGCATCATCAGTCTCCAATTCGATGGACAGGTGCTGGACTTCAATCTTGCCCAAGCCATGAAGCATCCTGACCAGATCAGTGAATATACGATTTCCACATATGAAACTGATACTGATCACTATGCGATGATGCATGAGCAAGATCCTGAATATGAACATGACACAAAAGTTTCTTAGTTTGAAAATTTTTCCCTTGCTAATCTTGAAGTTTTGCATCATTTAGATGATCCGCCCAAAGAACCTAAAGCTTCAAATGGTTATTTTCTTTGCATGGAAACACCTAGCAAACCACTGGTGCCTTCCACTATTCGAGATCCATCATTACTGTTCAAAACTTCACTCAAACATTTGAAACATCTATCCATTGATGGTTGGGATAGTTTTTCTGTGTTTATTGCGTGCTCACTAACCATGGAACAGGAAGAGAAACTGAAGACGATGTTCCAAGAGCACGAATTGACAATTGGATGGATCTTAGTTGACATCAACGAAGTAAGCCCTGCCATTTCAACTCACCTCATTGGTTTGAAGCATGAACTGGAACAAATCTCACTCACTTCCAAGTCCAACCCATTTATCTACAAGGATTTGGTAAAACATCTTCAGGGTAACAGGTTCCCTGACCAAAACTCTATGGTTGTTCCATCAGTTTTCCTATTTGGTACGAACTTACAATCTTTTCCAGAAAAGCTGAGATGGAAATGGCTAGGATCTTATAAAGTTATGCATGTCTTTCCATTTGATGCATGTTTGATCTTATTCAAGGATCATCAGAAGCGTACCAAGTCGGCTAACGACTTTAAATTGGCGCTGCACGGGAGGCAACCGATGACTTAATTTTCTCTTTCCTCTTTTACTTTTGTCTGACATTGAAGGTTCCCCAGGATTCTATTGGGATTACACACTATCCCACACATCATTACCTAGAGACATTGAATATTTTGCTTTCATTTCCCCCCATGATTATCCTCCTTGGAACCCTTCTCTCACCATAACTGCCCATTTCCCTATTCACACCACTACTTCTACCATTAACCCACTTTCCCCACTTCTGCCAATTTCTAGTTTACCTTCTTCCTCACCCTTGCGACCCTCAACAGCAATAGCCATGAAGGAAGCCCCCTCTGCGTCGTCTCTTCGCACCCCTGTTATGAAACCCCACACTGTTGGGTGACGCAAGGTCACCACTGAAGGTCCATCACGGAGGAACCGACAGCGTTCTGCTTCACCCTCACCCAGACCTCACAAACGCCAGTCTGTGCCTCCACCAGAAACTTCATTCTGGGAAATTTCTCCACTGTTTTCCCAAGTCCTTTTAGCCAAACTCCCTCCTGTTTTGTACCTCCCATGGAAAGATGAGGATTCTTCGACAACCCAGGAAATGCCCACTACAACCCCGAAGCAGGAAGCCACACCTGACCTTGTTGCAGATGAGACACCGGAGCAAGGCGTTGTTGCAACTAAGGCTCATACTGATAGCTCCGATGAAATTTCCGACTGGACGACCTGGAGGAAGAAGAAGAAGAAGAAACTGAAGTGGAAGTGGCATCCAGCCCACCAGCTGCTAAACACAATCACTCACCTCATGTGGAAGGGGAAGGTGAGGATGATAATATTAATTCTGAAGTCGATCTGTGGATTGCAGAAATATAGGGAGCCACTAATGAAGGACCACCACTTACGTTCCAAGATGGAGAGCAAGCCATCAATGCTGGCCAAACAAGCAGGCAGCGTGGCAAAGGACAATGCGGGGACAAAATTCTGGCGCGATCATTTGTTGGAGTCTCCTGCCTGGACTCAACTCCGGGACACTGTTAGGTTTCCCAACAAGAAATCTCAGGCCCTTTTTAATGCTTTAATTAGTCGTCGCATCTTGTTTGCTTTTCGTTTACATGCTCCTACGTTTGCTCATTTGAATTTGGCACATGATATTAACTGCATGTTTGAATTTTCACCTGAATGGCGTCGTTTTTAATAAATTGATCTTCCTGTTTTTCCAAAATTGGTCTTTGAATTTTATGCTACGTTTGCGTTTGATGACATGGAAGGAAATCCTATTGCTGAACCCCTCATTTCTTTTCGGTTGGGTGGGAAAGATTTTGAACTTTCTGTTAATGATTTTAATGTCGCTCTTGGTTTTGTGTCTGAGGATTAACTTACTTCTACTCGTTATTTGCAAGCCTGTTTATGGTTCCATGTCTGTGTGTGAAACACCATTTCTGAGTTCCAAACTCAATGCCCATCACTTGAGGGCCCCTGCACTATTAGTTTTGAATAGGTATCTCGGAGGATGCTATTCTGCCAGATCACCACACTGTCGTCCAAACTAGACACCCTGATCACCTCTCTGCCGTGCCATCACTAAGGTACCCTCCACCATGCTTGATGATAAGGACATCCTCAGAATTAAGTGTGAAGGAGGAGCTCTTCTCTATCAATCAAACTATTTACTTGCTTTAGTATTTGGAGAATTTTTCGTCTGTTTTATTTTCTATGTTTGCGTTTTTATCTTATGAGTCTGCCCCATTTCATGATGCTTCCTAAGTTAGATGACATCCATGCTTTGGTATTCCTTACGCTTGATTCATGATTATGGTACTTAGACTTACCTTGCTGCTAGGAAAACTTTCTAGATTTTTCCTTACTCTAAATTTATTGCTTTTATGACATGCATAGGGGTTGAGACTTGTTTAGGATTGCTCTCACGTTTCTGTTGTACATTCGCGGCCCAGTGAAACCTCACTTCAAAAAAAAAAGAAAAAAAAAGAGAAAAGAGGATGCCAAATCTAAGAATTGTCTGGCGAACCGTGGATGACGTGAACCTTACTTATGAACCACGAATGAGGTTACATAATCAAGACAGTTCTTCCCCAAAGCAGGGGTCCTTATTCAAAAAAAAAAAGAAAGAAAAAAAAAGAGAGAGAAGAAAAAGCGGAATAGGTCAATGCAGCATGCTTTAAATTGATAGAGTAGCATGCTTTTGAAAAAGCCCAAAACTTTTGAAAAATTAGAGAACGATACCGAACTGTCTCCTCCCCGATTGTGTTGTTTGAGTAGTATGCTTTAAATTGATTTGAAGAGTTTGGAAAGAAATAGAAGGTGGTACATGCAGTTAGATAGGAATAGGTTACCTTAGTCGTGCATCATGAGTTAGGTAATATCAGAACTATGAATTGTCTATCTGTTTTCATACTTGAGGACAAGCATTATTTAAGTATGGGGAAATATGTTAAAGTGTTGATTTCTCACTATTTCTTAGGTTGTTTTTATGCTTAATTGTAATTAGGAATGTCCGATTAGGAGTCTGTAATATGAGATTAAGGTTTTTATCTAGTTTAGGGTAGTTATTCTAAATCTTTTATTTTATCTAATAATTTTCCTAGTTTTAATTGAGTTTTTCTAGAGGCGCACATGTGGTAGAAAGTGAGAGAAAGAAGGCATCAGATGGCGAAAAATTGAATCTTCCCGAGCTGATATTCCCTTAATTTCCAAAAGACTGCAAACACCTAATCATGAGCTTTGACGTGGAGAACATGGGAGTCTCTGATAGGCAACATCATTAACGTACCAGTGTCAGAGCAGATGTTGCTTGCAAGTCATCCCAAGTTCAGCAGAACCATAGGGATACGAAATCTCAGAAAAAATAGTTCAGCTCAGTTCTGTTCAAAAAAAGTTTAGTTTTACTTTCAGTTTAGTTTAGACTTTTGTTTCTCTCTCCAGAGAATTTTCCTCTAGTTTCTTCTAGAACCTTGTTTTCGTTTTCTTTAGATTGTATGGTCGTTCACGGCTAGAAACTTCCGTTTCTAGGTTGGTATACCCCCAGATCTATGTTTCGTTAGCTTATCTTCATCTCTTCCTTGAATCCGAACGGTTTTCGTATGTCTTTGGGTGACTATGTTTCAGTCTTTCTGTAACAATTCCCTTGTTCAAGATTCATGGTTAGCTGATCACTACTCGTGAGTTTCGAAGAGGAGCAAGGTGGAAAGCACCAACTCACGCCCCTTTGGCAAGAGGAAGACTATGTTTTGTCTATGGTCGTACCTCAGGATCAATGGATAGGTAGTGACCTCGTATCTAGACTCATTGGGTCATTGGCAACACTCGGGCACATACGCGCAATTCGACCATGAGGGTACGCTGACAAGACCTCTTATTCTCACATTCGTCCGAGGAGCAACATCGGGCTATTCCCGTGCCTTCTTGCAAGAGAGTGTAAGGGAGGGTAGGCAATTCCTTATTTCTATAACCGAGTACTCAAGAAGAGCAGAGAAGAGTAAAGACGCAATGAACATAGCTGGACAGAGTTCTAAACCTAGGAACATTCACTTTATTTAATTTTCATTGCTTACGTTCATTTTAGTTGTCTGTTCAAAACCCCATTTATTCCCTTACTCAAGCTTCATCATTTATGTTTCTCGCACCTTTATTGCCAAAACTATTTACAAATCGTGACAGTTGTATTCAGTGTAACCTCATCATTCACTGAAAAACAACTCTCTGCATTCGGCATCCGTACTACGCTTTTGTGTTTTACGAGTTTTAAAAATATTAAATTTTTTTGTGAAAACGACACGCATCAAGTTATCACAAGAGTTGAAATGATTCTTGTTGTGTAATTGATTTAATAATATCACTACACGATGAACGGTACTATAATAGTTATCGAGTAGTATTATTTTAAAATAACATCCTCAGAACTTGCATAAGCACTTTACTACTCAAAATTTATACATACATACACACATATGGTGACGTTTTCACATGGTGGATCCTTGATCTAAAGTGTTTGCTTGTATTGTTTTGTTTCATTTTATTACTGTTTGTTTCTATTAATTTTTAAAAATTTGAAAATAATTAATTTTGTATAAAGATGATCTTTATTTATTACTTTGATAGTTTTTGTATATTTACGAAATCATCATCAATGTCAGAAATTATGTTATTATGAAATTATAATTTGATTAAAAAAAATATTATTTTAATATTTAGTAATATTTTCGAATTAATTTTATATTTTACAAAATTATAAAACTATATATAGTGATAAAGGATTGAACTCTGGACATCAAAATTCTCGACACCAATGTAGGCAACTAGAATAACGTCCTATAGCATTTTATGTGCTCAAGAATATCTTTTATGGACAAAACGGGTAGCATTAGGTTATTCCTTTTTTAATAAAAAAAAAACTCTTGCTTTGATTTCTATTTGACAACAGATTTATTTTTTTTTCTTGCTACAAGACAAAGTTATAAGTAAAGAAACATTAATAATAAATAAAATATATGTAGAATCTTTCAAATAAAAATTTAAACTAAAGATATAATTTATCAATTAATTTTAGACTTATTTCTCATTTTAGGATTTCTTTTTTACTTCTAATAAGACTAATAAGATTTATTTTTCCATATCATTAATTTTAGAGAGGTCTTTTGCGAATTACTTTGTCTTTGTATAATTTTTTTTGAATTTTTTAAAAATTGTTATAAACGTGTTAGGTGATTGACATTCCAGCCAAACCAAAAAGAAAGTGACATCCCATTTCCAAAACTGTTTAAAAAACAAAATTATCTTGTTCTTTTATATGCCAGATTATACTTCTTTGAGAGTATCATAATTTATGTTTGTGACAAGGTTTCAAATAGAAAGGAAATATGATTTTTATTTGAATGTTGCTTGTCAACCTTATTTTTTAGTTCAGTTTCGGATAACAGAACACCATTATTGTATAGTTTGATTTGCAGTATTATGTGGGTTTAAATGCACGTTTAGTTAAAATCACATTTGGTTAATGTGTTTCTATTGGAATACTTGAAAGAGTAATATATTAGGATTGTAATTACTTGGTCTTGGGTTGCTGATCAATCGGAGTGGTTATAAATGCTTTAAGACATCATATTACCGTGTTTGTGGTTTTGTGTTTTCTTTATCTTTTTTCAACCAACCGTTTCATGCATGTAACAAAAAGAATCCCCTTTTGGTTTGATTATACTATACAGGAACTCACCTCTACAAGTTTAGAGAAATTGAGGGAAGAGTGGTTTTATCTTACCCATTATGTTTCATATGAGATATCTAGCAAAATTGATGTTGCCTAATCTAAAGAAAAAGAAAATTGAGTAAAAAACATCATATTATTTGTTCATAGGATATGGTGATATAAGTATTGCACATTGGTTTCTTATTAATAAGTGATGTTCTTGATCATTAAACTAATTTGGAAACAAAAATAACAAATTTTTTGAAAATATCTTCCCACTCAAAGAAAATAAATGAGAGACAATTGAGAGTTATGCTAATAATAGTATAAACTCTAATAATGTGGAATCTTCCATGAAAACCTAAGTAGAAGTATAGATAGAGCATTAAAATCGCTGTAGGTGATGATTTCTAATTATATCTCATATTTAGAGAGTCTTTGATATTTAATGAAAACAATTTATTCCCCTGACTCAATTTTTTTGTAAATAATAAATTTCAATTTTAATAACCTCTTTCCACAAAATTGAGTGTGAGATCTACTACAAATAACAAAACTCAGTGGATGTAAGTAGATATTTAGAAAGAAACTATATCCAAAAAACACAATTCATAAATATAAACCCAGATTAGTTACGAAGTACTTCACACAAAAACCCAATGGGTATTCCTCCAATAATCAAGAATTTCGACCTCCAACTGTTCAATTCTTATCTATTAGTATGTTAATAGCACTTACCTGTATTCATGTTTTAGTGATTCACAGAATGGATGTGAAGACATCTTTTCTAAATGGTTCAAACCAAGGAATGTGCAATTGTAGAATAAAAGAACAAAGTCCGTAGAATAATAAAAATATTTAACTTATACTATTAAATGATATATTATACATGATCTAAAACTCAAGAATTATACAAACTAAGTTCTCTAACTGTTATTAAATTGGTTTTCGAATCATGTGCCAACAATGCTTTCCTTTTTTATATTGAAACTGCATCACTCATCCTAATTACAAATGATTCAAATGAATGTTAATAAATAGCACTCAGACCTCGTTGGTTACCAATTAGTGATAATAAACAACGTTTAGACCCTTATGAATGTTGCATACTGATAACACCGAAGCTCCCTTGGACATTGTTTAGTGATAATACGGCATCTCCATCTTCTTTTGAGTATTCTCTAGTGATAATAATAAGCATTCAACATAATACATTCTATATTCAATCAATATTTACTAAATATCAGCCCCTGTTCTCATATAATTCATACGATGTGGACAGTTGTATAATTAAATCATATAAATTATGTATTCATTTAAAAATCCGTTCTTAAATTATTATTGCTGAACTGTTTTTATAATATTAAAAACAATTTGGACACTTCTAATTATGATTCAAGTTTATTTTTGCCACTAACATTTTATATATATGAGCATTTTTACCACAATAGTTTAATGTGCTGCAAATTTGCCCTTAAAATTTACACACAGATACAACAATGCCCCCAAATGTTTACAAAAATATTTAAATGTGTATTTTTGCTCCAAATCTTTCAAATTGTGCACTTTTACCCTATACTTGTCTTTTATTATTACTAATATAAATATCATAATAATAGTAATAATAATAATAATATCAATTTATGGTTTCAATCATCATAATCATATTGCAACACATGTACTAAGGCAAAAAAGTTTATTTATTTTTTGTTTCTATTTGGTTTGTGTTTAAGAGTTTTAACAAGAGTATTAAGGTTTCATCACCATTATTAATTTATTATTATTATTACTAATGATAATAATAAAAAAAAACCGGTAAAAGTGCGTACTTTGAAATATTTGGAGCAAATTTACTCATTTAAATGTGTTTCCAAATATTTGAGGGTAGTATTGCATCTACGTGTGAACTTTAAAGGTAAATTTGCACCGTAGCAAACTATTGTGACAAAAATGATCTTGTGGGTAAACAGTTGGGGGTATTTCTGTAGATTTCCCTTTTTAATTATCTAAACGCTACTTATTTATCCAAAAATGAAGAATATTTTTAATTTTAAATAATATACCCAACAAAAGTTTGAAAAACTTTAATAAAAAATCATCGTGAACATTATTTACTTATTATTAGTATGTAGTGTCCAAATGGGGTTTAGGCGCTCTTTAATATTATTAGGCAGCACCCAAATAGGATTTGGCAGCTGGTTAATATCACGAAGAGGCATATGGGTGCAGTTTATTATCATTAAACAGCATTCAAATTTCTCTCGGCGCTGCTTATTATTATTAAAAAATGGCTATAACGGTTTGAACACTGCTTATTATCATTAATCAGCATCTAAAGAGGTGTCGGCATTATTTATTATCACTAATCAAAATCCATAAAAGTCTGGGTACTAATTATCACTAAACGATACCCATATGGGTCTTAAGTCTTAATACTGTTTGTTATCATTAATCAGCATCTAAAGAGGTGTCGGCATTATTTATTATCACTAATCAAAATCCATAAAAGTCTGGGTACTAATTATCACTAAACGATACCCATATGGGTCTTAAGTCTTAATACTGTTTGTTATCATTAATCGGTGCATAGAGGGATCTGTTCGTTGTTTATTAGCATTAAGCGACACCCAGAAGGGTTTGGGCATCTGGGTGTTGCTTATTATCATTAATTGGCTTGCAAAAGGATCTAGACGTTGCTTATTAGCCCTAAGGAATGCTACTCAACACTAAAATTACGATCATTTGTAATCTAGAAGATATTCTTTTGAAAATGTTGTTACTACACATCATTCGAAATCCAAATAAATACCACTGGTTCACTTGGATAACTTATTTCGTATAATGACTGAGTTTTGGATCAATACATAATATATCATTTAATTTTATGATTGTTACATTGCTCTTTAGATTAATTCATTGATCATTAGATTGCATATTCACATTTTGTGATCATAACATATTTGATAATCCAATAATATGTTATATATTTTATATCAATATATGGAATATTGTTGTAGTTAAATTAAAAAATAATGCAATTATTATTGATTTAAAAATAACTAGTAAAAATAAATGTAATATTTCCTAAAATATTGAATTTCTTGTAAATAGTTAATGAAGTCTAATTAATTTGCAAAGGATTTTTTGAGGATGGCCATTTAACAAATTCTGGTGGACTATCTCTACAATTACAAAAATTGAAATTAACAAAAATTCCTGAAGTCATACTATAAGAAAAACTTCCTTGACCAATTGGGCAGATCAAGAAAACTGCCGTAGCTGTTGCAATAGAAGCTGAATATGCAACACCAATCCAAGATCGCATACCCAGCAGCGGTAAGACAGAGGATGCAAGAGTTATCCGGAATGATTGGGTGTACAGCATCCTTAGGTGGCTTTTTAAGTCCACCATTATATCCCAGGGCTCAACCCTTTACAGGCGGTGGAGTGGTGAAATGCGTAGACATCAAAAAGAACACCAACGGCAAAAGTACTCCGTTGTCGTCAAGAGGAATCCCGACCATGGTGACTCGTCTCAATCCTGCTCCCGTTGGAGTTCACGGCTAGATCCACCCACGATCTATTATCGGTTTGATGTCAAAGATACCTCAGTCTAGGATCCAAACCACCCCATTGGGCTCCCTAATCATCTAAGCCCTTTAGCCCTTACACTTACGGTTCCCACACGAGTTCCCCTTACCTTCATATCGCTTTGCACCCTTCTCCCAAATTGGGACATCCTCCTTCCAAATCTCGACGTATCTCGACATGGTGATTCTCCTCTGTTTCATCATCCTTTCTATGGCAGGTCTCATCTACTCGAGTGGGTCTCTCTCATGAGCTCTCCGAAGAGTTCGCTTGGGAGCCAGAAAGCTCCCTCCAAGAGCCAAACGCCATGCATGGTGATGATCGGATCCTAGTGCAAGGTCACTCATGAGGAGGGGTTCCACTTGGCACTTCCACCCCCTGTTCCCTTTGATCCAACATACATTCTACCCATGTTGTTATGTGTGGGTTGACACATTCTATTTTTATCACGATTGAAGATTAAGTCAAAGCTAGGAGTAATACAGTTTAATGATAAAATGAAGTAAAACAATAAACGAGTAAATCATATTTGTACCTAAAAGGAAAAAATGTAATGTCTTGGAACTTCCAAGAATGGTATCACTATCCTTATTCCATCCCAATTTATTAATCATTCATCTAACCAACAAAAGCTTTAATGTAGTTAAATCTTCCCCTAATATTTGGTCTAACTTTAATTAGGATTGACTTATGATGAACATACCACTATTTTCTCCTTATATATCTATTCTGGTTTGTTAAAAAATCAATGTGTGGGTTCACACATTCTGTTTTCATCACGATTGAAGATTAATTTTAAACTAGAACTAATATAGTTCTACAATAAGAAATTAGTATGGTTTAATGAATAATGTGCATGTTTGTCCATTTTGGTCCCAAGACACCATTTAGTGCTTATCTACTTATATTAAAGAAAAATAAAACACATTTATAATATAAAATTAGGAACATGGGTAAGGTTAAAGTCTAATAAGAAGAAAGTAATGAGTAGCCATAAAGAAAATAGTTTTAAAAGAAAAGCTAAAATGTTTCTTGCGATCTACTCCCAATTATGAGTAGCATTCCTATTAGAATATCTTCAAGTGAGCTGAGTTCCATAGCTCATCTTCTTCGTGTTCATTCTTCTACATTTTTTCTTGCTAGATCTCTGATAAACGAAAAATTAGTGTAAAGTCATTAATTTGCAAATTTCTCCTATCAAATAAAATTTATAAACCTAATTCACCTCAAATCATATGGAAAATATGAGCATAATGGACTAGGATCAAACACAAGGAGCTAGGTGCTTGCTATGTGAAAGTTAATGCATGAAACCAGTGTCACGTTGGTAGAATTGGTCTTAACTAGGATTAAGGCAAAATTACAACGGGATACAGTAAAGAAAAATAATAAGTTTTGGAGCTCACTTGTTTCTGGAATGAAATGGGTGATGGCTTGGAACTCCTAGAGGATATATGCTTATCACTAAACAAGCTCACACAAACGATAAATCATACAACTAACACACCAAAATCTAGATATTCCCGGATTCTTGTTTTCCCCCTAATCTTTGGTTTACCTCTAATTAGGGTTGTTAAGCTGAATTTCACTACTTCCCCCTCCTGAATCTATCCTGGTTTGTTAAGGAAGTGGCGTGACCTATGGCTAATTAGGTCTAAAGGTTGATTAGCATGTTTCTCCCCCTTTCACACGAAGGCACCTCCTAAGTACTTTGCCACTCATACTTCAGATAAACGAAAATAGAAAAGAAAATATCATCCACAATATACTCATGTCTCAGTCAACTACTAGGAAATAAACAAGCAAAGAATGTAAAATGTCAACAGAAAACTAGAAACGTCGCTAGCTACTCTTAGTTAAGAACAACATTCTTTTGAAACAGAAAATAGTCTTGAAACTTCAGTTTCGTTCTTGTTGGTCTTCCTCCTTCTTCCTCCCCCCCCCCCCCAGAAAACCTTCTCCATAAAGTTGTCGTGAGTCTCCAATGGGGGAGATCTGCCTTCTCTCTCTATCTTTTTCCCCTATTTGTCCAAAATCCCCCATTTTCCTCTTCTTTGGATTTTGTGTGTACTTCTTTTCAGATTTCTGTTTCATCCTCTGCCACCACATTGTTCATATTCGGCTCCTTGGGATTTGTGTTGCAACCTGCACTGCATTCCTCGAATAAAACTATTAGTAGGTTGGGACTAAATAATCGTAGATTTAGTCCCAACTAAGACTAAAATGACACAATTATAGTACTTATGCGCAAAAATATAAAACTAGGCAATAAAACATAATTTTTGTAGCACAATATGAGTAATTTCTATGTATTCAATCACTAAAAAATATGTGTTATCAATATACTTCTCACTAGACCCCTTGCGTGTTCTCAAAGTTCTCTGATATTTTTTTTCTCTCTCCTCTTTTTTTTTTTTTCAAAAATCTACTATTTATCTCCTTCCTTTTGTCCCTATTTTTCTGCCACATCCATTATGCACTCTTGGCTCTTCATGATTAAGATTGATGAAAATGTACTGCATTGCTATAGGAAAAATTATTAAATTAAAGATTGAATCTAAATTCAGGATTTAATCCCAATCTGGTGTAAATAAGTAGAATAATACTACTAATCATAAACATATCAAAATGCTTAGTAAAATACTAATTTTATAACATAATATTACTTATTCTATAATCTTAGAATACTGAAAACTATGTGTCACTGAACCATTTCCGCAACATATTCCCGAGCTAGCCTGTTGATACTCCACTTTGAATGCATTGGTAGAAAGTGGGTGCTCTTTGTAAGGTGGTCCACCACAACCTAAATTGTGTCCTTGCCTGATCAGGTCTGAGGTAGACCCTTCACAATATCCATCAAGACCTTTTTCCATTTCCACTCAGGAATGTCTATTGGGTGTAGGAGTCCCGCCGGTCATTGATGTTTCACCTTGGTTTGTTGGCAAATTTGGCATCTCTCTATGAACTCCGTGATACTTTACTTCATCCCAAACCACTAGAAACTTTTTTGCATGTCATGGTACATTTTGGTGTTACCCATGTGCATTGTATATCGTGTCTCATGTGCCTCCCTCATTATCTTCTCCCATAATGTTCCCCCATCTGGCATCTGCAATCTTCCATTCACCGTGATCAGTCTGTAGGCTCTTACAACAAGGGGTTCCCCTCCCTCAACCGCTAGCTCATGTATGTTCCCAGTCTCCCTCACTTTGAGCTGTTCGGATTTCCTTGAGTAGGTCAGGTACCACATAGATGATAGTGGCTAGTCCACCTTGTTGGAAAAATCTCAATGCCCATCTGTTCTAGTTTTGTGGTGAGCTCTCGTACAGGCATGCTCTGACTTAATCCGTCCAACACCACGTTCACCTTCTTGGGATGATAGTTTATCATCAAGTCATAATCCTTGGTGAACTCAAGCCATCTTCGCTGTTGTAGGTAAAGCTTCCATTGTGTGAAAATGTACTTCAAGCTTTGGTGATCCGTATAGAGTTCACATCATACCCCATAAAGATAGTATCTCCACACCTTCAAGGAAAACATCAGCATGGCCAACTCCAAGTCGTGTACTAGGTAGTTATCTTCATGAGCTTTCAGCTGTCTAGAAGCATATGCAAACACCCTTTCATCTTGCATCAACACTACCCCTAGTCTCATAATTCTTCCATCCTTGTTTATCAAATATCCCTTCCCTTCTTTTGGTAGTGCTAATACGGGTGACATGCCAAGTTCCTTCTTCATCCCCTAAAAACTCCCTTTGTATCGTGCCATCCACTCAAACCCCACCCCTTACCCTCCCATTACAATTCCGTTAACGACTGGATCTTCTTGGAAAAGGACTTCATGAAATGTTGAGAGTACGCAGTCAAACCTAAGAAGCTCTGACATCCCCCATGTTCTTAGGCACAAACCACTCCACTATGGCCTCGTCTGTCTTTGAGTCCAATTCAATGCCTTTGCCACTGATTACATGTCCAAGAAAACTAATGCTTTGTAAGAAAAACTCACACTTACTTTTCTTAGCATATTATTTCTTCTCATAGAATAGTTCCAGTACAATTCGTAAGTGTTCCTCATGGATCTCCTCATCCCATGAAACACCAATATGTCATCTATGAAAATGACCCAAAAACTGTCCAAGTAAGGCTGAAACACCCTATTCATCAAATTCATGAAGGCTGCTGGGGCATTGATGAGGTTGGATGGTAATACCACAAACTCAAAGTGCATGTACCTCATTCAAAAGGCTGCTTAGGGCATGCCTTCTTTCCATATTTACAATTGGTGATATCCAGATCTGAGGTCAATTTTGGAGAATATGGTCACCTCTTTCAGCTGGTCGAATAGGTTGTTGATTCTGAATAGTCTATGTACAACTTTAGTGTTCTTTCCTTCTTGCTTACAAATGATACGGGTGCCTCTCATGGCGAAGTGCTAGGTATAGTGCCCCGAGATCTGTTCGGCTGCCACATCAATTCTATTTCAAACTCAATTTCCTTATCGGGCATGGCCTAGTAGTTCTTTTGAAAACACATCACTTTACTCATATATAAGAACCTTATCTCTTTCCTTTGATGTATTTTTGTTCCTCTGCTGGGATATGCATGCTAAGTGGTGATGCCCCTCATTTTTTCCCTGCGTCATTAATTCCAGGGAGCCCTTCTCCGAGTGATACTCCCATTTCCGTCGGTCACCATCTTCTACTCCATGGTCCATTTGGCACATTCAATTCATGCCTTATGCTTCCTTCGTAGCCAATCTAACCTGAGAATGGCATCCATCTCCCTTATTTCCAACCCTATCAGTGTTGATGTGGTTTTGATCTCACCTGACTAGATGGTGACTCCCCAATACCATCTCTTTCCAAACCACACCTCATCTCCTAGGGTCCTAGCTTCAAATTCCGCCTGTAATTCTTCCTAGTTAACCTCGCCTAGAGCTAGGTACAAGTTTGGATCAACCGTCCAACCCACGGGCTGACCCATAGTGAGTCAACCAATGACTCGTACCATCACTAAATGGGTACGGTTCAAGTAGAGGTGGATGGGTACGAGTTCGAACCATTAACCCATATCCACCTATTTAAAATATTTTTTAAAAAATATAAAGTATATAAATAAAATATAAATATGCATATTTATATGAGACCTAATCTCATCTCCTATTCCCCCTTTCATGCTATCTCCTCTTACATCACTCTCAAAGTCTCATTCTTCACACGCTCAATTCCATTCTTGCCACCACGTGTGATGAGTTGGGCTATCTTTGTTTTCACTAATTTTGATTGCTACAACACTTTGCATGCCAATTCCCCTTCTATCATATAATCGGTCCATTCTCTCCTTATCATTGCTTAAAGTTATAAAGTAGTGTTGTTGCTACTTTTTTCTATTTTCCTAGATTTTTCTTGTTGTACTTCTGTGTGTTGCTTTTGTTTTGTTAAGTATCCAAGTTTTTTTTTAAATGGCAGTGTCTTCAAACCCTTCTTTTTCATGTGAAGCAACTCAAAATCCAATTTTCGATTTAGAATTAGAAGGTAAGTGTGAAACTGAGATTCGTGGATCTACCTCGAACCCATGAAACGCAAGTCTTTTGAATCTCTAGATTGGCATGATCATTTTGTTTTGGAAAAAATTTTGGGTAAATATTTGATTGACTATTTATATGTTTTTCATCATTATTCTATGCTTTTTAGTGGAGTATATTATCCTATCATATATTTGATGTTGCCTGCTCTAGTTCACATTAAATTTTTGTTTGAAAATGATTTCATAATTTTCAAAGTATTATGATCTCATTTCAGCTTTAGTTTTTGTTGCAAATATTGATTCTAGGGTTAATGTTTCTGGATTACTTGTTGGTTTGAAACATTTTTGTGATTTTACAATTCTCTTCAACTAGTTGGTATTTTTTTTAAGAGCAACTTCTATTTATAATTCTGCGTTACGTGCATTAGAAACTTTATATAATTTTTATGATGTTGAACTTGGTAATCTTCGATCTGCATCCTAGGGGATGATAGTGCTGCAACAGAAATTGTAGATGATTGTTATTCATTAGGTTTCAACTACTGCCAACAGAACATCAAAATCAAATGAAGTTGCATTGTACAATGCAATGCATCAGCTCCATCGGAATACTTTGATCTTTTATGTTGATGGAAGACTTAATGCTCTCATTAACTGGTTTTGGCACAAGTTGCAAGAGATGTGCTCCCATCCCCTGCATTAATGGTGGCATCGAAAAGTGCATTTAGTATAAGTGGTCAAGTTCTAACATCTAAAAATTCTCCCTTGACTCCAAAGACATTGGAAGCATGCCTATCCTTGAGGGATTGGTTATGTGCTAATCAAAGAATACAGAATTTAACCACCAAAAAAGAAGAGGAAGATGATATAGAAAGTGGCTAAGAGCTATGAAGACTTCAAATGATTTAAGTAATTTATTAAAAAAAATTTAAAATCCACTGTGGCTAAACCCATTTGGTGTGATCCTAGTTGTGAAAAAAAGATACTTGATTCTTTTCAATTAAGTGGTTCTCTTCTCTCCCCCATTAGTTGTTGATTTTTCCCTTAGTGTAACATGTCCCTGACTAATGAGTCCATCATCGCTTTCAAGTTTTTCTCGTGAAGGGTCTCAACAAATAAAACTCAAAATTCAAAAAAAAAAAAACGTACACAAGACAATGGATCTGGAGTAGCAAAAAAAAAAAAAAACAAAAAGCTTTTACCTTCATAATTTCAAACAACCTCCAGCATAATATCACACCGAAGAAGCCCATTCTTTGAATCTGAAGACTAAAATTGGAGTTGGGTGTGAGATGAACATTGTTGGAAGGAAGCCATTCGATCTTAACTTCTTCTTTAGATCAAGTGCTTTTTTTATTTTAAAATTCTACTAACATTAGATCTCTATCATCACTTTGGCTTGTTCGATCCTTATTTCTTCACTGGATTGATTGCTCCAGATGCACACACGGACGTGGTTTACGTGTAACCCATGTCCTTCTGTTGTTCAATCTTTACCTCTTCTTTTGGTTGAGTGCTTTGTTTTTTATATTTTAATTTATTTCAGCGTTCAATCCTTACATCTTCTTTGGTTTGATTGCAATAACCACTTTGTGTTACACACATGAATGTGGTTAAGTAGTAACCCACGTCCGTCAGCCATTCAATCCTTATGGCTTTGTTGGATCGAGTGCATTATTTTTTCTTTTAAAATTTCTTTTTGCAATTAATCCTTAGGTATTATTTTTATCGATTGAGAAAATCATGTTTATGTCGCTTTAAGATAGACCCATGATAGCACACAAATTTTTTCACTTTTATGATATGAAAATAAAAAATTTCTAATTATGTATAGTTGTTTATTTTATAGTTTTAAGTATTTTTTATATAACTTAGGAAAATATGATTTTTGGTCTGTTAGTAGACTAAATCCTTTGATTTAACCCATCCCATGTTCTAACCCGATTTTGAGTCTTGCAGCAATTCAAAAAATCCAGGGGAGGTAGCATGGATTTAGTGCAAGTCAACGTGCAGCAGGGAGCAATGAGTACACCATCGCAGCGTCAGTGTGCAAGTTAGGAGCAGGAGCAGGAGCAGCAGAGTAGTCAGAGATTGTACTTGCCTTGGGAAGTGAGATGTGAGAGAAACATGACGAGGAGAGAGAATCAAATGAGAGCTTTAGAAGAGTTTGCAGCACACACGAGGGGGTTTCCTCAACAACTCGAACATGATGAATATTGGAAGGAGAAGGAAAAGGAGGGCGATTTTATGGAGAAGAGCCTCCAATGTGAAGAACAAAGATCAAGACCCAGTCCAGCGCGACTGTTTTGGCCAACGGAAACCAGAATTATTACTGCTCTACTTTCGTTTAATGACATTTTTAGTTTCTGCAACCAACTTTCTCATGATGTTCTTGACATTTTTGCTATTTTGTGTTAATATTATCATATTTTACCTTCCAAGCATGAGTGGCTAGAACCCTAAGGATGCCTTAAGGTAAAGCATAGTGGTGTGGATTTAGAATTCATAATAAAATTCATCATTGTTTCTTAGTTATTGTTTCTATCATTCCATGGGTAGACCTAAGGAGGGGAACAAATAGCTTCACAACTAAGATGTTTGATTTAGAGGTAGACCAACAAATCAAGATGGGAGCAGTAGGTGTTAGTTCGAGGTAGAACCAGTAGAACTGGGTAGACCTAGTTCTATATGTTTTGCATGCGGGTAGACTTAAGTGCAATGTTGGTGATGATATTGGGGACTAGCTTAGCCGAAAATATGATGAATGACTTGGGTAGACTTAAGTTATTTGAAAATGTAAGTGTAGGAACATGGTAAATTAAATTAGATATTTTAGCATCACACCACCTGCAAACCCTTAAGGCATCTTAGTATTACTTTGAGTTACAACCATTACTTGTTACCTTTAGTGTCGAGACTTGATATAGTTTACTTATGTTGTTTACTGAACTTGTTTACCACTGTTGGTCCAACCTTAGACTAAGATTCATTATTATTCCGAATTATGCATCTACTGAAATACTTAGCAAGCACATGCTCCTTTTGATCGACCCTGAATTTCACTATACATTTTGTGTTTAATTTGTATTTTATGAGGATTAGGGCTTATAAATTTATTTGATACAAAAATTTGGTTTTATTGCAACGACATTGCTAAAATTTTCGTTTATCAACCCATGAACATGGATTACTATTAAATTATTTTATATTAATTTTATTATGTAAACCTTTTACTTTCAAAACACCAAAACAAAATATGGATAACAGAATTAATGGAAAGCGGATAAGGAATGAATATATTTTTGTAATGAGGGATAAACAAGTAAATTTACACTAAGAAGTAGAAATAATAAGAAGTAACTCAAAGCTGATTTTCATACTCAATATATTTTGTAAAAAATAAAATTATTTGAGAAGTTAAAAATGGGATAGTAGAATGTGGTTTTGTAGATTTATTTTTATTTCTACTTTTTTTGAGAAGTAGAAGTAAAAAAAAAAAAAAAAAAAAGCGGGCTGCTTGAGCTCCAACCTCATGTATTCATCCACATATCAAATACACACATGAAAAATAGTAAGAATGTGAAAAAAATGTTAAAAAAAATAATGAAAATTAAAAAAACATTGAAACCCCCAAATCCAACTTAATTTATAGGTCAACCCCGATATGAGCCAAGTTAAGGGCTTAACCTGCACGAGTTTGACCCACCAAGTCAGCTACTTAATTTTTTACCTGATGAGTCGGACTCGTTTCTATAGTAGTTCCACCCTAAGGATTGGGTAGCTCTACAGTCAAATAAAGGGATAACTTCAGTTTACATATTTTTTCTGTACCTAAGATAGCCTTCTCGTCTTGCTCCATCTCATCACAGTCAAGGTAGTAGACTCGCCCACCTCCTCAGTTGCTTTGTTGTGCTCCTGAGCTTGTTGAACATGTGGATTAATTCCTGGAAATATGACCACCATGTCCCCACGCATAACATACTCTTGCTCGGCATTCCTCTGTATGCTTCCATCAACATTCCATGCAAGCAACGGCCTTGTTCCATCCAGCATCCCTCCTAGGTAGGTTCACGACTTTGGTTGTATACTCTCTCGTAATCATTTGCTTGTTCCTCCCCTCATCCAAGGCCATCAATTCAATTTCGAGTAGTAAGGCTGCCCTTAGCAGTTCGCCCATCATCTTGGCAACCACCGAAATTTGTTCCTCCCAAAGTCGGGCACTAACCCTTGGCAAACTTTAGTACCAACAATTGTTCCATTTGGTTAACCTGGGCATGATTTGGACAAGATTGTAATAGCGAGTGTGAAAATCGTGGACTGATTTGCCAATTCACTCATGAATTGCCTCAAATTCGACCACCTTTTAAGTGATCACTACCACTGGGTAGTAATGGTCAAGGAACTTCCTACGGAATTCCTCCCAGCTTATCGATCTTCATCCAGCGACCCGAGGCTTCTCCACCACCAGGAATGTCTCCAACTCATGAGTTAGATCCACTCTCAAGCAGCTTTGGTCTCAACATGTTTCCCCTCTTAGGCACAAGGCTACATGGAAATATTTTATTTATAGCTAACAAAAAGGTTCACATCATCGCCTAAGTGAAAACATAAAAGGAAATGTTCACAGAAAACAAGCGAGTTCATAACATTCTATTTCCCTGTCGCCTCAGCCTTCCGGATTCATTCCACCACCGCCTCCTCCCACATCGTCCCGCCTCAAAACTTCACCCAACACATGTTCCTAGGGGGTCAACTAGTAGACCACACTACCAATCAAAGAATGCATCAACATAATCTTGAAAAAGTGTAATTAGTGCATTGTTCAACCCGATGGTTTCTTTGGCTTTCCTTCTTGTAACGTTTCATCACGTTGCCATCAAGAGGGGTCCCAACCACAATCACATGTCCCAACCCTACTCTTATTGGAGCTCACGGCTTGATCTAGCCCCAATCTACTCTCGGGTTGCCGTATGAGATACCTTTGCGAAGGGTCCTACCCCACCCCATTGAGCTCCCTAACCATCTTAGCTGTGAGGCCCTTACATTTATGGTTCCGGCACAAGTTCCCCTTACCTTTGTATGGCTTCATGCCTTTCTCTCAAATTGGGATCTACCTCTTCCAAATCTCATCATGGTGATGCTCCTCCGTTTCATCATGCTTTCCACATCACCATGCCCTCCCTTTTATAGACTTCATGTGTCCCTTGGGTGTTCGAGATTCTTTGTGAACCGTGGCACCTTCCCCTTCCTAAACCTTGGTTTGAAGTGCCTAGTATGTTGAATGAGAAAGACATAAATGAGGATGCAAGTGTGTTGAACGTCAATGACGCAAAGAAAGATGCAAACGATCGTGCACAGAAGAAAAGATGAAGTTTTATTCTATATTAATATTGTATATTTATATTTATTTTTTTATTTCATTTTTTTATTCCTTTCCTTTTCCTTTGTATATATACTAGTATGTTCATTTTAGTTGAGTAGAACAGAAATTCCCAAATCGTGTTCTTGTTCATGATATCAAAGCCAAGATTCAACACACTTTTGTGCAATCCATTTTCTGTTCTCTTCATCCTACAGTGGCACGTATCCTTTCTCCTTCATTGGATATGGAGGAATTTATTAATCAAAACCCTACTGATGCTCTTGGTTCTTCTTTGAGAAACAACGATTCCAAATCTACTGTGATTTTTGGGGATAATGATCAATGTAATCCTACCTATCTTGTCATTACTGCTTATAACCTAGGTTCCAAGTTGGTAAATCTTCCTCTTACTTCTACAAATTTTAAGGATTGTAGCCGTCTGGTTACTCTTCCCTAGATTGCAAAGATAAACTTGGTTTTATTAATGGTGAACCTGTAAAGCCATTACCTGGTTCTACTAATTTTCGTTCTTGGCATCATGCTGATAGTCTTGTAAGCTCTTGATTGCTGAATAGTATGCACATTGATAAAGCACCCTCTCTGGATGAGGCCTTCTCAATTATGTTGAATGCTGAAACGCTTCAACCTAAAGATTCAATGCTCCCTGGATCTGCTTTGATGGGAAAGATGACACCTACGGATATTTCTTCTCATGAGAATGTATTCATGACAAAATCTGTGGACAAGAAGCTTCGTTACTGTACGAAATGCAAGAAAAACGGTCATTTGAAAGAGACTTTTTTCAAAGGAGTGCCAGAATCTGAATGGCCTGATTGGTACCTAGAACTTCAAAAAAGGCCTGATAGAGGAAACCAAGGGCGAAATACTTATTCTTATGTCCATTGCACAACCATGGGACTTAACTCTATTGCTGGTGCGGCTCTTATTAATCCACAATCTAATCCTACTAACACATCATCGATTGGTGATGTTGCTTGTAGTGCAGGTATCAATGCTGAAACTGCACAATTTATCAAGCAAGAGGTCATGAGAGCCATTGGACTACATATTCCACCACAAGATCAAACAAAGGCCAACTTTGATGGTTTTGGTGATTTTATTGGTAATGCTTCAAATCTTAGCTTGCATCCTTTATATTCTGAAGATGCTACTTGTTACTTTACTATGGCTAAGTGCGTGCTCATTGGTGATTTTGATGCTTCTTGTATGAAATCTTGGAATGCGTAGTAGACATTGGAGCCACTTCACATATGCACTCTTCTACTAGCTTTTTCTCTAACCTCTAGCCCGTCAAAACCTGTAACCTCGTGTTCCTACCAGATGGTTCTTTTAAAAGAGTCACTCACATCGGTTCCATTCAGCTATCTGAGTCCATTAAGCTATCATCTGTTTTATATATTCCTAGTTTCAAATATAATTTGTTGTCTATTAGTCAACTCACTGCCATGAATATTGATGTTATTTTCTGCGATTCTTGTTGCCTTTTCCAGGACCTACCCTCTAAGCGTCTCTTAGGAATAGGAAGATTAAAGGATGGCTTGTACATTGTTGATTGGAGATCCTTTCAACCCAAATTCTTACAAGCTTACTCATTGGGTGTTTTTGGTTCATTAGAAGAATGCACTTGTAATCTCCTTTTCAAACAATGTGCTCTATTGCTTAGTAAAATTGTGTGTTTTGGTAAAACTCATGAAAAACAAAGTTCTTCTCTATTATGGTATTGTCGACTAGGCCATGTTTCTCATACTACCTCTACACATCTTTCCTTTACTTGTGATACTAAATCCAATCCATGTGATATTTGTGAATATGCAAAATTTCATCGCATTCCATTTCCGATCAACACCACTCGAGATTCCCAACCCTTTAACTTAGTTCATTGTGATGTTTGGGGATCTTACAAAATCCCAACTTTCATGGGGTATGATAACACATATTTTTGACTGATTGAGTACAGGGAAATAACTCATATTGTACTACAAAAAAAAAGTTTTACTGTCTAGTTCTTTATTTTTGCGCATAGTATCGTAGTTGTGTTATTTAGTCCCAATCTTACTTCTAATAGTTTCCTTTGAGCAATGCAGCACATGTCGGCAACACAAATCCCAAGGAGCCGGATATGAACATTGTAGTGGTAGAGGATGGGGCAAAAGTCTGAAAAGGAGTACACACAAAATCCAAGGAAGAGAAAAAGGAGGATTTTGGACAAAAAGGGGACAAGATGGAGAGAGAAAAGAACTCCCCCATTGGAGCACACGACACAGCTTTCTAGAGACGGTTTTTTGGGGAGGAAAGTCATAGAAGAACCATGGAGGACAAAGAAGAAGATTTCAGCTACACTTGAACTTTTCGTTTATCAGGAAAACTATTCCTAATTAGGAATAGATTTAGCTTTCAGCAGGGACTGTTTATCATCTTCTATCTTTATTTATGTTTCTTTCTTGTTGTTGCACAACGACATGAACATGCTCTGGTTTCTAGGTTATGAAAATGTTTTTCTTTCCCTTGTTATTAATGGCTAAGTATTTAGGGATGCCTTGGGGTGAAAAGGGAAAATTTGTGCTAATCAATCTTTAGACCTAATAAACCATAAGTCACACCACTTCCTTAACAAACTAAGATAGATGCAAGAGGGGAAGCAGTGAAACCCAGCTTAACAACCCTAATTAGAGATAGACCTAAACTTTGTGTGTTAGTTGTTTGATTTATGGTTTGTGTGAGTTTGTTTAGTGATAACCATATGTCTCCTAGGAGTCCCAAGGCATTATCCATTTCATTCCAGAAACAACCGAGTTTAGAAGCTTGTTACTTTTCTTTACTTTATTTTATCGTAACTTTTCCTTAGTCCTAGTTAAGAACAAATCTATCAACATGACACTGATTGTATGCATTGACTTTCACATAGCAAGCACCTAGCTCCTTGTGTTCGACTCTAGTCCACTATGCTCATATTTTTCATATGATTTGATGTGAATTAGGTTTATAAATTTTATTTGATAGGAAAATTTGCAATTCTAACGATGTTACATTAAATTTTTTGTTTATCAGGGTACAAATTTTTCTTAAGTTTGATTGATGATTTCACTCGATGTACTTGGACTTTTCTTATACCTACAAAAGGTCATGCCTTTGAAATTCTGTAATCCTTCATTCCAATGGTCCAAACCCAATATGGTTATCATGTAAAACTTCTTCGATAAGACAATAAGGGGGAGTTTACTGGAGGAAATTTACTTGGTTGGCTTTCCACTTTAGGTATTGTCTCTCAAGCTACTTGTCCTCATACTCCTCAGCAAAATGGGATTATTGAGTGTAAGCACAAAAGTCTTTTAGAAATTCCTAGAGCTCTCATGTTCCAATCTGGTTTGCCACGGGATTTTTGGGGTGAAAGTATTCTAACAGCCACTTATCTACTTAATAGACTTCCTTCTTATGTTCTTAGTTGGAGAACACCCATAGAGATGCTTTTAAATGTCTAACCCACCTATGATCATTTAAGGGTGTTCAGATGTCTATGTTATGCCACTCTGACAACTCTTGATAGAGATAAGTTTTCACCTCGAGCAATAAAGTGTATTTTTCTCAGTTTCCCAATGAATCATAAAGGTTATAAACTTTACGATTTAGACACCAAGAAGATTCTCATTTCTGTGGATGTGAAATTTTTTGAGAATGTATTTCCATTAAAGGGACATTCATCTCTTGATTTTAGGGATTTAGAATCTATTCTTCCACTTTTTACTACTTATGAGGAAGGGTTTGATTTTCCTCAAACAAATGAATTCTCTTCAACCATGGTAGATCAATCTTCTACTCCTCTTCCTATAGCCTCACCACAATTGTCTCCTTCCACTACTAACTCCCCTACTTCTATGGTCAATCAAGTGTGTCCCTCATCACCTGATCGCTTTAAAATGGATAACTCCACATCCACTCACTCACCCATTGAGTCCATTCCTTCCACACCTCCAAGACTTGTGGTGCCACTTCTACGAAGGAGTGATCGAGTTACAAAACCTCCAGCATGGGCCTTAGATTACACCAACCCTTCTTTTTCACCTGACTCTACTTGCTTGGCCAGCACATATAGTGAATCCATGGCTCTTATGTTTACTATTGATGAACCAAGAACTTACATGGAAGCAAAAGGAAATGCATCTTGGGAACAAGCCATGCAAGATGAAATTGCACCTTTGGAAGCCAATGATACTTGGATACTCGTCACCCTACCTCAAGGTAGTAAGCCTATTGGATATAAGTGGGTTTATAAGGTTAAATTGAATCCGGATGGATGTGTGGCATGTTACAAGACACGTTTGGTAGCGAAAGGCTACAACCAAGTTGAAGGTGTTGATTACTATGATAGCTTCTCTTCAATTGCCAAAATGGTGACCATTCGTTTGGTACTAACTGTTAGTGCAAAGAAGGGATAGTTTTTGCATCAGTTAGATATTAATAATGCTTTCTCCATGGTCACTTGGATGAAGTTATTTATATGATCCCGCCAGAGGACTATGACATAGGGTCTATAGGGAAAGTTTCTTTATTAAAGAAGTCATTGTATGGTCTTAAACAAATCTCTAGATAGTGGAATATAGAACTTACAAATGCTCTAATCTTCTTTGGTTTTCTTCAAGCTCAGTCGGATAACTGTTTATTCGTACATAAGACTACTGATTCAATCACCTTATTGGTGGTGTATGTTGATGATTTTCTATTGATAGGAAGTAGTTTGAACTTTATTCAAGAAGTAAAGTCCTATCTACACAGGTTGTTCACTATCAAAGACTTAGGGGAAGCCACTTTTTTCCTTGGTTTGGAGTTACATAGGACAACTGGCAATTATTTCCTATCACAACGTAAGTATGCCATTGATATTGTCCAAGATATGAAACTTAGAGATTCAGCTCCATCGCTTACCCCACGACAACGCAACTTCAAGTTTACACCAATTGGAGAGGGAGATATATTGGAAGAAACTATTTATCGAAAGCAAGTAGGGCGTTTACTATATCTCAGTTTTACTAGGCCTGATCTAGCTTGTATCACTCAGCAATTAAGTCAGTTTCTTCAACATCCTTCTTCAAACCAATGGGAAATTGCAAAGAGGGCTGTATGCTATCTTAATGGTACCTTGACACGAGGTTTGTTTTTTCCCAAGCATGGGGATTTATATTTGGAAGCTTATTGTGATGCGGATTGAGGGCATGTAGTACCACTCGACGATCTATATCCGGTTATTGTGTATTCTTAGGGCATTCACTTATCTCTTGGCATGCCAAAAAGCAAAATGTGGTTGTTAAATACTCTACTGAAGTAAAATACAAGAGCATGTCTCTCACTACAAGTGAATTGCGATGGATTAGTTATTTGCTTATGGAAATGCATGTGCCCTTAATTACACCAATACCCTTGTGGTGTGATAACCAAGCAGCTATTCATATTGCTTCTAATCTAGTATTCCATGAGCGAACAAAGCACATTGAGATTGATTGTCACAATATGCGAGAACAACAACGAAAAGGTTTTTTGAGTTGTAGATTTGTTTCCTCTTCATTGCAGCTTGTTGACTTGTACAAAAGGTTTGAGCACTACACACTTCCTCAATATGATCGGCAAGCTGGGCTTATGTGATGTCTCCCAATTCCAGCTTGAGGGGGGGGGGTGTTGAATGAGAAAGACATAAATGAGGATGCAAGTGTGTTGAATGTCAATGACGCGAAGGAAGATGCAAACGATCGTGCACAAAAGAAAAGATGATGTTTTATTAATATTGTATATTTATATTTATTATTTATTTATTTATTTATTCTATTTCTTTTCATTTGTATATATACTGGTATGTTCATTTTAGTTGAGTAGAACATAAATTCCCAAATCGTGTTCTTGTTCATAGTATGTGGTTGGTCACCCCTCCCTTTCATCTTCTCATCCTTTCCGATGGTGAGACACATGGCCACATTACCCCACACAGCATCCACCTCATCCGGTCATGTGGGCCTGCTACCGTGCCCTGCCCGGCAAACCGCATGCTTACTCTCGCACACAGCAGTGCCCGTCTGCTTGAGCGGGTCTCTCTTTCAATCACTCCCGAGAGTCAACCAAATTCTTTTTGAACCGTATACATTAAAAGGTGCGTGTACGTGTCCTAAGAGATACAATTATTTTACCCCAATCAACGGACTTCATCACGAAAGATTACTTTTTTTAGGACAATAAGATGATTCACTGAAGTCATCAAATATTTCAAATTTTCTAAGATAATAAATAAAAGAGAGTATAGAAAATATACCATATCTATCGATAGTTTTATAGAAATAAAAAATATAGTATACATTTAATCTCATGGTGCCTTATTTGTTATAACTTGTAAAGTGCCTATAAATATTAAAGAATGGGTGTTGTGAATCAATCAATTAAGCTATCAAAAGTATAATAATAAAAACTATCAAGTTGTTTTTTGAAATAGCAATAAAATAGACTCACTTTGTAATTTAGGCCAAAAAAACTCTAGAACTTTGTCAAGAAACAAGAAAGGGGCCCTTTACTTTGACATGGAATCAGATAAAGAAATAAGGGGATCCCCGTTGAGTCCTTAGGGTTGGCAAAATACCTGTGTCCCAGTTGAGCATTTGTAAACATATCATATATTTTTAGTTTTAATATTTTTTTATATATAGGTAATTAAACCTTTAGTTTTCCATTTTATATATTTATTATATAATAATTAAATAAATAGTAGTCGTTTGCCATTTTAACAAAGCATACAGACATTAGCTCTTAGTTCATAAGTAAAATAATTGGGCTCATAGATAATATTATTATGTTTTAATAATATATTATTATTATTATTAATTTTATCATCATAATAACTGACGAATAAAAAATAAGAAAGACCAAAGAATGAGATCATTTACCACTAGTTTCATCTGTCGTTTCTAACAAAAAAAAATTGTTTGCATATATAATGTTTTTTAAATGTACTTTTATATTTTTATTTTTATTTCTACAAAACATACAAAATTTATAAAAAAATATTGTATTACTGCAATATTTTATGAATAAAATATTACGAACATGTAAACATATGAATAATTTGTGAATATTTTTTAATTTAGTTTTATAATACATCTATAAAGAAAGGATATCAGATGTAATATGATACTTAAGAAAGTTTTATGAAACAATTCTCATGAGATTTCCATGAGGTGCATAGGTAAAATCAAAGAATAATAGTAAAATTTGTCTCTACAATAATTGACAATAGTTATAGTTTGTTACATAAAGTATTTTGAGATTTTGAATTTTCAACGAATATCTTTCAATAATGTTGTCTAGTTTTTTGTATTAATTGTGCACATCTTTATGGACAATACACATATAATCTTTTGATTGCAATTGTTATTAACACAAACAACTGTATATATTCTATTGTATGCGCAATAGTACCCGACATCACAGATCAAATCGCACATAATTTTTGAAAAAGTTTTATAGACACATCATGGGTGGAATACATATTTTTTGCATAATAAATAACCTAAGTGTTGGAGTCATTTTTGCCTATTACATTTATTCAACATTCATTCCTTTTCAAGAAATTCAGGGATGGTGTGTGTTTCCAACATAAGAAAAAATTATCTGAGCTATATTCAATCAAAATGTCTCACAAAAGCCTTACAACCAAAAACTTGTAAATGATTAAAACTTACTGATTTCCCAATCCATGCTTGTTCTGGTATGCAAAATGAAAGTGACTTCTTGGGACTTCTGTTAGATAAATAATAGACAGGCTTGAGTGCTTTCAGCAATTGGGTTGTGTTGCGGTGCTCAAGGTTCTATGACAACCTTTCAAAGGCAATAAAATTTGACTTCATCACTACAAAATTCCACACCATTATCTGTCTAGATACACTTAAGCTGAGCTTCTGTCTCCCTTTCAAACATTAAATGGAAATGCTTGAAGGTCTGAAAAACATCTGATTTTTTCTTCGCAAGGTAAACCCATGTTTTTCGCATGGCATCATCCACAAACGTCAAATAATGCTGCATCCCTCCAAATAGGAATATTTAGTGGACCTCCAACGTCAAGCTTATATGTGTGCTTCTAAATGCTTGATGGAAATGCTACTCTATGATGCTTCCCATAAATAAGAGCTCTCACATACACTTGAGGATTCGATACTTTCAATCTGGAATTCGCTGGACAATCTGTATTCCAGCTTCTAACAGATGCCCCATTCTCCTATGCCATAAATCATATGCTACATGTGAACCGGTGACATCATACAGTTCTACAGGCTCATCCGTCAATTCAGTTTTATACAACCTCCCAACCATATATCATTTCACCACTACCATGGAGCTCTTAATCAACTTGGAGGTCATTTCACTAAGACTATGTCTATAACCACTCATGTCTAACTCACCTACTTATAACAGGGTCCCCATATTAGTAGTGAGCATTAAATCACCTATTTCCTATTTCCCCAGCTTCTAAACATTGACGATGTAGGACTTACACAGCTTATAGTAGATCGTATGTCTAGATGTTGCATGAAATCAGGCGGCTAAATCAACAAACCAAGAATTCTCGATGCCCATTTCCCCAGCCTCTGCTGCTAACAACACTAGTAAATCATCATCCACATGACTCAAATATGATGTGGAATTCCTTTCTGGTTGATCCATTGCTTGCCATTCTTTTGATGTGTTTTCTTGACATTTCTTGTAACTGCAACAATGTTTTCGTAGGTGGAGTTTCTTACCACAATCAAAACATGATCATGTCTCTAGCTTCTTTTCATGCTTCCCATCCCTAGTATGTCATTTCTGATGGTCTTTGAACTTATCTCTTCCAGATCTACTAGACCTCTCTTGAGATCGCTCTCTAAATTCTCCATTATCGTAAGCAAGCGTATCCTTGTTGTCAAAGCTTTTCTCCACACCTGAGTTCCTCCCCCATAGCTCCTCTGAAGTAGAGAGGCGGCGATAGCATCAAATTTGAGACCACCACCAGCGGAGTTTCTCAAAGTGATCACTAGTATTTCCCATGAATCTAGAAGAGTGTCCATAAGTTGAATGGCTTGTATCTCCTCATCAAAACTCATTTTTTCTAAGAACATTTGATCCATGATATCCTTAAATCAGCTCAAGTGCTCTAACATTGACTCTCCGTCCTTATACTTCAAACAAGATGCTCTTGTATAATGCTAATTTGTTTAATGCATTGTCAGCTTGGAACATTTCCTCCAATACTTTCTAGAGCTTTTGAGCATCATGGAACTCATTAATTCTATGAGAAAGGCTGTTTTCAGTGCAGAGGTTCATTATTGATACAGCCTTCATATGCAAACATCGCCACTCATGTTCTCCTGCACTAATGGGCCGATCTGCTGCATTGATTATTGGATCCTGAAGATCCTTACATACTAACTCAGATTCAATCTTGGAGCACACGCAAGGAATAATTTGTGGCATTAATTTGGGCATTACGCGAACCTCGTTCATCCGAACCTCGCTCTGATGGCACCTGTTGAAATAGAAAGATCACTCTGCACACACGTGGTGCCCAACACATGCACCTCAGGAATGCATGAGTTGTTGTGTTGATTTAATTGTATGTGATTTGATGAAAGCCACAATATAGCCAGATAAAACGCTAGGTTTACACCTAATAAAACCTTCTGGACGTTCAATATCGAACAGCACAATAAGATCGGAAACGAACACAAATGCACAGCCTCTACAACCAACCCTCACATGCACACTCCAGTTGTGATCTGATCTTCATCACCCCTCCACACTATAGTTGTTCGCCTCCTCTTCTGCTACCTAGACACAACTCATCCTCTCTTCCAGAGGGTGCACTAACCATCACCTTATGCCACTCCGATAACTGCTAGAGATAAGTGCCGAAGCCACATCTCCTCAGGGCCCGGCACCACTTCATTTCCAGCCTGCGAAGGAGCAAAGACCCACTTCAAATTGTGGGCTTATTTCCTTACATGGGGGGTGCGCACATGCAAGAAGTTTAAGCTTGATGCAAATGGCTAAAGTAAAAAATTATTTTATGTAACAATCCTTACGTCTCCCCTGATGGGGTAACATCAACTTTTGGTATGTTGGGAGGTATCATTATTGGTGAACCCAATTTCTACATTGCATTTGTGGGTTTAAGGAGTAATTGAACAAACATTAAAGAAAACAGTAACGGAAGGTTTACAAGTGTCTGAATATTTATTTTAAAAAGCATTTTCAGTGAGTTATTTAAACTTCACGGCTTCTTTCTTTTGAATTCCGATTCGGTGAAGTAGATCACACTAACACTAAGAAAAATGATTCTAGCAAACAAAATAGTTAGCTTATCAGAAACTGAAGAATAAAATTAAAAAAAAGAATGAATTTTTTTATCTCACCTAACGTTGAATTGTAGAACGAATCAAAATTGAAGATTCTATACCAGATTAGTAGAGTCTAATTGAAGTCATTGAGAACCATTTAATTTGCCTTGATGATTATTGCGTGGGATATCCAATTTTTAGCTTTATCAACTGGCTTGGCTGGGATCTTCGTCTACTTAATTTTATTTCATTTCATTAGAAATAATTAAAAAAAAAACCTGAAGTGTTCAATTGGAACATGAAAACCTGACTACATTGGTCCTAGCTCCTCTTCAGGAGCAGGCTACCATGAGACAAAAGATCTTCTTTCGAAACATATTTAATTTGCAATTCTTAGGTTCAATATTGAAATAATTTCAGAGGTTTTCCCTAACCTTGTCTGCATCAACAAACAACTTAAAATACCTCGACTTAAATGATTGGAAGCACTTCTTTTAAACTATTTTGGAAACCCAAGGAGAAGATCACCTAAATTATGTAAAATGCAGGATTTTCCAATGCTAGAAGGAAAAGGAGGGAAACGGAGGCTCAATTAAAAGTGGGGGGGGGGGGGGACCTTTCATATCTTTGGAGATCAACTCTATAAATGGGGCAAAAATGCCAAAATAAATAATTTTAGCCATTATAAAAACGAAAAACAGATTCTTAAACCCCCATTCTTATACTGCAGAAGAAAAACCAGCAAAATTTGATCCAAATGAAAAAGAAATGATCGAAATGGATCGATGATAAATCATGGATCAACTAAGCACTCTTTGGGACTTTCTTAAAGTAAATATGAACCCCATGTAAATACCGTGAAATAACATTTGATCATGATCCTATTTGATTCCAAAAATGCAAAGTTTCACATAATTGAATTATTTTGAAAATTGGATGCATTTACTAATTCATGAATTGATATGTATAAAATGAAAACTTCATTCTCAATTCTATGACATTTTTTATGAAAGCCTTTACTTTGCTTTTCGGCAATGGAAGTTTGATCTTTCGATAATGTATCCTAAATTTTAGACTAATCCTCCTTTCAATGATAATTGAACCTCTGATAAAAAAAGATATATCTTTGTTATATTTCATCTATTCAACAAGTAAAGTACTAAGCATAACAGCTATTCCAATCGAGAGAAGAACCAATGATTAGCTCTTCAAGAATTTCCAAACAAATCATTTCAACAAAATGTTTTATTTTCTGTTAGTAACTGAGTTTCTCTTATTCGTATTCAACTTGATGGGGTGTAAATCGGATGAGGATAATCAGCCTCTAAAAGGCTGCCAAAAGGAGCTCTGATGGAATAACACCAGGCGTAGACCGATATGTGTCAGAGATCTGACAACGTCGGCCGTATAACACAGTCTGAAAAGTGGTCGAATCATAGCTGAACAGGTGGCGATCATCTAAAAAGTAAGATCATAGTACAAGCACAGAAAGCAACCGACACCTACAGAATTGAGAATTCGGTCAGATCGACCTCTTCTATAAGTAGGAGATATCCTGAACGAAAAGGGGATTGGAGTCTAAGCCCTTTAACCTGTATTTTCCCCCCACTCCCATCCAGTGAAGATATTTTCCGGCGAGCTCCGACAGCTTCATGGTTTTTCCATTCTCCAATGGTTTCCACGTAAAAATCTCTGCCCATCTTTATTTCTGCCAATCGAATTGAGTAAAACACAACAACTTAACTAGGTGTGGCACACCCGGCTACACCCATAACTCAAAAATCGAAACCCTCTCGGTCATCCATTTTCACCCTTAACATTTTCGGCGCCCACCGTGAGGCCAGATCAACTACCCCACTCGAGAAATCCACAGGAGCCGCTCATCAAGCATCCATCATGGCGGAAAATAGCATGGCCACCAACTCAGGCCACGAAGGAAGCGCCGGCGTACAAGACCCCGGCCTCATGGTTATTAGTAGGGAACAACTGAAGGCCCTTGTGACAGAAATCTTCTCCGACTTTAAAGCCTCTTCGGGGTTGAATTCCAACACACAGAAGGGGACACCCGAAACCGAATGGCGAATAGGTAAGCAACCCCTGATACCGGAGTATCTCCAAGACACGGAGACCGAATCCAAAACTGAGGAGGAGATGCTACGAAGGAAGAGGCGCAACCAAGTTGTCTATTAGCCAAGAACGGATAGGGGAAACACAGCTGGTGAGATCTTAGAGAAAAGGGAAGAATAGCTGAAAAGAGAACTAGACCAGATTTGCGAGAGAAGAAAGCTTATCGACAGCCAAGTGCTACCCAGGGAGAGAAAGAGTAGGGGCTTCAAAGATGCCTTTGACTAGAACGTGTCCATGGGGAGAGGAGACGTCTTGGCCGATATCGATTTGGCTTTAAGAAACAGTGCTGAAGGGTCCCCGCACAAATGACAGAATGAAAAAAGGGACATTAGGAACACCACGGGAATGAAGGTAGCCGATATCCGAAAATAATGTTACCCATAATGTTACCCGTAACATTTGGTGCTGCAGGCTAAAATCGGACGGAAAGGCTGTAATCCTTGATATTGGATTCGGAGGTTTCATATAACATCATTCTCAGCCGACCTGGCATTAACCAATTCAGTATGTTACCCTCAACCGTGTATCTGAAAGTTAAGTTTCCAACACCAAGGGGCATCTGCATGCTGGATATCGACCAACTAGCTGCCCAATCCTGTTATGTTATCGTCTTGTCGAGATCCTTGGAATCAGCTTGAATGCCGAGTTTGAAAAAAGGTTAGCGGAACTTCTAAGTAAGAATGTCGATATTTTTGCCTAGACTGATCATCACATTAATACTTATCTGGGGGCAAAGCCGATTCGGAAAAAACAACGGCATTTCTCCGAAGAGAAGTGCCAAATTATCAAAGAGAAAACGAGGGAGCTCTTGGAAGCCGACTACGTGAAGGAGATTCAGTACTTTGAATGGGTGGCCAACCCTGTCGTTGTCCCGAAGCCAAGGGGAAAATGGAGAATGTGCGTGGACTTCATGGACCTCAATGCCTGTTGCAAGAGGGATCCTTACCCCTTACCAAAAATAGACCAACTGGTAGATGCCATTGCCGGATCCCGATTCATGAGCACCATGGATGCCTATTCTGGATATCGGCTCTTCGTTGCCGAGAAGGATCAGCCGAAAACCACCTTCTACACTAAGGACGGGGTCTACTGCTACGTCGCGATGCCTATCGGCTTGAAGAATGCTGGGGCTACTTATCAGAGATTGGTGAACAAGATCTTCTATTCTGAAATCGGTACCTCGATGGAGGTGTATGTGGACGATATTATCGTAAAATCAATGAATGAAGAAGATCATTTGGCGTATTTGGATTCTTGTTTCTCTCTATGTCGGTCATACGGATTAAAACTCAACCCGTTGAAATGCTGCTTCGGGGTGCAAAGCGGAAAATTCCTTGGGCACTATGTATCGGAAAGGGGAATCGAAGCTGGCCCCGAGAAGATTAAGGCAATATGCGAAATGCAACCCTCAAGGACAATCAAGGAGTACCAGAGTCTCACGGGTAAACTTGCTACCCTTAGCCGTTTCATATCTCGGTCGGTCGATAAGTCGGTATCCCTGTTCAAGGTTCTACGAAATGGATATACTTTAGAATGGAACGAGGATTGTCAGATCTCCTTGAGAAGCTCAAAGAATCTCTCATCACCCCCACTTCTTGTAGCCTCGAAGAATATGGAACCCCTAGGACTCTATCCATCAATATCGCATGTCGCAGTCAGCGCAGTCTTGACAACCATCTCGGGAGATAAACACCTGCCGGTATATTATTTGAGCAAGGTCCTGCTACCGGCCGAAACCCAGTACGCAGTAACCGAGAAATTCATCCTGGCTCTGAAAATGGCGGCCACCAAGTTGAAATCATATTTCCAAGATCGGCACGTCATGGTATTCACCAATCAGCCTCTGAAGAATATTCTGTCTTCACCTGAAATTTCTGGAAGAGTAGCTAAATGGGCGGTTGAGTTAAGCACAATGGATATCAAGTTAAGGTCGAAAACATCGATCAAATCCCAGCCTCAAGCCAATTTCGTGGTCGAGATGACTCGACCAATTGACAATTTATGGAAACCAATGACCCATGGGCTATGTACGTTGATGGTTCAACATACAACGAGGTCGGATGAGGGATAGACATCCGAACTCAAGACGGGGAACACATTTATGTCACGATGAAATTCTTGTTCCCTGCCTCCAACAATGTAGCTGAGTATAAAGCCTTGGTTGAAGGGATGAAAATTGCCAAGGAACTTTGAGTTGCGGAAATCGACGTTTACACCGATTCACGGCTAGTGCAAGGACAATTTTTGGGTGAGTATGAAACCCATGACCTCCTAATGACTTTGTATGGTGCCAGGGCGAAGGAGTTGGCGAAGACTTTCAAGGAGTTTACCTTATCGCATGTGGCCCGCGAAGAAAACGGGTCCGCGGATAGCCTTGCTCGGTTTGCCGTAGGATTTCAGGAGCTAAAAGAAGGAAGCGTGACAATTCGGTTGCGGGATCAACCTTCGGTAATCTTGCGAGCAATGAACTATATACCTAGCAACCAGGAAGTGACATCTCCCCGCAGCTGAATTTCCTCGAAGATTGGATCTCGCATTACGTTCGATATCTGCAAAACGGAGAAATACCGTTTGAAAAATCGGAAGCCCGACAGCTTGAGATTAGGGCAAAGAGATATACACTAGTAGGTGGAATTCCTTATTGAAGATCCTTCGATGGACCCCTATTAAGGTGTGTCGGGAGAGAATATTCTCAAGATCTTATAACCAATTTGCATGAAGGAGAATGTGGGAGCCACATCGGGATACGATCCTTATGCAGGAAAGCTTTGAGAAGCGGGTATTACTAGCCAACTATGAAGCGAGATAATATCAAAATGGTGAAGAGATGCAAGATATGCCAGTATCATGCGAATGTACCGAGAAAACCGATAAACAATTTGATCATTCTATCACTCTCGTGCCCTTTTGATCGTTGGGGATTGGATATCATGGGGCTCTTCCCTCAAACCTCTGGTCAAAGAAAGTTTGTTATTGTGGGGATCGAGTACTTCTCCAAGTGGGTAGATGCGGAAGCCGTAGCGAAAATTTCTGAGGAAACCGTTATCCGGTTCTTCATCCGGATTCGGGATACCCCGAGAGCTCATAATCAATAACGGAACCCAGTTCACAGGAAGAAAGATGGATGCTTTCCTAGATAAGTATTCAGTCAAGCACAACTTCACTTTGGTTTATCATCCTCAGAGCAATGGCCTCATGGAGGTAACAAATCGGATGCTCAGACAAGGTATGAAAACCAAACTTGAGGATTTTGGAGGGTCATGGCGGGCCGGTTGGATGAGGTGCGATGGTCATATCGCACCACCCTCGAACCACTACAGAAGAGTCCCCCTTCTTATTGGTTTACGGCTCAGAAGCCATATGCTCAATCGAACTAACATTGAAGAGCAATCGCGTGGAGTACTGTAATAAAGAGGAAAATGCCGATTTGCGAAAATTGGAGTTGGAATTGTTGGAAGAAAAACGACAAAGTATTTAATGCCGACTAGGGGCTTATCAGAGAAGAATGGAAAGTAATTACAACAAGTTTGTTTCCTGCAAGGGAATTCTCGGAAGGAGACTCGGTGCTCCGATGCATCCAATCACAAAGACACGTGAGAAAATTTGACCGCAACTAGGAAGCCCTTATCGGATCTCAAGGGCAATATGAAAAGGAGCTTATCACCTAGAACAGCTGCACGGCGTGGAATTTCCACGATCCTGGAATGCAACACATCTGAGGACATTCTATGCCTAATTAGCTCAGAAACAATCCCTACCACAGGTTTTAGCAGGTTCTGGTTTTTTCTTCATCAAAACGCCCAAGTGGCAATAAATTCCTCCGAAGTGGAGATGAGTTAATGAAATCGTAAGTCTTGGCTGAGTCACGTAAGCCCAGGAAAAATCTTCTAAGTCTAAATCGTAAGCCCTGACCAAGTCATGTAAGCCTAGGTAGACCTCTAAAGCCTACGCCCCCGGACGAGCATCACAAATCGTAAGCCCTGGCCGAGTCATGTTAGCCCAGGCAAATCTTCTGAGTCTACGCCCTTTGATGGGCACATCAAACCAACTCGGGACCTCCCCATAATTATATGCTCCTACAAACCCAGGCTCTAGTGGTAAGGGTAAGCCCTGGTAACCGGTTCCCGTAACCGTCCGCGTAAGCCCCGAAAAAACTCTTAAGTTCAAACCTTACTGTCGAATCTCGAGACGGCAAGAGCACCCAAAGCAAATCTTCCCATGTTTAAAACGATGGGATTTCGGCCAGAAGAGGGCCCACTCGGATTGAGGAAGTTGTTCAACCCATGAGGGGTTCCGATCTACTTCCCTAGCAGCGGTTCAGCTCACGTAAGGAAAGACTAATGCGAATAAAAATAAAAAAGCCCAACCAAATGGTTGGCAAAAGACACATGGCTTCCGAGTCATGTGAGCCCACGCAAACCATCTAAATCTAAGCCCCGAATCTTGTGGTCTCCAAAACCCAAGCACCAGTAGCGAGGATAACATTTTGGGCACCGATTCCCCTAAACCGTTCGTATAAGCCCTAAAAAGGCCCTAAACGAAGTTCGAGATTCTGAGCCTTGAAACAGTGAATGCACCTAAAGCAGATATGACTATGTCTCAAAAGCATGGAACCAATCAAAAGAAGACCTATCCGAATTAGGAAAGTAACTCAACCTAAAAGAGGTTCCGAGTTACACCCTTAGCGACAATCACGCGAGTATAAGAAGATACTTAAGCAAAAAGCCCAACCAAATAACCAGAAGAATCAATGAAGGCAAAAAACAATACGAGAACACAAAAGCGAACTAGAAAGAGGAATCCCAAACTAGGATCTGAAAATATACAAAAACCCCAAAACGGGGGCAAAAACATTAGTTTTAGAGAGAGAAACTAAGGCTCAAGAAGAGGATCAGTTGAGGGGCCGACATGTCCCTCCATCCTTACTCTCATCTTAGCAACGTTCTCTCGCCCGATTCTGGCCTGAATAAGCGCTATTAGGCGCTCCCTATCAGCCTCAAACCCGAATTCCGGGGCTTGATATACGTCCGCGATAACATCCAATATGTTCTCATCCTTCCTCAGGGGATCGACCTTGTCAAAACGCGGATCCGTGATGGACAACCCAAACTCCCTGTTGATTTGACGCCTTTGTCTATATAGAAGCAAGCCGATCAAGTCCCCTGCATAAATGTCGGAGAGTTCAGCGAAGCAAGCCAAATTGATAAAATCATCCAGAAGCCCCCGTCGAGATGCCTTGTGCTCCAGTAATTCGGCCTTCAAGGCAGAAACGCGATCCCGAGCGTGCTTTAGCTCCGCTTTTGCTTCCTCGAACCTTACTTTGAAACTCTCCTTTTCGGAGTTGGCATCATCGATTGCTTTCCCCATTTCGTTAACCACATTTTGAAGCTCCTCTTCTCGGCGAGAATGCTTCCCGAGAGTTGTCCTCAGCGATCTCCCTTCCTCCTCCAACAGTTTCATTTTAGCATCTTGAGCTGCTATATGGGCTTGAAGCCTGGCAACCTCCCCCGAATGGGAATCTATTCCCTTAGCCATCCCCCATACAAAAGTTAGAGCCTAGAAAAAACCATTAAGTCAAAAACCGGCTTATACCACTCCGAGAAGGGAGAAAACAAATACCTACCAAATTCCCTTGAGTACAACTTCCGGTCGAATGTCTAGAGGGCTCGGCATGGCTTCCTCCAGAAGTCTCCTTAATTCGGCTGGAACCAAAGATGGAGAGAACGCCTGATCGTCCCGTATCTCGGTTGGAACAGAATTGCCCCGTATCTCATTCGTAGGGGCCGACGTTGAGGCACCAGCCGAATTGAACCCCACACAAAGAACTGAAGGTTCGGTGATTCTCAAAGAAGGGAAGAGCTTCCCTTTACCCTTTCCGGTTGAGGGAGGGGGGGTGTTGGTCCCCGGCTCCCGGAAACCTCAATCACTTGATCCCCATCTGAGGAATGGTCGGGGGCATCCGAGTGAACTGCAGGAGAATCAACCTGGAAAGAAGGAAACAGTCGGAAACGGAGGCTCATGATGACGGGTTGAAAAAACCAAATAAACCTGCATGGAGGGGGCCACGTCCAACTCTTGCACCCGATGCATCTCAGTCGAGAAGCGGGCCATGACCGAATATTCCAAAGCACTTCTCCGAGCCATCTCTTCAGCTGCGTATAAAAGTTGGGAAAACAGTGAAACATGATAAAGAAATTACATGTCAAGGAAGTAGAACCCACCTACCTCTTGGCGTTTTAGAAGGCTTCTTAGCACAAGCCTGAACCCTTTTCCTTTTCTTTTGAGTCAAGGGCCGAGTAGAGGACTCGGGAGCCATATCAGAAGGAAAAGGGGTTATCGCCCTTAACACAACTACTTTAGGAGGAAAGAATAACAATATCTAATTGAAATACATATTATGTGATTGTCGGCAGAAGAATCATATCATGATAATGAGCTTTGATGTGTAGAACACGATTATGACTAATAGAAGAAATAATGATTATGTTATAGTATCAGAGCAAAATATGAAGTTTCTTACAAATAATCCAAGAATTGTTGTAAAATTTTACGGTGAAACAAGTTTTAGATGATAACTTTCTTCCTTTCTAAACTTTAGTTTAGACATTGTGTTTATTTCTCTAAAATATTTTCTCTCCACCATTTCTCTTATTTACTTTGATTTCTTTTTTTAAATGACCGTTTCGTGGATAAACTTCCCATTTTTGGGTTGGGATACTTCTTTTTCCATGTTTCGTAGTTAATCAATCCTTCATTTCCTCTTTGGATTTAATCGAGTTTCACATGTCTCCGCATGCATATGGTGTAGTTTTTCTATAACAACCTCCAGTTAAAATTCATGAGTATCTAGTCACTGCTTGTGGGTTTTGAAGAGAAGTAAAATGAAAGACATCAACTACTATCCTTTTGGTTCAAGAGGTTAATTCACCGGGTTTGGGACGGCTCAACATAATAGTATTTTGTTTGTGATTGTATCCTAATATAATGGATAGATAATGTCATCGTATTTGAATCATTGAGTTATTGGTAACACTCAAACACACGAGTGCCATTCAATCATGGAAATAATCAATGAGAAGACCACTATTTTCTTAGAGATAGAGAAATGTAGTGACAATCCAATATTCTTTTAGATCTTTTCATCAAAAATTGATGGGCTTGGAGAACTATAGCAGACATTGTACAAGTTATGGAGCAAGAGCAACAACACATAGAAGAAGTAGATGTGTTTGGACTTAGTTTGGGTTCACCAAAAAAATGTTTACAAACTTTTCAACGCAAGATGATTATAGAGAATGTGAGTATTGTTAAAAAAAAAACATATCGTAAATGGGGTACCTCTACCAATTCAATACAATGATTTCTTTTTCTATTTTTGGCAACACTCAAGGCTCAAATAATTTTAAATTTAGCTCAATTATCATTACCTTATTAGGTCTAAGCGTGGATTAATGATTCTGTCCAAGTCCAACCATAATCGTTTAAATAATTTGGACCTAGATCTGGATCTTGTAAAAGTCAGGCCAACAGTCCA
This sequence comes from Utricularia gibba, assembly GCA_002189035.1. Taxonomy (NCBI): domain Eukaryota; kingdom Viridiplantae; phylum Streptophyta; class Magnoliopsida; order Lamiales; family Lentibulariaceae; genus Utricularia; species Utricularia gibba. The sequence goes on along the minus strand of NEEC01000020.1, from coordinate 1,640,906 downwards.
CCAAGTCTTTTTCCCTCCGACTTGGGATGAATTTTGTCTTCAAGCGTCACTCATGAGATAATGGTATTATTCACACTCACTTGAAACAAATTACTGTAATTCGACTATTAGTCAACACTTGTCACAAATTCTGCAAAGAGAAGCTCTTATTTCATAGTTGTCATACTTTGAAATCTACTTTTTTGGAAAGAAAGCTATTTCTTGATATTTTTAATCAATCTTGAATAAAAATCATCTAATTTTTCGAATCCTTGTTTGAAAGTGGATAAATTATGGGTCATATGATAGAATTGTAATGACTCACTTTAATTTTTACTTTATCTTCTCGGAGTATCCATATAAAACTAAGTTATTTCTTTCGTAAAACATTACCATAATCGCATTTTCTTTATCTATTTTTGAAACTTAATGAATCCATTTTTGTTTTTTCATTTCAAGGAAAGCCTCCTTGAATTATGAGCTCATCGAGATGAAACAATATTAGACAACCCACCCACATCCTTTCTTTTTTCATAAACCGGGAGATCTTTTGGAGGCCATTTGCTTAGAAAAAGTAGAGGGTTTCCATATATAACAAAATGTATATTCGTTGGATGAAATATCCATTTTAAATTTAAAAAAGTTCTAAGAAAGTCTTTTCATTTTCCATCTATGGTGCACTGTTAAAATCATTTTTTTTATCTTTTTCATGATGTTTTCTGATGTTTTCGATAAACCCTTCTTGAAACACTAATTGAGAAATATTTTCACCGATATTAGTGTATTCTAACCATTCTTTTTTTATACATATCAGTATTATTATCTGAACAATAATATGGATTAAAATTATTGGTGCATCAAAGTTGGATATAATAAACATGTTTTTCTTTTTTTTTTTCGGTGTTGGTTTTTGAATAGAAAATTTCATCAAGGTATATGCATAACACCCAATCCATGTATTAATCTAGTTCTTAATCAATTTCTCTTATATCCACCGAGAAAAGATATTACTTGTTTTCATATTTATAATAACTCAGGAGCTAATGAAAATTGAATTGTCTCAATTCCTCGGGAATGCATCAAAAGTTCGAGTCCCTTTTGGGATCTCCTTCTTTCTTCGGCGTTTTCAACAAATCTTATCATCAAACCATTAAGTTCTTTACGGATATAACAATTACAGCTCTGACTACTTCAGATTCTTCTAGGGGCATCTTCTGCACTCCTTTGATCGCAACAATAATAATATCGCCAATATGCGCATATACAAGATTGTTAGCCCCTACATTAAATTGCTGTGGTTTAATCAATCCCATAAATGATGGTTTATTGTGAAGTATGTGTTTGGTAGATAGTTTGTGAAATATATAGGATAGCAACTTGATATGCTTATTACAAATGTTTATAAATAGTATTTATCAGCAAATACTACAAATTGTCTAATATATTCTCATTGTTTTTAATATATTATGAGAATGACTTGATATAAACCTATATAAAAAATGTAAATCATGAATTCGGGATTTCCAAACTTTAGAGATGCGGAAATATCTTGTAATATTGTCAACCTTTTGTAGAATTAATTGATAAATCAAATCTGATCGACTGATCGATTAGGTGATAGGTGATGTGAGGTAGATATATTAGACTAATTGAGATTTCGAAACCCTAGAAATGCGGAAATCTCTTGCATGCAGAATATAACGACCCAAGTTTTTCCACCACCGCGAGAATTTCGTGTCGCTGCTCGTCCTCGCGCTTCGACTTGTGTAGATGTAATCCAAACTCTGGTACAGCTCCTTGTGCATATGAATAAAAATAAAGGATTCAATTATAAAATTCCATTAAATTTTTATAATAACATTTTTTTAAATAATTTTTTTGGCGGTGATTATCTACTCTTGCAATTTTTGTAGCACTTGTTTATGATTTCTGAAAATATATTATTTTTTTGTTCATTTCTCCATCTAAAATACTGAATTTGTACTCATAATCCATTTGTAATTATATCTTTATTGGCTCGAAGTTCGTGCCAATAAATCTCCCTCTAGACACTTGTTTCCATCTAAATCTGATTGTCCACATTGTGTATCTTGCAAGGCACGTAATATTCTACTTTGAGGTGACAATAACATCATTATTCCTTCTGGCAATTGCAATCCTATTGTACACATAAAGGCTCATCATCAAGATCCAATCTTCTGACATAAATCATGAAAAATATCTTTCAAAGAGATCTTGTTGACATATTCATGAGAAGCAGCTATGTGTCACGTGTATTCTTCCAACCATATAGTTAAATTTAATTCATCATAAGATAAGCTGAGTTCAAATGTAATAATAAGGATAATTATACTAATATAAAAAAACATATAAAGCATATTCTATACTTTTAATTAGATAACTCTAGTCACATCTAAACATAGAAAATAACATGAAATATAATACTGAAATTGCACTTAACACCAAGTTTAAAACCAAATAAATTCAAATAATTTATCTAAATTCAAATAATTTAAACCCATCAATATCTACACACACCATCCAAATAAAGCCTTTGAGGAATGTGGATGAGTTATGTCTAAGCAGCGGAGAAGGAAGGAACAACACTGGAGCGCAGGGGTGATCAAGATTTAAGGGTGCGTGTGAGGCTTGGTTTTAGAGTCACGTGTGTGTTCATGTCAGTCCTTATTGTGCTGTTTTATCGTGATCGTCTAAAAGGTTTACCAGGTGCAAACCTTGGTTAAAATCTATGTTATTAAGGAACAAAAACCAAAGAAAAAAAATCGTTTGGAGAAGATTTTTTTTTTTTTCAACACCCTGCGCAATGTTAAAACTTCAGATATATATATATAACTAATATGACTTGCTTAACTTCCTTTCTAATATAAAAAACTAATTAAAAGATAAGATTTCCTAAACTTCTCCATTTTATCCAATCACACACTTCATCCTCATCATCAACAAGCTTATGTATTAAGAAAGGGTAAGGTTTGATCTCCAATAGTTTTATGTGATTAACTGTGGTGTACAGTCTCACATACACACAATTAACGCAACACTACATCAGTCGCATTCCTCTGGTTCACGGTTGGGCATCGCGTGTCTACAAAGGGGTCCTCTGTTTCCAACACACCCACCCCGCCAAAATGACTTACCAGGATCGGTCCTCCGGGTAGCGCATACACAGGAATGAATGGCTTCACGACGATTAAGAAGAAATGATGCGTGGAAGTTAAAATGATGGGTAATTACCTTTTATTAGAGGAAGAGTACGAAAAAAAAACCCGAAGATTTCACATAGCGCTTTTGATCGAAAAACAAATTCGATCGATTTAATATTATATAAAACAAAAAGATGGGACAAAACTTAATATTATATAAGAATATAGAAGAACACCAGATTAGTAAAAGGTAATCTGATTGTCCAAGAATGGGGATTGATTGAGAAAGGTATCCTGGAGTGTAAACACACGTCATGACGAGGGTAAAAAGGCTTGGTAGATTAGTAGAAGAAAAATAGAGTAATGAGTATTTATAGAATTTCATGAAGACCAATTATGCGACAATATTAAGTAGTTGGGTGCCGTTTTTGCTAATTTTTTAAAATAAAGGTAAAGATAACATTATTGCTGATGTGTTATCACGAAGTTATACAATTTTAATTACTCTTAGTGCTCAAATATTGGGGTATTCAATGATAAAGAGTTTTATAATTGGGATCACAATTTTAAAGTTATCTATATTTATTGTGAGTATAAACCTTATTACACTTATTATAGGAAAGATGATTTCTTTTTCAAGAAGAAATGTTATTCATCCCTCAATATTCCATTCACAGAGTTTTTGGTGAAAAAGATTTATGTGAAGGACTTATGGAATATTTTGGAATCATCAATATACTTGATATGCTCTAACAATATTCTTATTGGTCACATATGAGAAAAAAATGTGGATAGGATTTGTGTATGATGCTTAGTGTGCAAGAGGGTTAAATCAAAATCGAAACAACATTTTTATTCATCCTTTGATTAATGTCTTTGTGAATTTTATTTTAGGTTTATCAAAAACTTAAAAGTAAAGAATTCAACATTTATAGTGGTTGATAGATTTTTCAACATGAGGCATTTCATTCCTTACCACAAAACTAATGATGCCACTCATATTGCTGACTTATTCTTTAAGAAGATTATTAGGTTTCATGATATGCTAATTATCATTATAAATAATCAAGATACCAAGTGCCTTAACCATTTATGATGCATATTTTGGAGTAAGTTGAGAACCAAACTTATGTTCTCTTATCACCTTTCACACAAAAACAGATGGACAAAATAAGGTAATAAATCCAACTCTATGTACCTTACTTCAAACTTGTTGAAACTAGATGTGCAGTTTTTTTACTGGATGAATTATTTAATTATGTTGATACCAAATGTGCTGTTATTTTGAGCAAACGCATGATTCTAGTTAGCAGCTTCAGACAACCGAGGAACTCCAACAGCTTATCAATTAAGAAATTCATTTGACTTTATTTTTCTCTATATTTTAGCATTCAAGCCCTTGAAGTCGTTTTCTAAACATATCTATAAAAATAAAGGAGCGCATCTCTCTTTTCCCCGTAACGCATCACTTATACTTATCTAAATAAAAATAAAACAGATCCATAGTAACCAAGCTGAAAACAGAAGGCAATAGTAAAGTTAAATTCTAATGAAATCATAAAAGAGTTTACTCTGGTTTCATATCTCTACTCCTAGCCATGAGTATTGTTCCTGGAATAGATCTGAGTTTTTCGACTCTCTTTCATTTTGTTCATTCTGGGGTGTCTCCTCCCTTAGGAGGGTCTGATTTGAAGTCTTCTCTTCTCACTATTCTTCCATCTCTAAATCCCTTAATAATGCTCTTTTTTTTTCCTTCTATTTTCAACTGATGCTACTTTTGGCTAAAAGTAAATTGTATTGTTCATCCACTTTTCCTATTATGTTTTCATCTCATAGTATATATCATTGGTTTTGTGCACATCAAAATTACGATTAATTTATTGAAGAATTTGCCGCTAAACCCTAACTGATGATTTATTACATATAAATAAAATTAAAATTTCAAAATAGTAAAAATAATGATTAAAACACCTAATTTCAATGCTAAATGTTGTAATTTTGTACAATTAAAGCACAAAGAAAATGTACGTTATCACATTGCACTATTAATGAGACGAGAACTTAGATGGAAGAAAATCAAATTATTGATGCATTAAAATATGCAGTATCTATGTACAGACAAAAGTATTCGATTGCTAGGGACAAATAAATATACTTCTAATGTCAAATTAGGATCAACTAGGACAGAACTCAAGCATTGGGTTGAACTCCTCTTTGGAGTCATTGACTTCTGAAAAAGTCAGAATAAGTCAACCTATCCTGAGACATACAACGCACTACAAACTTATGATCATCAATCAGGTTATTCTATTCCACCTCTTACAAATAAAATAACTTGAAACAAAATACTTTCTTACATGCCAATACATTTATACAAAACTTATACCCCAAGCACATGCTATAGAACCGGAGAAATTCAATTAGTGAAATAATTTTATCTGCAGGCAACATCATTGTGGAAAAGATCATAATGCATGATCCCGATTAAAATCCATACATTTGTCTCATACACTTTGAGGATGATGAGAACCAATATTGTTAAGTGTCATTTTCTTACTATTTTTTAAATCGTTTTTATGTCTAAAAATAATTAAATTTAGTTAGATAAGAATTTATAATATAAGATTTAGATTTTTATCTAAATTAGAGTAATTATTTTAAATTTTGTATTTTATCTAATGTTTTTGTCTAATTTTGTTTAAGTTTTTTTAGAAGTGAACATGTGACAAGAACTATGAGAAAGGAAGCAGCAAATGGTGACAAAACTTACCTTCTTGAACTGAGATTTCCTTGATTTTCAAAAAATTGCAAACGTCTAATGATGAGCCTTGACATGTGGTACACAAGAGTTTCTGACATATGAAATCATTAGTTTATCAGTGTAAGAGTGGGAATTTTCTTGCAAGTCACTTCAGTACAGCAAGACAAAAGGAGCATGAAAACTCAGACAAAATAGTTTAGTTCAGTTTAATTCGGACATTGAGCATTCAATTTCCATTTTAGTTTTACTTTCATTTTATCTCTCTAGAACTTTGTTTTTCATTTTCCTTGCTTTATATGACCGTTCACGATTCATCATTTACGTTTCTTACACTTTTTACTTTACAATACCGTTTACAAATCATGACAGTTGTATTCGTATAACTTCACCATTTTTTAAAAAATTATGCATCCCATCCATTCCTACCACTTTCCTTTCAAAAATTTTGAATTCATACGTAGATGGCTATCGCATCTTTATAGCATGATAATACACATTTTTTTTAGTGTTATTTATTATAAAACTAATATGCTTAGTACTAAAATCAATTTTTTTATTTATTATTTTTAAAATTTTAGTAATTTTAATTTTTTTTTGTATTTTTATGTCTAAATGTTGGCTAAATTTTTTAATTTATTCCACATTATATTTTCTAATGTTTCATAAGTCTAGTAACAAGTTTTTGGATAAATTAAACCTAATTATATACACAAAATCGTGGGGTACAATATGAAAGGAAAGGGTATGATGGACCATTTCAACTACACCTACTCTATAGATGTCATCCTTCAATTTCACAATCTTTTTATTAAGTGAACTTGTCAGTTTACCCTCATATTTAGCTATTCCCTATTAGATATAGAGCTTTCACAAGTATATTTTTTGAGTTTCAAAGACATTTCGGTGAATGTGGTACAATGTCCTTGATGGTTCAAGCATCATCATATCTTTTCTTGGAAACATTGATATATCAATCACATTACACGTCGCTACCCATGCATCTTATCTAAAGGTGATAACTATTATTTTTTATGATTTTAAAACAAAATCCGCTAGTTATTGTATACTTCATAATTGCCTTTTTCATTTATACCTTATTTATAAATTGAAGGCATTTCCTGAAATAGTGTATATTAGTAATAGAAAACGTGTATAACAGGTTTTTTAAAATATAACTTTACACTAGACTATATGTTGTAAATTGTATCGCCTCATAGTAAAAGTTAACTAGATTCTGTGAACCCTTAGAACAAACAATAGTACTTTTTTTAGTTGATCCATGTCCTGTTCCAATACTTCATACAATAGTATTACATTCTTCATCGCCACTTAAGCATTCTTTATCTTGCAATGGCAAATGTCATTACAATACTTTAGGAAATCAATTTTTGTCTAGTACATCAAATATGAATCATGTTTATGTAATTTCACATTCACAACTGACATTTCTATTGTCATTCATTTTGGATGAGTGTGACAAGTGTTAAAAGTGACACATATGTGCACTGCGCAGTGTAACATGACCAAGAGTATGTCTTGTGTAGAGGATTCCGAGTATGAGACCATCGGCTTCCTAACTGTGAGGGTGCGTATTTCTCGAGTGGCATTACAATCGAATGTGTTTCCGAGTGTCTCTGAAAGACAATGAACAGAGTGTTGCTTCTGAGTGTGAACAAGTGTTTTTTTTTTGGAGTATATCTGATTGTTTAGTTTAGAATGCAATGTTATGCATAAAATGGTGAACATGTGAAACGAATCCCATATGTATAAAATTCATTGGGGATTGGTTTTACCAAAATAATAAACAATCGGGTATTTCCTGCATCGAATTGGTCAAAGAATGGGGATCATTATGCAATACTGATTGAATTAACAGTGGAGACCGCACGCCAAGCCTTGATGTTAATCAATTTTTTAACCCTGTAAACTCAGCTGAAAATGTGTGAGGACATGAAATGTTTTAGGTAAAAACCCAGCTCCTTGGCTGGTAAAACCTCCTGTAGTTAATCACCAGATTTCAGAGTTCACTATAAACAAGAGGAAGCACACTTGATCATCACACAAAGCAACTACAACGTACAACAGCGTAGGAAACACACACTTCTTGTGATCACTCCTCCAGTAGCTGCTGTGATCATCCACCGTGCCCCACGTTCAGATAGAACTCTTCATCATGGATCAGGCTCCAGCCCCTACTCCATATACTCCACTTCCAAGAATTGTGGATGTATTGGGAGTTGACTGTCAGGCGCATCTCACGCCTCTCTTACCTCCTACAATCACCCCCTCACGCAGGAAGAGGGGATCAGATTCAGCAACTGAACATTAGATCAGCCTCCTTTAGCAGTACCATATGCTGTGAGGAGGCTAACACTTTTTTAACATATCTGCTATGTTATCACCTGTCTTCACCTTTTACATCAGGAATTTATTCTGTTGTACCATATCTGCTCAAAATTAATGCACTCTCATTATGGGCTTACTTACCTCCTATAGAGACTGTTTTTTTGGACGTTGAAAATTCTACGTTTGCAAATATTGAGGACTTATTTTGCATGAATTTCAAACACTGGGGACCAATTGCACGTGGGTTTTAAATATTCAGAATAAATAATGTAATTGTGAGGACTTTTTGTAATTAAATCAAAATCCGAAAACTATTCCCGCCAATGCTCTGAAGAATACACGTGATTTCCGACTTTGGTAAAGTCATAGTCATCATTCCCTTTGGTTTGGAGTTTGGACAACCAAAAAATATTTCCACAGAATATAATAAGATCAAAAAAAAAAAAAGAGGTTTCATCAAGAATCATACACAAAAGATGATATATACCAATTCAAAAAAGAATCAATTTAATCCGGATGATTTCCAAAGTTTTTAATCAAAAGTGTCTTGCCTGAGGAATCTATGATTACTTATAAATCTGCAAAAGGAATTTTATTATGTGAACCGAAAACTTGAAATTGCTCTTACAAAAATACCAAAACTTTACGGAAACCCGACTAAGGCTTGCAGTTGCTGGACAATTAAAGAGTAGGGTTTTGCCTCAAAAATGAATTCAAATAGCAGACCGATGTCAAAGAAGTTGCACGAATGGACCAGAGAGGTAATTGAGTATTGTTTTCATACAGTTCGAACGATCTATGGCATAAAATTTGGATTTTTTTTCAGCAATAAGAAAACTTTAATTACTTTTTCTTTTTATGGATTGATTTAGCAAAAAAAAGGAAAAATCGTTCTCTTGCTTTTTCTAGCTAATTCTATAGGTTTGAATAAAAATTTTATTCACTTCTTTTAATATAGTTGCTATGCTTTGTGTGTGTTGATTTTTTTAAGATCAGTGATTTAAAAGGCCAATCCAACAGTATAAAAACCTATCCATTATTTGGTATTATCTCAATATAAAGAATCAGTCAATATATGATAAATCAGTTATATGTTTGAAGCAATTGAAAAATAATTCTAAGATGAAATTGAAAGAAAAATAAAGAAGTAAGGTGTGGATAACTGGAAAAAGGAGAGAAAGAAAGAAAGAAAAAACACTATCAATATGTGAGATTTAGGACAAAAAACAATATAATAAAACATAAATAATGTTATCTACATTGAAAAAACACTATCAGTCTCCATGGGCATTAGTACAAGTTGATGCAATTAACTCGCGGGTTGACTTGTATGGGACTAATTCGAGTTGAGCCAGTTATTTTTTTCATTCAAGTTTGTATATTGATAAGGCCATTCACCATTTCTTGAAGCTCAATCTTTCCCTCGGAAAGTTGAATGTAGTTTTCATAAGAAAATTTAAAAGAAATTAAAATATAAAATACATTAAGAGCATAATATGTTATCCAGCATATAAAGTTGAATTTTAAGATAAAAGTGCAATTTGAAAGCAAACACAAATTGTCACAATTTTGTAAATGAAGTAGTAAAAGTAAACAATGAAAATAAAATTAAACAATGAACCTTAAGTAAAAGCATTATTCTTGAGATTGCAATTCTTTTCAATCATGTTTTTTGTACTTTCTGTCTCTAATTTTTTCAAGTACTCAATTATTTGAATAAATAATTATCTATGTTCTCTTATTAAAAGAAAGTTATTAACATTTCTTTCAACCTTAAATTTTACAACTGATCTTCGGTGACTTGTAGGAAGCTCTATATTCTGTTTTGATACTACAACATAATCATTATTCCTTTTATCAGCATTAAGCATTCAAGGCTCCAGTTTTTCTGCCGCAATAATGGAACAATCAGATATTGTTGTCAGGTAGTGTTGTCATGTTCTTTAGCCATCTACATTGTGTATTTGTTCAGCCACGCAATTAAATTCAATTAAACTTAATAAAAGAATTAAAATACAATAATAAATATATTTATACTAATATAAGAAAAACCTATAAAATTACAATTAAATGTAAAAAAAAAAACATAAAATAATATTACAAAACTTTATAACAATATAGCTATGATAAACTATGAACCAAAATAAAAGAGGTTATCCCATCCATGAATAAATATTTCATAGTAGCCTTATTAGGTCGTACATCTATATTGGTGTATCCAAAGAATAGGTAGGCGTATAAACTACTAAAACATTCATGAGTTACAAAGATAGTTATTAAATCATCAGCACTTCATAAAGTCATTCAATGTACTCTATGGATAGAGGAATACATAGAGTTGAACATTGTAAAATAAGAAATTAAAAGGTTTTGCTGAAATTGTCTGATTGGAAATTTTTTGAAAAACTAATCATGGGTCTCTCTCGATTGCAATACGGCCGTTATGCCCATAACTTTTTTACCAGAGGTTCAATTGATCATCAGAAGTCCAAAATTTATGCTAGGTTCTGGAAAAATCAACTTCCATTGAAGAGAAGCAAATGAAAGTCTTTCATAAAAATTACATAGAATCTAGAATGAAGTTTTTATTCTGTACAGGCCAGCTCATGAAATAGTGAGTGCATCCAACTTTCAAAAAAGAATCCCAATTGTGTCGAACTTTTCATTTTTGGAATCAAATAAGATCAAGATTAAACCTTATTCCATGGTTTGTATTTCATCTATCGATCTTTTCCTTTTGTCTTGATTCTTTTATGATCAAGATGTAGAGATCATGTTCATGGATTAATGAAAATGTGCAAAAGTTCTATTTCCCTCTGCCATTTCATGAGTCTCTTCCTTTTTGCATATGGCATCGCCACTCCCTTGGCAGCATCCACTTATTCAGAAATGAATTTCAAAAACCTACTTCGAGCCCGACATTTTGGAATCCCACTGATAATCAGAAAACGGCAAGTGTTTTCCCTTCTGTGGATCCTATTTCAATGGAGACTTGATGAGTCTATCCACCTACACGTCTAGATAATGAATTTGTTTTCTGTCTTTTGTTGAATTTTTTTCCATGTTTCATAATACGGTTAACAGCATGTTAAATAATCGATTATGATAAGCTAACTACTACTTTATTTACATTACATATAATCCATAAATATACTATTTGAAAAATACTTTTAAAACATGTGCTGTTCAACAAATTAATTTTTTCGTAAAATGTTATTTGACTAATAAACTCATGTTTGTTTTGTTGGTCGTGATTTGAAAGTTGACAAATAAGTTACCCTTAGTGCCACGCTGCAGAACGGTACATGAAATTTTGAACTCCTATGGCTTTTCGTTCAAGTCTTTCGAATTTATCGGATCCTTTTCTGTGCTCAAGAATACCCTCCCTTCTTCGACTCTATCCCATGATGCACTAGGACAAATTAAGCCACGTTTTCTGGCTTCAATTGAATACTTTCCTTTTTTTCTTTATTATTTCCAACTAAGGAAATGAAATAGAATTAAGGAGACTAGTAGACTTGAATGAACATCTCAGCCAATCCAGTGGATAAAGCTTGAAATCACATATCTCAGGCAATAATCATTAAAGTAAACTAAATGATTTGGTCAAAATGAATTATTGTTTTAATTAAACGGTTCTGAATGACTTTACAACTTCAACTGGACTCTACTAATCTGGTATAAAATCTTCAATTTTTTATTCATTCTACAATTCAACCTTAGGTGACACAAAAAATTTTCATTAATTTTATTCTTAAGTTTATGATAAGCTAACTACTACTTTATTTGCTAGAAATTATTTTTCCGTCTTAGTATGATCTGCTTCATTGAATTGGAATTCAAAGAAAAGAAGCCGTGAATTTTAAATAACTCACCCAAAACTTTTTTTAAAAGATTATGAGATATGATTAGGTCAAATACGTTTTTATGAAATAAATATTTGGATGCTTGTAAACTTTCAATTACCGCTTTATTTAATGTTTTTTCAATTACTCTTTTACCTGCAAATGCAATGTAGTAAATGGATTTAGCAATAATGATATCTCCCGCAACATACTAAAGCTTGATGTTACCCTACTCGTAGTGGGAGATGCAAGGATTGTTAGATATAATAATTTTTTATTTGTTTGATAATCATGTCAGAAGAAAATATAAAAAAAAGTTTAAACTTCTTGCATATAGCCACACCCCCAAACGCACATGATAATAAGAGGTAAAAATTGATTGATAGCCTATTCAATAAGGTGGATTATTTTTCCCCCAACTACGGATCACATACTATCCCCCCCAAAAATGAAAAAGCTGACTATCTCAATAGTAGTTTTCTTCAAAAGAGCAAGAAATCAGGCAACAACAAATGAGGAGCTACCTTAGGTAACATAGGGGAGTAACGCAGGGGATCCTATCAACTCGAACTAATCCAATTCAACTCAAACACAGCTCCCTTTTCTTTGTTTTGGGTGTGAGTGGTATCAAACCAAAATACCAACATGCATTAGCTCTCCTTGAAAAGGAGATGATCCAGGCATCTTCCTAAACCACTTGCTTGTTATGACTTCAATCCAATCACTAGCCTTGACTTCAGCACCCCATCCTTGTGGTGAAGGTAATAACTTTAGGCATGGCTATCTCCCTGATGCGTGTTGTTTCTATAATAAATTTTAATATTTTTAAAACTCGTGAAACACAAAAACGTAGTACAAGTGTTGAAGCAAAGAGTTGTTTTTTCTTAAAACTGGAAAAGATGCACGGCCAAAACGTAAATGCCAAAAATCCAAAGTTGAAATGTCTTGTTGTCATTCAAGAACCTTATCTCCTCTTTAGTCGCTTCCATCCAGAGACTTTTATCTCGGCTTTACATAGCCTCCTAGAAGCTCTCAGGTTCACCCTCATCAGTAGGCACAACAAACTCATCTGACGAAAATCTAGGAGGGTACCACACAGTCCTTCCCGATCTTGTGTGCACACGAGAACCTCAAGTGGAACTCCATGGTTGTTGAACCACAACATCTCCATTACCAACAACCTCTGGTTCTTCATGATCATTGGGTACTTCCTAAACGTGATCATCAACTTCACCTTCTTCAAATAAGCTTCTTTGAGATAGAATCATAGAATCGAAACCAAACTAATCTTGGTCATAACAAATAAACACATATTCATGTGCCTTGGAATCCAACTTCAATCGTTCATCCAACAAAAAACCTTGCAATTGAACACCCATAGATGATCATAAGTGACCTCTTTTCCAAATCAAACCTTCCTTGGCATTTCTTGTCTCAATGGTACGCATGGTGAAAGATTCAGAACGTATGCTGCTATTAGAATAGCTTTTCCTCAAAACATTTGAGGCAACTTTGAGTGTAAAAGAAGATATCTCACTCTTTCCATCAAAGTCTGCTTCATCCTTTCTGCGAAACCATTCAACTGTGGTGTTTTTGCCATGGTAAATTGGTGTCGCATTCCCAGCTCCTTGCAATAGCCATCAAATGGCCCAAGATACTCTTCCCCATTATTAGTGCGAATGCACTTCACCTTCTTTCCGATTTCTCGCTCCACCATTGCAACAAACTGCTTGAACTTCTCCAAAACTTGATCTTTCGTCTTGATGAGATAGATCCAAGTTTTTTGAGAGTGATCATCAATGAAGGTCACAAAATGATGAGCCCCACCAAGCGACATAATCTTCAGAGTGCAAACATCTAAATGAATCAGATCCAAGATCACTTTGGCTCTACCTAGGGTTCTTTAAATGCCACCCACATTTGCTTCCCGATGAAGCAATCACTGCATGCATGACCTTGAATTTTGATCAAGGAGCCCAGTCAACATCTTCTTTCTCGCCTATTTCTTCCATATGGCAAAGGCATCTGTGCCACACATCAATCAGAACTCCTTTCTCATCAACACTAGCAACATCAACACAAATGCTAGTTTGTGTCACATACAGCTTATTAAGTTGTTGAAGTACATGGCATAACCTTCACAATCGAGACAGTGAACCAAGATAAGGTTCAATCGCATGTCTGGCACATGCTTAATATCTTTCAAGGTCAACTTCATGCTCTTGCTCATCCGTAGGCAAATATCTTCTTTACCTACAACTTTCGATGGTTGTTTGTTTCCCATCTTCATGATGCCAAAATCCCTGCTGTATAAGATGAGAATAACTCCTTTCTTGATGTCATATGAAGAGTGGCTCAATTGTCAACCACCCAGCACATCTCTTGATTGATATTTTCATCATCAATCGCCAAGTTGAACTCCCTGATGACATTCGTGTCGTCATCATCTCTAAACTCCATCTTTTTCTCCCTTCTGCTTTGCTTCTAAAAACTCCAACAGTTCTTCTTAATGTGCCCCTTCTTTTTGCTTTTGACATATCCATCACATCTGTTGATTAATATTGTCATACTTGTTCTTTTCCTTACTCTTGCTGTCCCTTTTTTTGGCTCAGTAAGTTAGACCCACGAGCCCTGCTTCTCCCCCTAGGTTCCACAACCATGATTTCTTGTAGCCCAGAGGTTGAGGCATTTTGCATCTTTCTCCTTATCTCCTCATTGAGAACCGCACTTTTTACTTGTTCAAGTGAGAGATTTGGAGAACTTTCAATGTAGTTTGGTGAGTCTCCCAATTTTCTGGTAGAGTAGCTAGCACCAATAATGCTAGTAGATCATCATCAAATGAGATGTCCATTGTCGCCAATTGTGACACGACCCCTTGAATTTCATTAAAATGGTCCACTATGTAAGTCCCTTTTCTATACTTCAGAATAATCAACTTTATGACATAAAACAATATGTTTCCTCCCGTCTTGGAAGCATAAAAATTCTCAAACTTGAACCACAAGATCCTTGCATATGTTTCTTCAGCAACATGCTAATACACATTTTTTTCGACAAATTGTCAGATAAAATTGCAAGATTGCTGATGCTCAAAATCCCATTCTTCATCAGTCTTCGAATCCAGTTTCGTTTCACTAAAAACCAGTAGATGCATTTTCGTCACGAAAAGCAAATCTTTCATCTTGCACTTCCACAAGAGATAATTTATCCCATTTAACTTGATCATGCTGCAGGTCTTGATCTCCATGGTCCTTGGTACCGACTAAGAGAATGTGCAATATACTAACTTATTTTCTAATGTAGGAGATTCACTTAGTGGCGGCCACAAAGCATATGATAAGTATAAATTACATAGATAACCCTAGCTCTGATACCACTTGTTGTGCATAATTGATAACCGACAATAAAGTTGATCACAAAAATCAAGAAAAATAAACACTAAGATTTAACGTAGTTCACCCTAAAAAAAGGGCTACGTACACACCCAACTTCGAGAAAAATTTACTATTTACCATAAGGAATACAAAGATAATTATCATGATAAACTATTAAGTTTTACCCTCTTCTTCTACCTTTTTTCCAAAAACTCTAATAGGTGAGTAACATGAATAGAAAAAAATACTATATTTTTTTCCCTATTCTACTCTTGAAAACTATGTTACTTCCAAACTCACTCAAAAACAACGTTTGATTAATTACCTATCTCTCGTGTTATGTGTGTTCTGTGGGGGAGAGCTCTCCTCTATTTATAGAGGGGAGCCGCACACTACACATGAAAGGTGGGCATGCCAATCCCTCCAGCTTTCTAATTTTTTTTATATTTTGATGGGGTCCGCATGGAGGGACCCATTAATTATCTCATACAAGATAAAAAAGTATGTTGATGAAGAATCATGACAAATTACGGTAACTACTTACATAGCCCATGAAATTATTACATAATCAACATGCCATCCAACAAGAAGAGGCATAGAGAAGAACGTACAACGTGCAAGTGATATTGTGGGGTGAATCTGAAACGTGCTCATAGCATTTGCCCAACTCTGTGAGCTGTCCATGGCCCTGTGGGAATCAGAGGAAGGTCTCATCAAGAAAAACTCAGAAAATATAACCTTCATCTTAGTTCTTAACTCGCAAAACATGTCAGATCATAAGGTTAAGCTTGCCTCATGTAATCGAATTCCTTTCTGGATTCTTTTTCTTTTCCATCTTGAGATCATAAGCAGATTGCACCAACGACGTAGTCACACGTTCATTATCCAAAGTATGAAGACTTTTTGCTAGTTCAACTGGAATAGCATGGAGTTTCTCACAGTTCCTAAATACTAGAGTTCCAAGTGCTGGAAAGGAGCATTTGGATACTGTCCAAGTTTCTAGATCGGAGCGTTCGATTTGCAGGTAGCGAAGACGTCGAAAACCATCACCACTGTCATCCCATTTTTCACCCTTGAACGCATATAATTGTAATTTCAAAACCTCTAGATAGAATCCGCATGTTCTGGGGAAAAAAGTCGGCTCAGGAAGAAGCGCTGGTACTGCAGCTTGAGCATCATCAGCCAATTTCAACTTTGTAAGACAAGATAACCCTTGTAAATTAACATTAATAAAAAGAGTGTCCAAGTCTCCATAATTTCCTAGTGACTTAAGGTTGCATATTTTGGATATAACTTCATCTTTGCAACTGATTGTAGATAACTTACTCTTAGTTTTGGAGACTTTTATTGGGTAGACTCTTCCTGTTTTTTATTACAATAATAACTTCATTTGTATTCAAATGTTTCAATTGAGACATAATAAATATCTGCCTGAATTTTAAAATTACAAGAAGACATAATTATAAGAGTTTGTAAGTGCTTGAGTTTTTTAATAGCATCTAGTAGAACTTTGAAGTTGTCTCCAACAGCCAAACAAATATACATGAGATGAATGGATTGGTTATTTTCTCAGGAAACTTTGGAAATTTAAAGGAATTTCCCGCAAATATCCTTAGAAATGGAAAACTTCCCACAATATCCGAGAAGCATTCAGATGGCACCGTGATGCCCTCCTTGGGGAAACATGAAAATGAACCAGTATGATATCTGCTTGGTTATTCAAGGAAAATTTCCAGAATCCAATGATGGATGCATACTAGACGATATTAATTATCTCTGTTATTGGAGGTATAAAGACTCTATTCCAACTCAACATCTTGATCTCTTCTACAAACTTATCTTCATGCCAGACCTTCTTTCTTACAAAACTCACAAATCATGCTGTGCACACGACAAGTTTTGACTTCACCATTACAATTTCTTTTTTTAACCATCACTAAATTTATGTGTATAAGTTCTTCAATATACTCATCATCAGTTTCTTCCAAGATTGACTTCTCATACTCTTTTCTCACTATACCTTCTTCTATCCATAAAGATTTCAAGTTCCAAGTTGAGATCTCGAAGTCTCGAGGAAACACACCAAAATAGAGGAAACAATTTTTCAAAGAATCTGATAAATTCTCATAACTTAGTGATATACTCTTTTCCATGCTCCCCTTTTTGTCTTGTGCAATTGTGTACTCCCCAACACTCTCTGATATCCAATTCCAATCACTCTTTGTTGCATTTGGTTGGACAACATCTTGCTCACCAGGATCCCTCTCACAACCACAAGAGCAAGTGGCAATCCTCCACAATCCTTTACTATTTTCTTCCCACCACCATAAACTTCTATCTGAAGTAGCTTCCAGGTTTTCTTTTCTGTAAGAAATCGAAGTTGATGAGGATCTCTCCGAGGATTTGCACTACGAGAAATCTCGACGTTACGACTTGTTATCAGCACTTTACAAGACCCCTTGTGCATCCGAATTGCAACTTTTTAAGTCCTTCCATGCATCATCCGACTAAACATCATCAGCCACCAACAGAAACTTCACTTTCTCCAGATTTTCTCTCACTTTTCTAGCCAAATCAATCTCAGACAGGTTTGGCATATCTTGGTTAGTGACCGATAAATCTTTGATGCTACCGTCGTCTTCCCAAGCCCACGCATACCAACTATGCTAATAGCCTCAACTTTTGGGCTCTCTTCTGTCAAAATTCTTTTAAGTTTTTGTATTTCATCTTCAACCAACTATCTGCTTATCTAGAAGAAGTTCAATCTAACAAAGTGAAGTATGCATCAGCACTGTATTCAAGTTAGGTAAGAACCCAAGAGTATCCGAAGGAACACCAAATAAATTACCTGTCTTATCCGGTCTACCGCTTTCCTGGATTGTTCGTCGGCGGCATCGGACATGGGCAGCACATTGAATTCAAGCATGGCCTTTTCGAACACAGGCTTCCCTTCCTTTTCTGGAATGCTCTTCGCCTTCTCAGCAAGATCCAAACGGTCGATGGCTGCTTGGATATCCAATTCATTGACAGCGTCTGTGATTTTGTAGACCTCCTCGCAGATGTGATTCTCCCATGCTTTGAAGCGTTTTCTTGTATCTTTCTGAGACGCTGCGTCCTCGAGGAATGATTTCATATCCTCCAATTCCTTTTGCAGATTCCTCAGTTCCAAATCGCACGTAGAGATTAGCGGGGAATAATGCACCGCGATCTGCTTCAGGTTCTCGAGAAGGAAGGAAGCCGCGCACTCACGCCATTGATTGCATGAATGAGGACTCTTTTCCAGTCTTCGCTCATAACCCTAATAACAATATTTGAATATTTATTATTATTTTTTAATTGAGTATATATTAATGTATATTCCATTTGATTTATAAAGATTATACGTATGAAATATTTTGTATTTTATAAAATTTAGATTAGCTTGATGCATTTTATTAAAAAAATTAAAAATCAATCTATAATATTTGTAAATGCAGTATTTTTTGTATTTAATTGAATTGCGTTGTTGTAGACACCATGGCAACGGGAATAAACAGTAGGTGTCCTTGTGATATCTACTAATAAAAACAAAACAAATACAATATCAATGGAGTTTGGAAAAATGTTTTAACCAACAGAAAATATTGCATTTACAAACATCAAATTAAATAATAATTCCTGGAAGACTAAGAAACAATCTACGGTTTCACGTTCCTCTGCGGAGGCTGAGTATACAAGTATGGCCATCACCGCTGCAGAACTCGTTTGCATTTCTTATGTGCTGCGCGATAGCCAGTCTGCCATTCATATCGACATCCATTGCCATGTGGTAAGGGACCAGTTCAAATTGGGCTTCTTCTCTCCTTGTTTTGTGCCATCTGCGCTGCAGCTGGCCGATATATTCACCAAAGCCTTGGATGCCGCTCCATTGTTGACAAGCTGGCTTCTTGTGGTTACGTCCAACAGCAGCTCGCATGCGTGCCAGATATTTTCGTTTAATAGCTATTACGGTTTCTTATAAGTGTTAGACAGTTAGTCTCTTGAAAACAACCTTTTTTTCAATTTGAACACTTGCGCTTGGCTTCTCCCTCTTCGTCTGGTCGATCACCCGATTAGATTATTGAATAACAGTTCAGCAATCAGATCAATTCGATCTCCCTGTTATTCTGTTTACTTCCATGCTCCAAAAATAAAGAACTCCCATTGAAGAGTCCTGCCAACACTCCATCTAAACGCTCCATGCTTCCATGAACCAGCAATATTAAAACTTTAAATGATGAAATGGCAAATGTCACGTGAGGCTGCCAATACATGGGTTTATGAATCGCATCTTTTCTAAATTTGGATGTGAGGGAAACACGGGTTATGACAAAAGATGAAATAGCTCTGGTGTTGTGATTGATTCTACAATCCCATTAAACGAGGAACGATACTATAATAATTATCGAGTAGCACTATTTTAGAATAGCATCTCAAGAACTTATGCTAGCATGCTAGTTTTCAAGGTTTATATACACAAGTTTGGATGATTTTTAAGTAAAGTGAATCCTAGATCCAAAATCGTTTTTCTTTATATTTTAATACAAATCTAAATCCTTTTTTTATGTCTTTTGAGTCATTGTTCTGAAAAGAAAATTAAATAACAATTCTTTGTGAATACGATCTTATTTTGTTATTTCGATGATTTCTATGCACTTGCAGAATTATCATTAAATGCATTCACAAATAATTGAATACAATGTTGACAACAATTTTTCTTGAATTGCAAAAATATGCATACTAAACACAATTCATCAACAAGTTTTTAAAACTAGAAAACTAATCAACTAAAACTATGGTTGTTAAGGAAAAATGTGGAAATGAACTATGGTTATAATTCCTTCAAGGAGGAGTGTAAATGAGCCGAGTTGAGTCAAGCTTTTGGTGTGCTCGGCTTGACTCGGCTACCTTCACATCTAGCTCGAGCCTACCAACTTATGCTTGAGCTCGAGCTTGAGTAGGCTTGAAGCCTCACTCAACTCGGCTCATATTGATAACGACATTAACTTAATTGTTCCCAACACTCTAAGTTCACGTCATTAACTAACCATTCATTATTGAATTTAGAATCATTAAATATCTTGATGCAATAATTTATTTCCACCTAAAAAGACCTCCAACATCCACATGGCTTATGTGTTCTCAATCAAGCTTTTATAGGCTGCCATGACCACTGACACATAAACTATACCTCAATGATGATGGCAAATGTCACGTGAGATGCTAGAAGCAAGGAAGCCATGCAAATGTCACGTCATTAATATCATGTTATAAAATTTGTACTTTATTAGGTATTTTTGTAATTTTTTTTGTGTTTAGCCATGATGTTTGTGTCTTTTAGTCCATATTAGGATTAAATAATATTTAATCCTAATCCTTATTTTAATCATTCTCTTTTAGCAATGCATAACTTTTTCTATAATACGAATTCCAAAGAGCTAGACATGAATAGTGAAGTGGTAGAAGATGAGGACAAAGGCTATAAAGGACATAAAATCCAAGGAGAGTAAAAAGTAAGATTTCTGACAAAAATAAGACAAGATGGAAAGAGAAAGGAGACCTCTAGGGATTTTGGGAAAAGACGATAGAGATCTAGAGGGGAAGAATTTACAGGAAGAAGAAAGAAGACAACCCAAGAACGATGCTTACATCTAACGATTCTCTTTTGTTTCTCAAGAATACTACTCCTAGCTAGGAGTAGCCAACGACATTTTTAGTTTTCTGCTTGAACTTTTTACATTCAGTTCTTGATTGTTTTTTTGATTATCAAACTGTGGCATGCATATAATATGGATGATATTTTATATTCTAGTTTTATTTACCTTCAGCATGAGTAGCTAAATATACTTAATGTCTTGGTTTAGATCTTTGGCAAGACTGGAAGGAAAAGTTATCCCAAGGAAGAGGAAGGAAGATACTGCTGCTCCATCAACCTCGACCCTAGCTCAAGGAGGAAAACACTGCTGTTGCCCAGAAATATTGGAGGTGATGAGTGACAAAATTTCAGATTTGATTCAAGTGATTACAGAGTTGAAGTAGGGAGTGGTCGATGCCTCCCTGAACAAGTAATCTGGTGCTAGAATGATTTAGTATAGTAGGTTTTTATTTTTGTTTTGTTTTATTTTTCTGTTTAGGACCCTGTTTACGTCAACGAGTGGTATCTATTAGTCTAAGTCTAGACTTAGAGTAGTGTTTATCGTAGGTTTTGTTAGCAGCATAAACTGTTTCCGATGGCTAAGTGATTGAACACTACAGCTGCTAGATGAATTTTGTTGCATGAGTTTTGTGGACCTTTCTAATACCCGTGAGCATGTTTTCATCTTTTTATTTTATGAGAATATGTGTATGACTAGAGGAATCTAAGGAGTGTAATCTAGATCAATTTTTATATGAATTGTTGAACTTCCTAGTCATTGAAGAACAGGTTGCCAACCACGGAAAAAAGAGGTGAATAAAGGGTCAGAAAAAAAAAATTGAAATAGCATGTGTGGACTTAATAAGTAGTGAAAGGGTGAGCAGGGACAGACTAATTTGGAGGAGAACGGAGGAGCCTGGTGTGATAAGGTGAGAGTGCTTGGCCGACACTCTGATGAAGAAAAAGCAATCACATTATGCCCAGATTAGTCTGAAACAAGCTGCCCCTTCACTACTCAAAAAAGGGAAAAGAAAAAAAGAGAGAGAAAAAAATGGGTTGGCAACCGTGACCTTAAGTAACATTGGAGTGATTAATTCTATAAGGTATGATCTTCGAAAACACTCCTCAAGAGAAATCTACTCATGCACATTTGAGTGATGAAATGACATGCACACTTGAACTTCTGTAGCTCATGCACTGAATTTATTCTCAGTTTTTATGTTTATCACTAATGTTGAAGGAACTAGTTTTCTGTTAGTCTTAGGTAGGACTTGGGGACAAGTATGGTGTCGTTGTAGTATAATTTGATAACACACAAATTTTCATATGTTTAGGATATGAAAAATCATAAATTTTTAATTAGGTTTAAGTGTTTATTTTATATTTTTAAGTGTTTTTATTAATTTAGGAGAATGTAATTTTTGGTGTGATTAGTGGGCTAAATCCTTTGATTTAGCCCATCCCATGTCTAACCCGATTTTGGAGTGTAGCAGCCTGAGAATGTAGTCTGGATTTCGTGCAAGTCACCAGAGTGCAGGCGTCAATGAGTAAACTATCATGGCGGCAGTCTGCAAGTCAGGGCCTGGAGCAGAAGATCTGTCAGAGAATGTACTTGCCTTAGGCAGTGGGAGGCAAGAGAAAAGATGAGGAGAGAGAGTCGCAAAAAGGGAGTTCACCCCAGAATTTTCAAAGAGCACACACGAGGGGGTTTCTCCCTCAACCCCAACTCAAACACGAAGAACACGAAAGGAGAAGGAGAAAGAAAAGGGATTTTTCTGGAGAACCTCCAGCTTTAAGGAAGAAGATTAAGACTCAATTCAGCGCTACTGTTCCAGCCAAGGACCTGTTAGTTTTATTTTGAGTTAGAACCAGTACCTGTTACCGTAGCATTAAGACCTGATATTGTTTACTGAACTTGTTTACCGAACTTGTTTACTGATCTTGTTTACCGAACTTGTTTACCACTGTTAGTCCTAGCTTAGACTAAGACTTCCCTTTACCCTGAATTATGCATTCACTAAAACACTTGACAACCACCATCTCCTTATGATCGACCCCGATATCCACTATACAAGTTTTCCAAATTTGTATTTCGTGTAGATTAGGAATTATAAATTTATTTGATACGGATTTTCTATTTTTACTTGCAATGATATTAGGAAATTTCCGTTTATCATGTATCAAGTTTAATATGGTTTGAGTCCTAATGCTAATGTAAGTGATTCTATGTGTTATGGATGAAAATCGATGTTTGTGAAGGGACCGATTTTCGGGTGAAAAGTGTGACCGGGAAATTCCGTACCTTCCTATGTTTTTCATAATTATGTTCAGTTTGGTTAATGGGAATGGGGAATAGGTGAAAATTTTTACGGGGAAACCACCGTAAGATGGAAAAAACCACGGAACTATCAGAGCTCGCCGAAGAAAGTTCTTACTAGATCCAAATGGGGGATGTGGTGAAGAAAAGTACAGGTGGGAGGCTTTAGATCCAACCCTCTCTCCGTTAAGATTTCTTCTATTTATAGAGGGGGATTGAGCCGACCGAATCATGAGCTACGCAAGTTTTGGCTGCCTTTTTGCACTTATGCTATGATCTTGCTTTTTAGACAATCGTCGCCCATCCTGCCGTGACTAAGTTACTTTTCAAACTGTGCCATACCGCCCTTGTTATATCCTGACACATATCGATCTATCGACTAGCATTGTCCCATCAAAACCTCACTTGGCAGCCTTTCAGAAACCGATTATCCCCAACCGATTTTTATTCTATCACTATGTTTTATATTTCATCTTTATTTTCTATTAATCATGACGTATCGTCCTTATTTTAATTTATTTCTAAATTTAAATTCAAAACATTTAAATTTTCATAATTTAACTAATTTTTATACTTTTTTTTTTAAAAAAAATCATGACGATCAAAATGGGTTGGATCCACAGGTCAGCTCAACCCATATATATCTGTGCAATTTTAGACGATCAATATGTCGACATGATCTGTTAGGCCTAACTCTCAATTGTTCGGGCCTTATGTGTGCCTAGCACTAATTTTGTGTTGGCATCATCCATAATCAATTGGTCATGATTGATGTTATTATCATGAACTAATTTCAGTTGGAAATGAATCTTCAAGTATATTGAAATTATATTCCAAATATATTTTTTTAATTATTACCAAAATTCAAAAGAAATATGATTTTTTTTTCAAATATTAATCTATTTTTTGCTTATTACTAATACATAAACGATCTCAAAGCCACTTTTGTTGAAGGGTTGTGTGTATGAGGATCTTCATAAAGACATAGTGGTCATCTCATATATCTATTGGCATGGTTTACACATAATATCAACTTAATACAATATGTCCATGCATTTAATATCTATCCAAAATAACATATAAATGATTAACTCTAGTTGGTAAACTCGAAGATTTAAACTGGTTTCTCCATTGCAAGCTACCCATAGCATCACTTGGAGGATAAATTGGTTTCTCCATCTCCTTTTTTCCTCTTCAAACAACTCTTAAGATTTGAAAGTGTAACATAGTTGTTGCTACCCTTCATAATAATTGGCGCATTAACAGCAATTGTATTTTCAGAAACTTGAAATGTCATTGTAGGTTTTCGAACCTAACTTGTTGAAGCTTGACACAAGGAATTAATTATTACTTCACAACTTGATATAAAAGCATTACCAACAAAGTATTATACCTTAAATACTCATATATGACTCGTTAATGTTGTTGACATTGCTGCAAGTTGATGTTTTGGTGCAACAGATTTTTCCTTTGATACCTAATCCAAATGACACATAATCATGACATTCAAATGAGTAAAAAACATTTTTAAGATACATTCCATATATCAAATACTGAACACGTAATCATCAGCCAAATTAGTATATCATCATACATATGTATACAATAATGATAGTTGGTTTTTTACCTTTTGTTTTTTAGGATTAGTATCTTTTTTAGTCGAATAATATTTCCTTTTCCTCTGTTTTGTAACAGGTAATGATTCTTCACTTCGAACCTTATTTTCATGCTGCTCTTGGTTGACAGTTCTTTCATCATTCTATGAACATTAAGGAAGAATACAAGATAAATGATAGCTATGAATATTTAATACTATGATATAATTATAAATTGTAATGCAATGCATACTAAAGTTTCCTGAGTTGAAGCTGTTTTAGAGTTTGATTTTTTCTTACATGTTGCTTTGTTATGGCCTCTGATGTGATAGATTTTACATTGATTTTTTTTTTCAAGAAAGCCCTACTAATCTGTATGGATCTTTCACTTTGGCAAGGGGTTCTTCTAGTTGTCTTTTCCTTGCTTTTTTTAGTCTTCTAGCTTCTCTTTCAGAACCTAGTGGGAGTGGGGATTGTAGATTAACGTGGTAATATTTATTTTGACCCTACTGTTTTGGTGTAAATGATAAACATGACCCAATTGCTTTTTTCCGTTAGTGTGTTAGACGGAAATAACCCAATTAATTAGCAAAAATGGTAACATTGTTTGTAAATAATACAATTTTGACCCAACAAATCTTATATATAATACTCTTTTGACCCAATAGTTTTAAAAAATGACATATTTTGGTTTACAAGATATCCGGTTTAAACCCATATTATTTCTGGTTCGACAATAATAACCTAAACTGATTGTGGCATGGGCAGAAATGACCCAACTAATTGGTGAAAATGGTGAAATAAATTATGATTTATTAAAATAAGTATCCACATAAAAAATAAAATTAATCAATTTTTTCATTAAATAATAATCAACAAATATAATTTTTATATTTTATTTTGTACATTTAAAATGTATATAAAGATTTTATAAAAATAATGTAATTGTATAAATAACATACATAATTTATGTTGAATTATCAATATGTAAAACATAATAATTAACATGTCTTTGTAAGATATGGTTAGAATATCATAATTTAAAAGGTAAACCCTTAATTTAGCCCCAATTTATGTGTGATTTTGCCTGGCCCATATTAAACCATTGCAGGGGTATAAGCGTGACTTTAGACAGAGACAGAAAGAGAAAGAGGGACTTACAATCCGTGCCACTCAATTCTACAGAATTTGCCCTGATTTGTTTCTTGACACCAGAACCCGTGGCTTCTTCATCACACAACTCTTGAGATATTATCGCTCATTTTGATGTGGTTGTCTGCATTCGTTCCTTCGCATAAGTTAAAAGACAGATTTGTTGGGAGATGGGTGGATAGAGATGGATGATAGAGAGAACTTTCGATGGTCCCATGCCAATGACATTGTCACTCTAAGACTCAGAAATTGTTCATGTGATTGTGGAGAATGACAAATCACAGGTTTGATTCTTTTCTGATTAGTTTTTCCATCTTTTTTGAAATATTTTTATCTATTATTCTTTCACATCCTAGGTATACCATGTAAGCATGCGTGTCAGGCTATTATTCACATCAAAGTAACATTATTAGAGTTCGTGCATCCTTCTTACTTCAAGGTCAATTATGTAGCGATGTATGATGGCGATATTTATCGATTAGCAGGTGCCAAGTATTGGTCTCCAGATGATCTGCCTCCATTGTTGCCGCCACCTTGGAAGCATAGGAAGCCAGGATGTCCAGTTAAAAAACAAGTTTCAAGGATGAAAAGTGTGTTTTGCAATGGTTGTGGTGAGAAAGGCCATAATAATAGGAAATGCCCCAATAAAAGAATAAATGACGATACTAATGATATTGAGGAGCAAACTTGTGCCCCACCATCAGAAGACATAAATTCAACAAATGATGTCAATGAGGGGTCATGTCATGATGATCACTTGACGAAGGATGGATCTTATCAATAATAAGGAAACAAGAGGAATCAACATCAACCCCAGGTATCTGAATAAGCATCTACTTAATTTTAATCAATAATGTTCAATGTTGTACAATCATGAACAGGTGGAACAACCAAAGCAAGATGCAACCAAATGGCGATAAGCCAAGCCCCAAAAGAAAACCAATGTCACCTTTCATTATAGTTATGTTGAAGGGAGGGTTGTAAATATGGACACCGTAAGCAGGCAAGATGTGGAGGTGCAACAAGGCAAAATGGAAAAATTGAAAAGTGCACGAAAGTAGCCAATCCCACCACATTTAAGAGTATATAATCGTTTGCGGGATGATGTTTTACAATCTATCATTGAGTAAGTAATGAGAAATAGTTTTTTTCTAGCACATAATGATATTTGTCTCATATTTTCTTATATATTTATGACAGCAAACATGCTAAGAAGCAACCAAAGTCAAGGACGCGTGGAGTAGTTATTCTTGATGTGTTGTGGTTTGGGAATGCAGCGGAGCGTAATTTTCAACATCGGGTAATGCCAAATTGGCTTAAAAGGAATGAACCATGGAACAATAACTACATAATTATTCCAATATGCATGGAGTAAGTAATGCTTATATGTATTTTGCATTTAATTGACAAGTTCTAATATTAATGTAACAATCTTTATAAACACTTTAATTTTTTTTAAAAATTAAACATGGGTCAATATAGATCAAAATGCATATAGTGGTTGGATCGAAACAGCAAAAAAAAAAGATAACGTTCAACCAAAGTAGCTCCATCCACAAGAACTTTAGGATCAAAATCACATAATTTAAAATGTGAATTGGGTCAAAATATTTCTAAATAAAATTTATTATATTAAAAAAGTTATAAACAAATATTTGTTGAGTCAAAAATGTAGATCACATGGGTCAACATAGTCAGATCGGAAAAACAATGGGCCATACAAGTTAGATCGGCTCAAAATACGTAGATCAAAAATACATAAACTGAATAAATAGTGAGGTTACAATTGCCATCATCCCATAGATTAACATTATCCCAAAGGTCTTCACTTGGAATTCCTTGAATTCTATGCTGTCGTTGTACTATATATGTTTCCTTTTGGTGAAAAATACGTTTTGATGCTAACATTTCAAAAATTGCTTATAATTAGATGCACACATTTTCAAAAATAGTTTTGTGGTACAAACATTTCAGCTTTTATTCAACTTCAATACAAACGTTTCAAAATATATTACTTTGGTACAAACATTAAATATTATATTATTTTCAAATATCAACGTTTTTTAAAATATTGTTTAAATACATATGTTGTTTAAAAAAGTTAAAAAACAATACAAACGTTTTTTCACAAATACTTTTTGATACATATGTTTATTGTAAACTATGATTTTGAACAAAATATATTAAAAATAATTAATATATTATAGTATATATTAAAAATTAATAAAAAATATGTAATTTATGTGTCTTTCAAATTTTCATGTTTTCTAACTCATTAATTTTCGATTTGAATAAATTTTTAATTAAATATATAAAATAAAATATGTATTTAACTTAACACTCAATTTAATTTACTTCATTATGTGATTTGATTATTATATTATATTCATATTTATAGGTTTTTCAAAATTTACAACAATATCCGAAAACTTTTTCTAGTAATTAAAAAATATGTAAATAATATATTAATATTATAAGTAATATAATTGTAAATATCTATTCCAACATTTAATAATTTGAGTACATCATAATAAACTTAGTGGATTTTTAAATTGATTAATCACTTTTTTATAAAATTATACATGTCATTAATTAAATATTCCTATTGATTTGGATAGAGTGAAAACAAAATATTAGATATTTAAACATTTTTTGAAATCATTGAAATGTCTAGAAGTGAGAGGACTAGGTCAACAATAATTCCAAAATTGGATAGAATTAAGTGTGCACAATTCCGACCAATCATCGAATACTCTGTTGCTAGCTTTCTATCTTCTTCCCACTATCTTCCCACTATCATCGAATACTCCGTTGCACAATTCCCACTATCTTCTTCCGTGCCACATGTGCTTGCATAGGATCCACCCACATGGATGTTGTTAAGTTGATGTGATGCCCAAAATCCCGTGTGGTGATATATGGCTCACCTAATAACTTATCCTCAAAGAGTCTCACTAGATACTTGGGTTTTAAAGATTTATTTTCAGTCAATTCCTTGTCACATGAACTACAATACTTATTTTACTTAGGGCTCGTTTGGTAGTATGTTTTACTTTACATGGTTTTAAATATAATAGGCTTATTTTATACTAGAATAAGTGATTGAAAAACATCGGCCTCGTTTGGTAGAAAGTTTTAAATAACATAGGATTATTTAACATGTGTTTGGTTAGAAGTTTTATAATTTGATTTATATATGATTTTACTAAAATGCCCATAAGACTATGAACGTTGTTGTACGTTGATGATCTTGATGTTTTCTTTCCTTTTGTTGACTTCATTCTATGCCATCAGATTTTCGAACTACTTAGCTACACATAAAAAAGTATGAGGCCAATAAAATAACTAATTTTAATTTATTGACAAAAAAGAAACAAATATAATTATTAGAGAAAAAACTTTTTTGTAAAATAAAAGGGTACTATTGTCTTTTATTATCATGGATTGATAAACCCATTTGGTAGATGGGTTTGTGTTTCACTATACATAGCGTGTTAAATAAGAAATTTGTTAGTATATGTAATCTATAGTGTCATATAACACTATGCACCAAACTAATGATTATGATGTGTTATTTAACACAACACCATCTAACTCCTTCTACCAAACGAGCCCTTAGATACTTGCCAATCTCGATGTGGACGGGGACTATTACATCCCAACTACACCTTTCGTCCTGGCCCCCTTCACACACAACACAGATGTATCTGTTGTCATTCTTCTTAAATTTCCACTGAATTCGTTCTTGAATACAATAAGCAACGATGGCATCCCATACTGTTGTTTTACTATCAAATAATATTCCTTCCTTACATAGTAAGAAATAGACTTTTATGAATAATAAATAGAAACCCCAGATATATACGTATAGGAATCAAGTCACATGCATTATAAGTAAAAGTCATAAGAATTATAAACATAACATATACCAATTACATCTAGAAATTAGATGCAAAGAATTATTGATACTCAAAGAAATAATTAGAGATTAACCCTAACTATTATTAATATAAAAAAATAGTCTAGGATTTACCTAAGATTTAATTCTTTCCATCCTTTTTTCGAGTTATAATATACAATCTCTTCATCTTCATAATCATATAACTCAATGTCTTGAGTGGCAGCCTCATGTGCTTGATGTATGCATTCTTCCTTTCAGTCAATTTTAGATACCGGTTCAACATCGAATGAGCACGCAGGTTGCAACCCACTAGGCTCATATTGAAACTCCTCTGCCGAATAAACGTATGATTCTGTGGTATCCGAATCACTCATGGTTAGAACATGTGGCACCAAATCAATTGAAAAGTTACAACAAATTAAATCGATATGATTCTATATCTATCCAATAAACTTACGATTCAAAGAAGAATGTTATAAGAAAATGAATCTAAAACAGACTCAGAGTCAAGAGGGGGATGGGCTACTAAACAAGGATGATCGTGATGGGTCAAGAGGGCGATGGGTCAACAATCAGTGTGCCTTGTGGTGGATTGTGATGGCTAACAAAAATCAAAAGATTTCATCATGGTGGCTAGTAATAGCTAAACTCTAATTACAATGCATTTCTCAATTTAGAAATGGACCAACTAAATATATGTACTGAAATAAAAGCTCATTAGTAAACGTTTGTTCTCATAATGTAGGTGTTAAAAGGTGTTTTTTATTTAAAAGATAAATTACAAACATACGTACCAAAAAAATTTTCCAAAAAATGTTGGTAATGAAGATATACTATTTTTTTCAAAACATTAGTTTCAAAATAAATTACAAAATTATGTTTGGTACTATGTTTTCATCACCATTGGAGTTGAGTATGGGTTAGGCCCAATTGGAATTAGGGTTCGATATGCGCTGACCCATTTGTCCAGATGTCTATGATCTGGTTTAGGCCTTTAACTGAATATCGGTTTTATCTGGCGCTGCAACCATGAGATGGCGGTTTCGGTAAAATATGTTGTCAAAAAAAATTCAAAAATGAGAAAGAAAATATGTAGAATGGGTGGTTTTGACACACAGTAAAGGTGAGATGCACGTAGGGGGTGGTTTGCCTCTAATTAGGGTTTTTAAGTTGGGTTTCACTACTTCCCCCTCCTGGATCTATCCTGGTTTGTTAAGGAAGTGACGTGACTCATGGCTATTTAGATCTAAAGGTTGATTAACATGTTTCTCCCCTTTTTACCCCAAGGCACCCCCCTAAGTACTTAGCTACTCATGCTTAAGGTAAACGAAAGTGGAAAAGAGAAGATCACCCACAGTGTGCTCATTTCCCAGTCAAATACCAGAAAGCAAACAAGCAAGTAATGTGAAGTGTCAACAAAAACTGAAAAACGTCACTAGCTACTCTTAGCTAGGAGTAATATTCTTCGAAGACAAAAAATAATCTTGAACTTCAGCTTCGTTCCTGTTTGTCTTCCTTCTTCTTCCTCCCCAGAAAAATGTGTTCGTGAGTCTCTAAGGGGAGATCTACTTCTCTCTCCACCTTTCCTCCCTTTTTGTCCAAAATCTTTTTTTCTCCCCTCCTTGGACTTTGTGTGTACTCTTCTTCAGACTTCTGTCACCTTTCCTGCCACCACACTGTTCATACTCGGCTCTTTGGAATTTGTGTTGCGATCCATGCTGCATTGCTCGAAAGGAACTGTTAGAAGGTTGGGACTAAATCGCAATTTAGTCCCAACTAAGACTAAAAGTGCACTCCTACAGTACTTATGTGCAAAAATATAGAAATAGGCAATTAAACTTAATTTTTGTAGCATAAAATGAGTAAATTCCATGCATTGAGCCAATCAAAAATATGTGTTATCACTAGTTTCCTTTTTGTAGCAATCATCTACATATTCCTCTATCCTCAATCCTTTATGCCATAATCCAGCAATTGCATGTGCACATGGAAGAGATGTTAAATCCCAGTTTCTATAGTCACATGTTCTCTCATATAGGTCTACTCTTCGTGTATCATATGGTCCTATCATTTCATACTTCCAATCAGAAATACACAAGAGAATGAGTTCATCAGCAACCTCGTATGCTTTTTCTAGAGTTGCTCTAATTTTGCGACAGATTACATCTTTCCAAGACATGGCATCATCTAATTGCTTGTTATTTCGCATAATGAGATGTCTTCTAATCCCCTCAAGCAATTGAGTTATAGGTTTATCCCTCAACTCTAAAAGCATAGCATTATAAAGGTGGTTTTGACACACAGTAAAGGTGAGATGCACGCAGGGGTGGTTTTTGAATTAGGTTTTTTTGTAGTGGATGGATTTGGTAAAAACTCGCAGGTGCCGCGACATGGAGCATCTCATACGGGCAGATGCTACGGCAAAATGCGCATCGGGGCCGTACTAATAAAGAAAACCGGGATAGGTTTAGTTTTGGTACAAATTTAAAGCTATTTACTGCATTTAAACACATATGTTTGTAAAAATCAGATTGAAAACAATGTTTCCTAATATTTAATTGATTTGATGCAAACTTTTTCATAAATTTGGTTTTGTAACAAACATTTGCGAAAATACAATTTTTTCAATACAAATGTCTATCAATTAATATTTGTAGTACGTACGATTTGATGAATATATTGAAATAAATACATATCCTTTAACACATTAACTATTAGATCTAACATTTTCATAAAAAATATACAAATCAATTCAAAATTAGGGTTTTGATTTCAAACCCAAATTAAGTTTTGTTCTTACAGAAACCTCCATCGCATTCTAATTATGGTGACATTCATTGCCCGCTTCTTTCAATTTTGTTGGCCCCCTGCCTCCACCAACAATGAACAGCCATTCGGCACTTTGTTCTTCCCTCGCAAAAGGATCGAATGGAAGGAACTGCTTGAGTGATTTTTCACAGGTTTCAACAATGAAGTGTGTTTGGGAGCCAAAAACCTTGTTATATATTATAGTTTGTGAAACTGGAGTTTATAAAATAGAAACTTCTATAAGTTTTGGAACACTCATTTCGCAAATAGGTTGAACTTAATATTTTCAAATATAATTTACGTTTGTTGTATATTCGAGGTTCAAATAAATATTAATCTCATTTATCAAATTTTTAATTTTAATATGAAATTGATGTTGAGTCATATTTCAACATGTTTAAGTATATTTTAATGTTAGAATATTATGATTATACAGATTAGAATAGTAAAAATAATCTAAAACATTCATTAGTCAAATTACTTTTGTGAAAAACATGATTTGGACCATTTTTTACTTAGTCTAATGGCAAAGTGGATTATTTTTCATTCAAGTTCATGTATGTCCGGTCCATTTGTGTTGGGTCACATAATCTGACTAATTTACAAGGTTATCATAATTTGCAAGCTCATGTGTACTTTGCAAGGTTATTATAGGTGTGAGACCAGAGGAAGGATAAGGAAACCTAGCGAAAAAGAAGTCAAGAAGCTTGCAATATATGCACCTAAGTGTGGCTATGACACATGTTGGTGTAAATAAAAAGAGAAAGTTCTTCAACCTATATAAAAATATCATTTGTTTTGAGAGGAGGATTTTTTATTTTATAGAAATTTTTTCTCTAGAGAGCGTTTTGCCATTGGAGTGGAAGGAAATATGAAAGAAGACGTGTTTTAGTGTGACACTCAAACTAATTTCCGATATCCAGAAGTACAACGTAGATCTGAACAAAAGGTAAGGAAGCCTAGTAACCTATAGTTTGAGAAAAAAAAGATACGAAGAACACCAAAATTAACGAATCGAATAATCACTCTATTTTTCTCACAAATAGTTTCATGCGTTTTATTTTCTGAACATGTGTGCTATTTTTGTTTCATGTTTTTAATGTTCAACATGTTCCAATCCTTTCAACACCTGAATGTATTGGCCAAATCAATTTTGTAACTGTTTTTGCATGTACACTTAATATCTTATGAATTTGAGTTCATTTACACATAGTTTAATTTTGAATCAAGTGCAATGACTATTGCTTTTAGTTTAGAACTAGTAGAAGTATTTTATCGATTAAAGTTACAATTGAAACTTACTTCCATACAAACCTTTATTTAATTTAGTTTATACATAGAACCAACAATTAAAAACCATTTTGCTCTCTGTCAATCGATCTGGATTTACTGTTGTTATATCTTTATGAATGAAATGTGGTTTATTTGTTTAGTTTACAAATTACTTTGGATGGGAAATATCTTTAGACTTACAATATCTATGGAACCTTTGTCAAATTACTTTGGATGTGGTTAATTAGTCAATATGAGTTTTATGTTGATATAACCCTTGGTTAAAGAAACAAATGTTAATTTGATGAAAATGGATCAATTTGACTTGAGTATGGATATTAGATCAAATAATATCATATTGTAATATTAAAATAATATAATCAAATATACAAAAAATGTAAACCATCATTAATAAATTGAATCTAATCTTTTAGAATATAATTCACATATCTTATATATTCAACTTCACACATTTATTTCACTGATTTTAGAATCATTTAATTTTAACAAAGATGGCCTACTCAAAAGTGCATAATCTGTTATTTTTTTGGTGCAAATGTTCAAATGATTTATTTTGATGAATCATATCTAAAATTTCTCATTTAATTTAAATATCTTTAGATACTTATTTTATTTAAGCATGTATAATACATTGGTGGAAAAAAAAAAGCTTAGAATGTATTAATTGGAAAATTTAACATAATCAAATGCACCAAATGAAAAAAAATATTATAGTAATTCTTAAATTTGTTAGACTTTCATGATCTTTCCAGATAAATTAGGTGGATTTATATATTTCTTGATAATCATATTGTATTTAAATTTATTTTTACTTGTCTAATTTAGATAAAGCAAATGTGAATCCATAACATTAGTAGGGTTTTTGATTTTGAAGTCCAGTCATAACATTAATTTTTAGCTAATTGGTGAAGAAATAATATCCTACCAAATAAAAAGTTTGATAAGTTAAGACTATTCAAGCATTTAAAGAAGATAAAATTCCTCATAAGATTTATAAAGCAAACCAAAAGTCCTTCAAATAGTACCTCTAAAGTATTTATATTTTAGAATTGAGTCCTAATATTATTAAACACAAACCAAATAAAAAAAAGAGACTATCAAGTCCAATAGCACACATAAAAAATGAAGACGTTTTAGGGCTCTAAGGTAGTTCCACTTTTAGGTACTTGAAGTTCTTTAGTGGCAAGACTGTAAGCCTGACTTCGAATCCAATAGAGTTGAATAGATACTTAAGTAGAACTTCAATCTTCTTGGTCTTACTCATTTTCATTGGTTCATGTGGAATAATTTATGAACATTAAAACGTGTTGCTAAATGTCGCTGTCTAGCATGTTCAACGCATCAAAAGAAATTTATAAAAACTAACTATTCTACTAGATAATTCACAATAATTTATAGGAAATGGTTGCGATTTCTTGAAATCCTTTATATTTACTGAAAACAGAGGGGGTTTTCTGCGGGTTTAGCTCTTATGTGCGTAAGACATAAAATAGCAGTAGTTGAAATAGACAAGTTACAAGGGTGAAGAAACACAAAAAAATAAAAGGGATGTCTACAAAATATAAAGAGAAGGTGACTTCGCTGTGTTTTATATTAGGGTCTGACTCTTATGTTATTCAAGAGATCCCATAGGCTTAAATCAAGTTTTAAAACGCCTAAAAAAAGAGCAAAGTGTCGCAGGAACAACAAACATGTTAATCTTAAGAACTAAAGACTGAAGAACTCCTCATAAGCTGAAATAAAATCTACAGGATGTTTCTTGTTCATAAACAAGCATCAAGAATGTAAAGAAAAGAATGAAAACACTGACAGTAACAGTAGCAAGTTCAATAGAAACAAAAGTGGATAAAATGAAAATAAAAGTATCAAGCTGCTTCTGTGGTCTGTAAATTCGCTGGAGCTCGAAGTTCTAGGCAAAGATACAATCAGGAAACATAGATCTGAGGCTATTCGGAGCTGTTTGTTTGAGAACCACAGTTCTAATCTGCTCATGCTCCTTGTGATTCGCTCATTCTCTCTCTTCTTGCTCTCTTTTTTTCCTGCTCAAAGTAAGGTTATCTCCGTTTTTTTCATGAACTTTTAGAAGGAAGATCTTTGCTCCAGATCTTATCTTTTCAGAAAATAGCTGCTTTCGGCGAAAAGTAACTTTTCCTTAGCTTTTATGCCCCTTTTGACTTGTCAACGTGGAAAATGCGCTGTCATGGTACTATCTCTTACCTTGTTAAGACTTAGAAACAAACTAGAGGAAAAAATTAGAGTTTTAGGCTTAATTTTTATCAATTGAGTCTATTTTCACAATAGTACATTCCTACCAACTAGATACACAAAAAGGAAGCAATTAGAATACACGAAACAACCTTTTATCAAATAAAACACCTCTAAAAACACATAGAAAAACATAATAAAAACAATGTTATCAATAATCTTTATATCCAAAGTATTTACTTATGCAATATTGTCATCATTCTTTAAATACTCTTCATCATCATGGTGGGGTTCATCACCCCCCCTTCTTTACAAAGATTCAACCTCTAATCTACATCCATTTTGAAAAGCAATAAATTAGAAACATTGAAAATTGAATGAATAGAATACTTACCTGGTAAATTAAGTTTGTAGACATTATCATTTACACGTTCAATAACTTGAAAAGGTCCATCCCTACGAGGAAGAAGTTTTGAGTTTCTTTTGGTGGGAAACCTCTTCTTCTTAAGATGAAGCCAAACTCAATCTCTAGGTCTGAACACAACTTTGCATCTACCCTTGTTTGTCAAAGATGTGTTGTTCTATTGTAAGCAAATTCGACAAGTGAGAAACATTCCTCTCAAGTCTTTAGATTAGATTTAATCAGAATCCTAAGCAAGATAGAAAGTGTGAGATTTGTTATCTCAGTTTGTCCATTTGTTTGAGGATGACAAGTGCTCTAGTATAAGAGCTTAATGCCAAGTTTACTCCAAAGAACTCTCCACAAGTGAATAAAAAATCTTGCATCACGTTCAAGGATGATTGTAAGCATCATATCCTGAGGTGTGACAACTTCTTGAAAAAAGAGACAGCCACATAAGATGCATCATCAATTTTGACAAGGAATAAAGTGTGTCATCTTTAAAAACCTATAACATGAAGGGCGATAGTTGATTTAGCCTTTCTACAAGGAATACATCTATGACAAACTCTCTCAACATCTCTGTTACATATCGTTTCCTCAACAAATTTTAATTAGAAAAATGTAAAACACAAATAAGCATAATACGAGTTTCCATCTCAAGGAGTTGAGTTTTGTGAAAAGTGTTTTGTGTTAAACTCTTACAAATTGTCATGAGTTTGTAAAAGGGATTATGAAATACAAAAATAAAAGATACAATGCGATTAATGGACCTTTATTAAGGGAGGTCCATAAAGGTCCATTATAAAAAGCAAATTCACATACCATATAAATGTCTCCAAAATCATGGTCATGAGCATATAAGCCAATAATGGAGGTAAATAATATAATTCTTACATCAAGATTTGCTGAAAGAATGTACCTTTGAAATAGAGTAATAGCTATCACATTCTCTTTACCCTTCTATTATTTGACATAAGGAAATATGCTAAAGAATTCTACCCACTTATGATGTCTTCTACTTCACTTGACCTTTTAAAGGATTGAAAGACTCATAATCAGTAAGTATTACATCAATACAAAGCTCTAATCAATGAATACAACTGCTTGTCATAGGTGGGATAGTTGAGGATAGCATCATGAAGCTTCTCACTAAAATAAGCAAGTAGATATCTATTTTGCATCAATACAGCACCAGTGCCTAATTCTGATACATCACATTCAATTTGAAAAGTACTTAAATTTTAGGAAGAGCAAAAAGAGGTACCAAGCAATGTTTATCCTAGAGTTGTATGAAGACATGTTCTTGCTCATCTCCCGATTGAAATGGGTGGTTTTTCTTGATTAATTGAGTGAGGGGTGTTGTAATAGTGCTGAAATTTTTAACAAATATTTATAAAAGCTTGCTAAGCCATAGAAACTCCTAACCTAACCAATTGAGTTAGTTGTTGGCTGATAACACACATTTTTCCTAAAGTTCATAACGCAAAATAGCTATATTTTATCATGATTTAGGTTAGATAAATGTGGTTTTTCATGCTTTAGTGGTGTTTATGTTAATCCTATGTGATTATGTTGAAAAGTGGACAAAATCCTTTGATTTAGTCCACAACTCTTATTAATAACATTTCAATAAGTTCAGCAGGGAGATAAGCCGAAAATCAGACTTGCAAACGTGTAAAACAAGCAAAAAAGGGGCGTAAAATCCGGAGAAGGACAAAGAGCACTATTCTGCTGCCACCGCAGTCTGCAAGTTCAGGCCGGGAACAGTGCTGGCGGTCGGGAACAGTACTGGCGGACAGCAACAGTGCAATGGAGTGAAGGAAAGGGGAAATTTATTTTTTCGAAAAAAGGAGGAAGGAGAAAGGAGTGAAGCGACCGGTGGGGGGGGGGGGACGCAAAGGGGTCTTCTTCCCCAACGGAAGAACACAGAGAGGGGGGACGCAAGGGGTCTTCTTCCCCAACGGGAAAAACACCAACCAGAAGGGGGAAGGGAGGCCTTCATCACCAAGAATAGCACCGGAGCCCAATCTAGTGCTACTGTTCCGGGCGGTAAACAGTAGCTAACGGGGCGGAAGAACAATCTTTATTTACTTTCTAGTTTTCTGAACATTTCGACTTTCTGTATTTTACTTGTTTACAATGTTTCTGCCATTTTGGCCAACTTATATGAATGAAATCGTGTTTTATTTCCAAGGCATGAGTGGCTAGAGTCTTAGGGATGCCTTAAGGAGAAGTGGGTGGTATGTGTTTAGGTTGATGATGAAATTTAGTTGTCTTGCTTAACTCTTGTTCCTAACAAACCATGGGTAGACCTAAGGAGGGGAACAAGTAGTTTCACAACTTAGACGCTTGGTTTAGAGGTAGACCAACAAACCAAGACAGGATAAGTCGGTGTTAGTCCAGGGTAGAACCAGTAGAACCGGGTAGACCTAGTTCTATATGCCTTGCATACGGGTAGACCTAATTGCAACGTTGGTTATGATATTAGGGAGTAGCTTAAGCCAAAAATATGATGAATGACATGGGTAGACTTAGGTTATTTGAAGTTGTGAGTGTAGGAAGATAATAAATTAAGTTAGGAAGCTTAGCATAACACGACCCGCAGACGCTTAAGGCGTCCTAGTATTAGTTTGAGTCAAAACCAGTACTTGTTATCTTAGCGTAGAAACCTGATATTGCTTACCTACCTTGTTTACTGAACTTGTTTACCACTATTAGTCCGAGCTTAGACTAAGACCTACTGTTATCCGAAATTATGCATGTACTAAAACACTTAGCAAGCACAAGCTCTTCGTGATCGACCCCGATATCCACTATACAAGTTTTCAAAATTTGTATTTTGTGTAGATTAGGGATTATAAATTTATTTGATACGGATTTTCTATTTTCATTTTCAACGATATTAGGAAATTTCCGTTTATCATTGGCCATTGCGTAATTGCTTGCACTTTCTCTTCATCTACCACTACTCTTGCATTACTAACAACATATCCAATAAAAGAGACATTATTC
Source organism: Utricularia gibba (assembly GCA_002189035.1). NCBI lineage: Eukaryota > Viridiplantae > Streptophyta > Magnoliopsida > Lamiales > Lentibulariaceae > Utricularia > Utricularia gibba. The sequence continues at coordinate 1,601,101 of NEEC01000020.1, read as the reverse complement.
ATGAAAAAGACACACTTCTTTATGTTAGTATACAATGTCTCTTTTCTGAGTGTATCTAAGACATTCCTCAAATAACACACATACTCATCAACACTCTTACTATACATTATAATATCATCAAAATAAACAATCACGAGTTACCAATAAATGGTTGACAAACGTGATTCATCAATCTCATAAAGGTGCTAGAAGTATTAGTCAAATTAAAAGACATAACAACCTACTCATACAAATTAAACTTACTTTTGAAAGCTGTTTTCCACTCATCGCCATCCTTCATTCTAATATGATGATATCCTTTTCTCAAATCAGTTTTATTGAAAACACAAGTACCATGCAATTTATCTAGCATATCTTCAAGTCTAGGAATAGAATATCTATACTTGATGGTAATGTTGTTGATGCCTGATAGTCCGTGAACATATGCTAAGTTCCATTAGAAATAGGAACTAATAAAACTAGCATAGAGTAAGAGCTCATACTTTCTCGCACAAAACCTTTAGACATTAATTTCTTTACTTGCAGTTGTATTTCCTTCAAATTGGCACGATATGCTAATTGGTTGGGGATTTTTGCTTCAAGCATAAGGTCAATTTGATATTTTCTAGAACATGACGCAATCTTGCAAATTCTTATTATATAGCTCTCAAAGTGAACTTGTCATCCAACAAGTCACCTTTCTCATGCTCACCTTTTGAATTTGATAGCCTAAAGACAAGAGAAAAGAAACAAGCAGCAAGAAAGAAAAGAAAATAAATACAAAGAACAATGAAAACACATGTGACTTCTATCACTCAATCCTCGAACTTCAAGTTTTTAGTATACTATTTAACACCATCATGCTAGATATCATGACATTACAACAATTAAAGCACTTCCATAGTAGTAATGGTCATGATGTTATGATGGGATTAAATGAGGGTAAGAATGAGAGTTGAGTCAAGATAGAGACAAGAGAGAGTGGCTAAATTAAAATAACATGAATAAATTAGTTGATTGTTGGATTAGATGACTAGGAGGGATGGACAATAAACAAAAGAGAAAATGAGTTGGAGGAATGAGCACTAAAATCGAAATATGTTGTTTGCTGGATTGTAGGAAATAGATAAATTAACAATAAACAAAGAAAGTCTTCTAATGGGATGATGGTGACAAGTAAAGGATAAGGGATAGGTAATTGAAATAAAAGAAAAAAATAAGAAATATGTTGCTTGTTGGAATGGATGAAATACAAGAATGAACAATAAACAAAGCTTTGATACCAAATGATATGACCCTCTAATTTAAAAAAGATTAGTATCTCTCAAATATGAGGAAAAACAGTGCTTATAAAGGAGCCTCTTATAACTAGACTATGAAATAAAGGGAAAATTAGGAGCCATACTTCAGAATGAGAAAAAATTGAAAGTGATAATCCGGTGAAGAAGTGCAAAGTGTGCCAATACCATGCAAGTATACCGAGGAAACCAGTAAGCAAACTAACCTCTCTCCCACTCTCCTGCCCCTTCGACCGATGGGGGGTGGATATAATGGGGCCTTTTCCCCACACCTTGGGTCAAAGGAAATTCGTCATCATGGGTGTCGAGTATTTTTCCAAGTGGGTAGAGGCTGAAGCCGTGACAAAGATTTCAGAGGAGACCGTTATCCGATTTCTGTGGAAAAACATCTTCATCCAGTTTGGAATCCCTCAAGAACTAGTGACTGATAACGGAACTCAATTCGCCGGAGGAAAAATGGATGCATTCCTGGATAAGTATTCGGTCAAGCACAACTTCATCCCGGTATATCACCCGCAGAGCAATGGCCTCACAGAGGTAACGAACTGAACGCTCCGACTAGGTATGAAGACTAAGCTCGAAGATTTCGGGGGGTCGTGGGCAGATCGCTTAGATGAGGTACTGTGGTCATATCGTACTACCCCTCGAACCACCACGGAGGAGTCCCCATTCTTATTGGTTGACGGTTCAGAAGCCATATGCCCTATCGAACTGACCTTGAAGAGCTAACGGGTAGAGAAGAGAATAATGAACTCGAAAACTTGAATTGGAGCTGTTGGAAGAGAAGCGACGAAGCATCTATAGCCAACTAGGGGTTTATCAGAGAAGAATAGAGAAAAGTTACAACAACTCGGTATCCCCAAAGGAATTCCATGAGGGAGATTTGGTGCTCCAAAGCATCCAACCGCAAACACACGTCGGGAAATTAGACCGCAACTGGGAAGGCCCTTATCGGATTTCAAGGGTGATCGGAAAAGGAGCATATCGACTGGAACAATTAGATGGCGTGGAACTCCCAAGGTCGTGGAACGCATCCCATCTGAGGAAGTTCTACGTCTAACCAACTCAATATCAATCACTGTCATAGGATTCGGCATTCTCTCCCCCAAAGCACTCATGCACCTATAAATTCCTCCGAAATGGAGATGGGAAAACAAAACACAAGCCCTGGTCGAATCGCGTAAGCCCAGGCAGACCATCAAAGATTTAAAGCTCTGGCCAAGTAACGTAAGCCCAATCGAATCTCATAAATCGGGATCCCCTGTGGGATACAGCAAATCGACTCGGGGTCTCCCATGATATATATATGCGATCTACCAACTCAGGCGTCAATAGCAAGAATAAGCCCTGGTACGATTCGGGCAACGGTTTATATAAATCGCACGCGTAAGCCCCAAAAAGCCCTTAAGTATTGACCTTATTGTCGTAATCTCGAGGCGGCAAGAGCACCGGAAACAAATCCACCCCATGTTCAAAACAATGGGGTATGGCCAGAAGAGGGCCCTTTCGGATTGGGGAAGTCGCTCAACCCATGAGGGGTTCCGGCCTACTTCCCTAGCAGCGGTCAACTCGCATGAGGAAACACTAAGGCAAACTAAAATCAAAAAGCCCAATCAAAGGGTTGGCGAGGAGGCATCCACCCCCGAATCATAAAAACATAGGCGAATCTCCAAGTCTAAGCAGGTAATAGACATAGCAAACCAACTCGAGGCTTCCCCCGAAATGTGAACGTCACCAAAGGCAAAAGTGATGCGCAAAAAAAAAAAAACAGAGTAAATTAGAAGAAAATCCTGAACCGGGAGACCAAAATTATCCAAAAAGCCCCACAGCAGGGGAAAAACATCAAGTCAAAAACTACTAAAGTACAGGAGGGGATGAGGGATTATCGGGAGGATTGGTAGAGGAACCGGTATGCCGTTCCATCCTTGCCCTCAACTTGGCGTCATTCTCTCGCCCTATCCTCGCCCGAATTAGCAAAATCAGTCGCTCCTGATCACCTTCGAACCCGTACTCCGGGGCCTGGAAGGTATCCGCGATAACATCAAGCATGTTCTCATCCATCGTCACGGGGTTTATCCTGTCGAAGCGCGGATCCATGATTGAAAGCCCAAATTCCCGGATGAACTGTCGTCTCTGACGGTATAGAAGTAAGCCGATTAAATCTCCTGCATAGATATCGGAGAGTTCGGCAAAACAGGCCGAATTGTCAAAGTCATCCAGAAGACCCTGCCGAGATGCTTGTTGATCAAGTAATTCGGCTTCCAATGCTGAAATGCGGCCCCTAGCATGCTCTGCCTCCTCAAATCAGACTTTGAAGCCCTCTCTCTCTGATTGAGCGTCGTCAACCGCCTTTCCCATTTCCTCGATCACATTTCGCAGTTCTTCCTCCTAGCGGCTGCGCTTCCCTGAAACGGTTTTCAGCGCACTCTCCTCCTCCTCCAACAATTTTATCTGGGCACTCTGAGCCACAACTTGGGCCCGAAGCCGAGAGACTTCCTCCGATTGAGAGCCAATCTCTCTTACCATTCCCCACCCAAGAGTCAGAGCCTGAAAGAATATCCCTAGTCAAGGACCGACTAATTAGAATTTAGAAGAGGAAACGGAATACGTACCTGCCAGATCCCTTCAAGTACCGTCTCCGGCTGAACACCCGAGGTACTAGACATAGCTCTATCCAGGATTCCCCTTAGTTCAGCTGGAACTGAGGGTAGAGGAAGCACCGGGTTGTCCCTTACTTCTACGAGGGCAGAATCCCTCTGTAACTCGATTGGAAGAGCCGATGTTGAAGCACCAGCCGAAAAGAATCTTGCATCGGGAATAGGAGTATCGCTGAGATCGGGTGATGGAGGAAGTTTCTCTTTCCCTTTACCAACTAAAGGACGGGAAGTCAACTCCTGGGTCTCGGAGACTTCCACTACTTGATCTTCCCCCGAGGAAGGATCAGTGGCATCCAACTAAGCTCCAATCGTATCAACCTGAAAGAAAAACCAAAAAAAAAGGGGGGGGGGTTATAATCGGGAATTCACGGTAACTAATAAATAGGAGACAGATTGGTGCAGGGGAGGGATCCTCGGGTTCTTGCGCCCTCTGCATCTCGGCGGAGAACCGCGCCATCACCGAATCTTCCAGAGAGCTTCTCCGAACCATCTCTTCAGCTGAAAACGAAAGAAGGAAAAGCAATAAGGCATAGTGCCGATTCTAAGACTCGGGAAAGCTGAACTCGACTACCTCTTTGCCTTTTTGAGGGTTTGTGCGCAACTGTCTTAACCCTCTTCTTTTTATTGAGGGCCCCGGTTTGAACAGGTGGGGAATTGGAGGTGAAGCCGGAACAAGAGGGAAGGGTGAAGAGGGGCTAAGAGGAAGGCTCCTCGGATCGGTGCCGTCAAAAGGAATGATATCGGACCAATGGAGGTCTCGGGAACGACCGATAATACCTGATCTTTTCATCGACTCACCCGAGAACATCAAGGCACGAGACTCATACCGAACTGAGCCCCGACTAACCTTCTCATAAAGGACTTCGCGAGATTCAGAAGAAGACCGATACGCACCCATGATCTTGATCCTGAAAGAAGTTGGGGGATCGACTGGGAAGTTCCACCGAGAACCCAAAGGGGGAGCTATCCAAATGAAAGAAGACCACCAATCATGGTGGGTATCGGGGGCTTTAACAACAAAGTTGGGGTTATCTTCAAATCGGCGGAATTGAAAGTGTGATCGGCCATCCATCGGGGACTTAGCTTTACGAACGGCTATCTTGAAGAGATGACAGAAGTCTACCAGAGTCATAGCCGGATCCATACCGGCCGAATAAAAAAGGAAAGTGGTAAAGCAGAATATGGAATTCGGGGCAAGACAGTAAATCGGAATTGCAAAAGTATAGAGAAAACATACTATGAAAGGGTGAAGAGGGAAGCGTAAACCGCTTTCGAAATAGGCAAGTGGAATTGGGAGACTGAACGGAGGCAGGGGTCCTTAGCAACCCCCAAGGGATTTCAGTATCCCGAGCATGAGAAAGCTGGTACTCATCAGGGATCGAGTACCGAATGCGAAGGGAAGGGATGTTTAGTTCACTAGATCTCCTACCCATTTTCAAAGAAGCCCAAAACCCTAGAACGAGGTAGGAGTTAGGACGAGGGAAGGACTTAGAACGACAAGGGGGACCTGTCAAAAATCCCAGAAGACCGAACAGAAAAGACGAAGAACCGAATGATACCTGGAAAATTGACGTTTTCCGACGGATATTGCGACGATCGAGCGGCGGACGAGTGTGACGGAGCACGAAGGGCACAAAACTCTTGCAGGCAACAGAAAGGTCAAAGGAAAGAACTGACGCGAAGGGCGCTTATTTATACGGGAAAGGTTAGGGAGACTTCCACCTAGTGAAACTCTTTTCCGGCGAGCTCCGGCAGCTCCGTGGTTTTTCGGCTCTCCGGCAGTTTCCACGTAAAAAATCCCTATTCACTCTTATTTTAATCGTACTAGCCGTGAAGAAGGTGACTAAGTGTTGCATTCCCGACCGCGCCTATCACCTAAAATCGGCCTCTCACCGGATATCGATTTCACCCATAACAGTAGCAATGCATCAGACATATCATAATAGAATTCCATCTAGTTTTACAATCAATTGAAAAATGTTGGAATGCAAGATGATGCTCAGAACATAAGCATTTCAATTCATCATTTCTTGCACTACAATGTCTAAGATGCGCTATCATTTCATGTAAAGGTCTAATGATAGAATCAACATTATGCAATCCATTTTGAACACATAAATTCACAATATGACGGGAACATTTATTATGAAAAAAAATCTATTTAATAATGATAAGAAATTGATTTTCAAAAGAGATATAGCACTGTTATTAGCTAAAACATTATCTATGGAAATTGCAAAAATTCTAGAAGAAATTCCATATTTATGACATACATTCATAATCACCTTATACAATAAAATGTGGAAGAGGCGAATGATTAAAAGCTAATTTTTTTTTTGTAGATTCCAATCATTATCAATCTAATAGCATGCAATGACAATATAATTTTCATTATTTATATTGGTCCAACTATCACAAGTTAATAAAAATTTTGTAGAACTCAAAGATTCAAAATTGAAAATTAATTTTTCGGTAAAATATTGAAATCATTTAAAGTAATAATTCTAGTTTTTTTCCTCAAAAACCCCTTATATGCAGATTGAGTCTTAGTTTTCATTAATTCAAAAAAATCTTTATCTTCCACAACAGAAAAAAGCAAGTCTCCTAAATTTAACTATTGAACAAAAACAACATCAAATTTATCTAAATCAAACATAAAAACTACAGGTGTCACTTCACTAATTTTAAGATATGATTGTTTAGAATTCCTAGCCATTTTATCTTTATGACATCTCATCATATGTCTTTTTCATTTTTATAGTTCTCCAATTTTTTCCATCACTCTTTGGCTGTTTGCAGTTAGAAACTTTGGTTTCTAGGTTAGAATACTCTCAGATCTATGTTTCGTTATCTTATCTTTATCTCTTCCTTGAATCCGAACATGTTCCATATGCCTTCATGTGACTATGTTACAATCTTTCTATAATAGTCCCTTTATTTAAGATTCACAATTAGCTGATCATTACCTGTGAGTTTTGGAGATGAGCGAGGTGGAGAGCACCAACTCATGCCCTTTTACCAAGAGAAAGAGAATGTTTTTTTTTGGGGCCTTACCTCAGGATCAACAGATAGTGACCTCGTATCTGGGTTCATTGGATCATTAGCAACACTCAGGCACACGCGCGCAATACAACTATGAGTGTACATTGGCATGACCTCTTATTCTTACCTACGTCTAAGAAGGAGTAACATCGGACTATTCCTTTGCCTCCTTGCAAAAGAGTGTATGGGAGAGTAGGCGATTCTTTACTTTTATAACTGAGTACTTGAGAAGATCAAATAAGAGTGGAGATGTGACAAAGCTTGGACAAGATTCCAAACCCAAGAACATTCGCTTTATTTAAGGTTCATCGCTTACGTTTATTTCCATTGTCTACTTACAACCCTCTTATCCCCATACTCAAGCTTTATCATTTACGTTTCTTGCACTTTTACTTCCAAAACCATTTACAAATCGTGACAGTTCTGTTAAGTGTAACATCACCTTTCACTAAAAAACAACTCCTTGCGTTCGACACCGTAATACACTTTTGTGTTTGACAAGTTTTGAAAATATTAAAATTTATTGTGGAAACGACACCCATCAATTAATTTAAAAAAAAAATGGAATCACAATAATTTTTATTGTAATATTACAAAAAATAATTTTGTTTTGTGAAAACTGTATTCATAATATCAAAATTATTAACTAAAAAGTATTTTATATGAAAAAAAGATTCGTTATTATTACACCAAATCAATAATATATTACTTATTTAAAATAAAAGTTTTGAAAACTGTTTGTTAAATTGTTTGGCCAATATCATATGTACAAACATACAGACGAAAGGTTTGTAGTACAGTCAAATCCCAAGAGAGGAAAAAAAGGTGATTTTTTGAATGATGAGACAGAGAAGAGGGGGAAGGACCATTGAACGGGGGACAGAGACTTCTTAAAAAAAATATCTCCTCATCGTAAGAACTTGCATGAAGAATAAGGAAGGAGAAATCCAAAAACGAAGCTTATGTTTGAAGACTATCTTTTCTTTCCAAAAAATATTACTCCTAGTTAGGAGTAGCTTTTGATAGTTTTAGTTTCTCATGATTTTTTTACATTTCTTGCTTGTTATCGAACTGAGATATGAGTACAACGTGGTTGATGTTTTATGTTCAAATTTCATTTACCTTAAGCATGAGTGGCTAAGAACTTAAAGATACTTTGGGAAAAAAAAAAAGAAATGTGCTAATAAATCTTTTTACCTTGTTAACCATAAATAACAACTAGGATAGACCCATGAGGAGTAAGAAGTGACACTCATCTTACAACCCTAATTAGAGGTAAACCAAAGATTTGTTGATAGATGCATGATTTGTAAGTAGAACAAGGCTCATTTAGTGGTAAGCATGCATTTCCTTTAAAGTCCCAAGGCATCACCTTGTTTCATTTTAGATAAGTTTGGTCCTTACCCGATATTGTCTTTATGTATTTTATCATTGATCTATCTTAGTCTTAGCTCAGATTAAATCTATCAATCATGAAACTAATTGTATGCATATATAATCACATGACAAGCATCAGCTTTTCGTGTTCGACCCTAATCACTATGTTCATAATTGTATTATGCTTGAATGTGTATTAGGTTATAAATTTATTTGATTGAAGAGATTGCATATTACAACATGTGTAGATTTTTCGTTTATCATTTTTCCACCAATCAAGTGTATCAAAATTGTCTCCCCTATTGCCATTTAGTTAATGCATTTCATTATGCAATACATCCTCACTCGCTCTTGTTCCCAGGATAGAAGAAGCATAAACATGCACCCTAGACCAATAATTGTATATGGCAGATGCCATGACATTGCCATTTTTAACCCCTGATTGGCCAGATTTCACAATATCCACATTAAGAAATACAACACATATAGGTAATCTAAAGTTGAAAGAGTAGTTTAATGCATATTCTTAGCACTCAAATCTATAACAATCATGTTAAGAAAATTATAAAAGTCATTATGCACATTTAAACCAGCAAGGAAGCCTAATCTTTTAACTCGAGTATCAATCATGTTGACCACAAATAACATAGAAGGAATAGTATCATAATATTTCAAAAACTTTGGAATCATTTTTTGAGTAATAGAGCCAAGAAAAGGTCACAAATGATGAAAAGTAGCAAAATAGTAAAACTTCCACCAAAAATGTTTAGAAAAATGATAGAAGTAAAACTCTTTTAAACCCTAAATCTGAGATTTGAACAGTAAACATCAAATGGCCTGGCTTGGACCTAATAATTAAGGTTGACAAAAAAGAAAGGTAATGATTCATTACATTGACCCAAAGTATTTGTTGTTATAAAAAAAATCGAATTGATTCGGTGATGCTACTCATACCCATGAAAGTTGATTTGACTCAACTCACTACGGTCAACTTGCTGGGTTGATGGGTTGACCCGTACTTGTGCCCACCTCTCCGATTACCTTATCCTCTATTTGACAAAGATAGTTAGGTTTCGATATAATGTTGATTCATAAAAATTTTACTCTTAAAAAATTAGTAAACAATGGAGCACTCATTATATAATCCATTCATCTGTTCATTTGGAGAAAAAGGCGAACAGTTTATTAAGTATCAAATAGTAAACATTTGATTGGTTCATAAGCTAAATACAAGCAACTAATGATTGCAACACACACAAGAATGATTCAGGAAAAAACTTATGATTACACCAACAATGAAAAAAACTCATGATAATCGATGCAGGACCTCATTACCCCTCAATGCACGGTGCTCAAATTATTGTTACTCTTCACATGGAAGGATGAAGAAAATTGTAGAAAATGGGACAATCATACAATATTTGCATTATGTAACATGTTGGGATTATTTAGGCCCTATGTTCAAAGAAGCCTTAAGCATAAATAGACGGATCCAAACAGCTAGAAAATATTCAAGCACCTAAAAAAGCTAGTTATATAAGAGCTATTATGCTAGAGTTAAGACGCATTGCTTCACATTTGTTATTGCAAATGCTACTATTATATCACATGATGCATGTTTATTTTCATATCAGAGGAGTGCTACTGATCTACCTCACGGATAGATGGATCTATAAGTGTTTGGATTTTTGTGATTATTTTTTCATAGGAATGGTGGAATATAAAAAATGTATTACATAGTATCCTATTTTTCTGTCAAGCCGTAGGTATGTTAGGGTTTATCGGGTCCAATGTTCCAGGCTTGTCAAATTGACAATAAAAAATTCATAAATTATTGTAAGAAATTAAATTTCATATTAAATAAATATATAAACCTTAGTGCACATAATTTACAAGTCTAAATAACAAGTATGATGGTTTTGAAGTTGAACACAAGAAGTGAGTGCTTGTAATATAAATGTTCATTTTTTTTTATCAAATGTTATTTTAAGTTTTAACTGAAATTAACAGGAATTTAACATTAACTCTAAAAATGAAAGCTTCATACAAAATATCATAACTCTAAAAATCATCAAATACAAATATAGTGCCTTAGAGGGTTCTACGGATAGTATGTTCATTTAGTCTACCTAATTGAACATACTCTCCAATGTACCATTTAATTCCAGTCTACCTAGACCACCCCTTTGATTTTTGGGTATTCATTCCTTTAAATTTACTAAATCATCTTACAGTTAGATCTGTAAGTCAGTAAAGAAATAGGTTTGAATACTAAATCAACACCTTGTCTCGTGATTTATGTATTCGTGCATATTTGAATAAGGAGAGCAGCTACAATTCGGGAAAATAATATTTCTTACCAATATTGTACACTTTGTTTGCACAATATACCCATATCTTTTGAAATTACACTACATATCCATTAGTATAACATTACTGCATATTACACCATTTGCCCTAATTTTACCGAATTTCCCGCCAACAGCACATGTACTCATGCGTAACAATTTTTTTCACGACATAAGCACCATATTTATAATATTTTAATCGGGACCCATAAGAATTTTACTATACTTTATACCTATTTAATTTTTATTCTAACAACATATATTCATTTTAATGTTCAAGAGCTATCTTTTCAAGAACTTTCATTGATATTTATTTTGCATTGAATATACTCACCATAGCACTTGATCTTCATTTACGTAAATAACGAAACAACACAAAATACAAATTTTCAATTAGCATCTAAAACAAAATATACTTGCGAATTATTCATTAACATAAAAAACAACTTTTTAATTTCATTCATCTTGTAGAGCATCCCAACACTAAGTTCATGTGCAAAATCTTCAATTTCCACAACCGTGAACCAATCAAGTGTCATATAAAACTCATCATTCGATAAAAATATCATGAAATTGAAACTGACGACATTTGAAAATTTTTTAAGAAATCTTACAAAATAGGGAAATTGATCTTTGTTGCGTGTCGTTTCCTCAACAAATTTAAAATATTTAAAACGTAAAATAGTAGAAAGTGTAGTACGAGTATCGATCTCAGAGAGTTGTTTTTCGTGGAAAGTTATTTGTAAAGAACTTCTACAAAATGTCACAGTTTTGTAAAAGGAGGTTTTTGAGACGCAAAAATAAACGATACAACCTAAGTGATGGGCCTTGACTACGGGACGCAGTTCCTGGGAATCAGATTCCATCTCCTTCCTTTGTCCATCCTTTCCTCGGTTTTCACTGATTTCTTCCGAATAGCTGGTTATAGGAGAAAGGAATAGCCTACTCTCCCTTACACTCTGATTGACCAGGAGGCACGAGAATAGCCTCATGTGATTCCCCCTTGGACGATTAGGAAGGCAAGAGGATTGTCTTCGATTGCCTTCAAAACCGAATTGCGTGCATGTGCCCAGCTGTTGCCAATGGCCAGTGGCAGGTTCGAGGTCACAACCTATCCACTGTCGCGGTACCTAGGCCACAAACAATCCACTACTTCCCTCGAACCGGTAGAGTTAGAGTTGGTGCTCTTCACCTGGATCTTCACCAAAATCCGCGAGAAGTGGCCTGCTGCTCATGGACCTTGACTAAGAGTCGTTACAGAAAGACTGCAACAATACGCGTGGAAGTATGCAGCATCTGAAATCAATTCAGCGAAGAACCGAGTGTATTGCTCATGACTTGGAAGAAAACTTCATCTACTTCCCAGAAACTAAAGGTTTTAGCCCAAAAGGGCCATGGAAAACAGAAAACGAAAAGGGAGACTAAGTATTCTTCCTCCTTGAAGGGAGGAAGAACACCCAAGTCTAAGTACAAGGCTAAAGTGCGAAAAGTTCCGAAACTAAGTGCTCTATATGGCTTTTATATGACTTCCCACATAAACTAACTCCTTTGGGTTCCTTTCCCATCATTACTTATGTCTTGTGTGTGCCACTAGGCTTTCTTTGCGTGCAAGTTTGCGCCCAATCATTGCTGTACACTGACATGCTGTAAGTCAGGGCCTTTACCAGTGTAAGTCTTCCGCCCACAATCGTTCCAACTTGTGTACAAGGCACGAAAACTCAGAGTCTGACCACCTGCAATACTCCTGCAACACTCCATGACAGTCTCCTAACATGCCTCGATCAAAGTGTGAGATAAAAGACATAAAATATACACAAAATAGGAAAATGAGAATTTTCTAAGCAAAATGAAATACTTAATAATAAGACTCCTAATTGGGCGACTTAGCACTAGATTAATACATAATAATACCTAATCAAAATGAAATACTTAAATCATGCTTGTCCTCAAGTATGAAAATCATATCAATCCACGAAAAAAGGCATAAACTAAGTCATGATGCATTACTAAGGTACATTCATCCTACAGCAGGTGTTCACTCCCATTCTTTTCCTATCCTTCAATCAAATTAAGGCAAGCCACTTAAGTTCGCATGCATCAAAATAAGACTTAACCAATGATTACTTATACACTAACAACATCAAGGCAAAACAACAAAGAACATACATTATAGTGACTCAAGACCTTTTTCTCTCTCTTTTTTTTTTTTCAGATAGAGGTCCCCGCTTTGGGGAAGAATGCTTGGATTACGAAGCCTTATGTGTGGTGTTAACCACGGTTTCGCCAAACATCCTTACCTTTGGCACCCCTATTTTTCTCTCTCTTTTTTTTCACATATATATATATATTTTTTCGGTCTCGGTCTGGTCACTATAGGAACAACAAAAATTTATTCACAACATAATATATACAAGGAATGAAAATGTAATCATAGCCACGTTATGGTCTTTCATAAATCATCCAACAAAAACTTGATATCTAGAAAGAAAAATAACTTCCTAGCAGCAAGGAATTCATGAGCCTAAGCATGATCAATCCTAAAAATTATAGCTTTATTCATGGAACCAAATGTACTTGAGGAGCATAGTGGGATTTTTCAAAAACAAAAGAAAAACAAAACATGAGGCACGAAAACAGAAAAAAAAATTCAACACAATTTAGCACATAAGTCCTAATGCCTAGAAAATACTAGAAAATAAAAAGAAACATAAACTCCTCCGCCACACTTAATTTTGAGGATGTCCTCATCATCAAGCGCAGCGGAGGTTACCTTAGTCATGGGGCATGCAGGAGTGTGAAGTAGAAGCCACAAGAGTGTCCAGTTTCGTTGAAAGCGCAGAAACTTGTTCCTGGAGACTCTGAATAGCTAGCAGTAGGGTGCGTTTGGTGGGCTTGAAGGTGCAGTGCTGAGAGGAACGTCTGTTGGCGCACCATATGGATTCAGAATGGAGGGAGGCATAGAAGTAATGGTACTTTTGGTACCCGCTTGAACAAAAATGGCCTCCCCCTCAACCTCCTTCAGGTAGCTGCAAAAAAACAGGTCATCTAAATCTAGATAACGGAAATGATTATCTACCTGAGGGGTCTGTTTTTCCAGGTTCACTTTCAAGTGTTGGGCGAGCTTTGTGATGAGAGAGGCAAAAGGGAGCACCCTCTCATTCTTGGTAGTGATGGAATGCATTTGAGTGGCAATCCACCATCCCAAATTGATGAGGAGCTTCTTCATCATTGCCCATAGAAAGAACACAATCACCTTGGCAATGATGCTGGTGCCTTGTCGGGTTGCGCTGTAACAGCCTCCCAAATACCTATTCAAGACTAAAAGAGCAGGTGCCCTCAAGTAATGGCCTTGAGTTTGGGTACAAAAAATGGGGGCTCACAAACAGACATTGAAGCATAAGCATTCAGCACATTGAAATGGTCAGGATAATCACAAAAGACTTGGAGGTAACGTGTAGTGGCTAAATCAGATTCAGAAACAAAGCCTAAAGCCAGATTAAACAAAATTCTGTGCGAGGTCAAGAGATTAAATAGAAGTTGAGCATTCTTATCTGAAAATTTCACAATGTTTTTCAGCTGAGTCCAAGCAGGGGACTCCAGTGCTCGGTCTCGCCAAAATTTTGTGCGACCGCGCTGTCCTTTACCTCGCTGTGTGGGCTGAGTGGCTTCCTCTACATCCTGTTCTCCGTGGCGGAACTCTAGGCGTGGCCCTTCATTAGCGGCACGCACCATTTCAGAAATCCAGAGATCAACCTCTTCATTGATGTTGATCTCTTCAGGGAATCTTCTTCCTGTGCTAGAGAAGGGGATGAGTGAATAATAGGAATTTCTTTTTCCGTACCTTCTTCTCCAGCAATTTCTTCCGGTTGTATGGGCTGCGGGTTCTCGGGAGCAGAAATTGTTGCTGGGGAATTTGGTTCTGAGGACTCAGGTGCGTTGGCAGCAACAGTAGCAGTAGCAGGAACTGGGTACCACTCCAGGTACAGCACTGGAGACACAATAGTGAGAGGCGTGGCCTCAATCGGAACAGACTCTGTCGCAGCGCCTAGAGATGGGAATAGAAGCAAATTCTGGGTGTTGGTGCGGCGACGCTGGGTCCTTTTCAATGGTCAAGCAGTAGCAGGCTGGCGCTTCTGAGTTGCTGCCTTAGCAGCACTGGTGCTTTAGGTAACCAGAGATGTGGGGTGTCTAGACATGGTGGGTCCAAAAATCAGAGAATCGGAGAATTTCAGGCGAGAGAATGAGAGGAATTGAAATGCAAGTCACAAGAACGAAGTGGCGTAACGGTTAGTGAAAATGGGAATTCCAAACGGTATTAGGGAGATTGAGTGTAGAAACGGTTAAGGGAGTAAGTGGTGACGTGGGGCAGGTGAAAGTAAAGTCACTTGGAGTAGTGGGTGATGAAAACATGAAAAGAGTAACGGTTACAAAATTAAAGTCATGGGTTGCCTCCCATGCAGCGCCAATTTACAGTCTTTGGCTTACTATGACACCTGTTAATGGCCCTTGACTAGTAGTAGGCTGCACACACTGTGCGGCTTAAATTTCTCATAAAATGGCTTAAGTCGGTGTCCATTCACCTTAATGCATTTCCCTGTCTCAAATGAACGAATAATAACAGCACTAGAGGGAAAAAAATTCACAACTTCATAAGGTCCAAGCCACTAAGAACGCAATTTACCGGGAAAGAGTTTCAAGGGGGAATCAAATAAGAGAACCTTTTGACCTACTAAAAATTGCTTCCCATGCAACTTACCATCATGGTAGCGTTTTACCTTTTCCTTGTGCAGAAGCTGGTTAGTGTAGGCATTGAGGCGAATTTCCTCCAGCTCATTTAGGTCTAAAAGTCTGCTCTCTCCGGTTTGATCACTAGTCAGGTTGCATGACTTGACGGCCCAGTATGCCCTGTGATGTAATTCAAAAGGAAAATGACATGCCTTACCATAGATCATTCGGTATGGAGACATTCCTATAGGATTCTTGTAAGCTGTACGGTATGCCGAAAGTGCATCATGGAGTCTTAAGCTTCAATCTCGCCTATTTGGGTTCATGGTACGCTTCAAGATCCTCTTCACTTCCCTATTTGATACTTCCGCCCTTCCATTTGTTTGAGGATGTCTAGCTGTGGATAGGCGGTGGTTGACTCCATATTTGGCCAATGCACTCTTGATAGCTTGATTAACGAAATGGGTACCACGATCTGAAATTATAATCTTGGGATGTCCAAACCTAGAGCTGGGTACAGGTTGGACTCGTACGGGTACGAGTCTGACCCGCCGGATCAAAAATTAAGTGGCTGACTCGGGGTCAAACTCGTGCGGGTAAATTGCTTGACCCGACTCGTACCCGGGTAATTCTTCACTCGCTAACGAATCACAGGCACGGTGCCAAACAACAAAATTAAATATCTCCCATTGTGGGTAAAGTGCTTTTTTATTTTCATCCCACCATTTCCAAACAACATACTGTCAGATGTTTTTCCAAATGAATCAACTCCAGAAGATTGAATCCATCTATATCAGGTATGTAAACATAACTCAAAACTAGATCAAAACAGCATTTCCCTCTCTTAACAGGTTCAAAGCAACTTTAGCTTGTAAGCAACTAGTAATTGCAAAAACAAAAGGTTTTTCCAGTTTGTTCTTACTAGAAATGAAGTTGCAATGACAAATAAAGATTTAAAAAACAAGTTATTATTGTTCATATATTAAGAAAAAAAACCTGCATCTGTATTTATTTAAAAATCATATCAAAATTTACACATCACAAAACCTAACATCCACGATGCAATAAAACTCATCACACCAAAACATTACATAACAAAGAACTCAAATTACAGCAAAGGAGAAAAAGGGGGTCCAAATAAAGATTTTTTCTAGAAAATAAAAATGAAAACTTTGACAGAATATACAAAATAAGTGCTAAACATTCGAACAGGTCAAAAAACCACAAAAACATCCTTCAAACTTCCTACATTAATGAACAAGTTACCTGCAATTATAAAAATCAAGTTGAAGAGAATTATAAAAATCACAAAAAAGTTTTAGACCAGCAAGTAATCCAAAACCTTTAACCCTAGGATCAAGTATATTTGCAACAAGAACTAAAGTTGGAATGGGATCATAATACTTCAAAAATTTTGAAATCATTTTAAAATTAAATCTTTAAGGAAATCAATGTTTATATATTTTTTAAACAACAATGTAATGTGAACTAGAGCAGGAAACATCAAATGCATGGTAGGATAATATACTCCACTAAAAAGCATGGTATATCGATGAAAAACTGATAAATAGTCAACTAAAATATCTAATTTTTCAAATTCTGTTTCAACTATGTTGCAATTTAATTCAGGAAATAAATTAACAAATGTTTCAACTATATTCCTATAAGGAAGCATGGAACGAATCATAAAAAATGTGGAATTCCATCTAGTTGGTAAATCACACTTTAAAGTTTTAAATGGAATTCCATTAGTTTCACATAAGTGTTTAAATTCCTTTTTTTTTGTACTAGAAATTTTCAGAATGTTAACTAATTTTCGTAAAGAAGTAAACTAGAAATATAATCAAGTTCTAAAGCATCTTGAACACATAAATTTAAAATGTGGCAAACGTATCTCGCATGAAAAAAAGCACCACCTAACATAGGACTCATAGATGTTTTTAAAATTCTAATAGCACTCGAATTATTTGAAGCATTATCTAAAGTAATTGAAAAAATGCGATCATGTATCATGTATTCACGTCAAATATCAGAAATAAACATGGCAATGTGTGCACCTATGTGTGGAGGTTCGTAAGGTCGAAATGCTAAAATTCTCTTTTGCATGGTCCATGTGCTATCTACCCACGAAGCAGTAATAACAAGATAATCATTTCCATTTATTCCACGCCATCCATCACATGTTAAACAAATTTTACATTTTAAAGATTCAAACTTTGAAATTAAACCAATGTTTTTCTCCTCAAATTGTTCTAATGCAATAGAAACAGCCTTTCTTCTAGAAAATGGAACAAAGTGTGGTTGTAAATGAGAAGTGATAAATTTTGTAAAATATGGATTTTCTACTTCACTAAAAGCCTTTCACATAAAATTAAGTAAAGCACTAATTGAATTTGAGAAGATTTTACATCAAAAATAAATTTGGCACTAATGTTACCACCAACAACATTCAATTTAGATTGCTTACAAGAAAAGTCTTTATTAGGATGTTTAGTTTTTATGTGTCTTAAAAAATTAGTTGTTGAACCACCTTTACTAGGTTTATATTCTACATCACAATATTTACACCTTACTTTGCCCAAACTTTTTTCAAAAACAAAATGATAATGCCAATCTAGAGATTCAGAAGACTTGCGTTTTTTGGGGTTAGAAGTAGATCCATGAACTTCAGTTTCACACTCATCTTCTAATTCCAAATTTAAAATTGGATTTTCAGATACTTCACATGAAAAAGAAGGGTTTGAAAATTCTGTCATTTTGAAAGAGAACTTGGACACATATCAAAAGAAAAGCAAGGCACAGAAGAACAACAAAAAATTTTAAGAAACTAAAAAAAACAGCAACAACACAATTTAATAATTTAGAACAATAAAAAGGACAGAATAGACCGATAGTATAATAAGATTGAATCAGCAAGTTAAGCACTCAGCACTAGCGATAGCCCAACTTGTCTTGTACGACAGCAAGAATCGATGAGCGTGTGAAGACTTAGAATTTGAGAGCACCGAAGACAGCATGAAAAGGAAGAATGAGATGTAAGACTAGGGTTTTATATAAAAATATTTATATTTACATATTTTTTAAATATATTTTTAGAAGATGGGTTGATTAACAGAAGTAACGGTCATGAATTCAAAAACTTTTATACTTGAAAGCGAGAAGAATCTGGAAGAGAAAGCTTTAGGGGGCTGCTGAACAATGCATTTCATTTGTTATTATAAAATGATGTTGAGGACACATGGGCGTGGGTTATGTAACCCATGCCCGTGTGTGATGCTTGTAACACCCCCGACCCAAATCCTCAGAAAAGAGACAAAGATGCGGTCATGGTAAGGGGCTGACCTTAAAAAGGGAGGGTACTTGTGAACAACCCTTAGACTTGCATGTCTTCCGGGTAGACCCGACGGGCTTAGGATGGACCCAATAGGACGAATTACGGGTATAAGTAGAAGGGCTAGAGCCCTTGGAAGGGACACCAGCTGAGAGGGACGGCAGCCACTCCAAGAGGATGACAAAAACCGCACAAAGGTAAGGGCTTTATGGTTGAATTGTGCTGCGGGACAGATTGGTGGAAGCTAACTTCGTGTGTGGAGATATGGTATTATTCTTAAAAGTTCTCGCTGTGTGATCGAGGCACCTCGCTGAGTGATCGAGGGGTTGTCAGCTACGGCGGGATTGGGGAGTGCACCCCCAATGGCAACGCGGCGAAGTCGCGGATCGTGAGGCCATGCGAGCAATAAGCGGGGCCATCGAACTACGGTCATGGCGGCAACACTGAGCACTTGTGCTCAGTGGGAGAAGTGCCAAACGTGTAGGATTCTGTGTGGAAAGGTGTTCGGATTGATTACGAGAACATCGGAGATGCCTAGGATGGGCTGCGAGCCGATACGAGAAGTTACGGAGATGCCTCGTGGGGCAGCATGTGCGAACAGCAGTGATAAATCGTGTGGATGGGAAACTTCATGAATATGTGTAGTTTAGGCTTAGGGAGGGAGCTGTGTGGCATAGGACTGACTTCCCTTACTCTTTCCTGTGTAGGTGGTGTGGCTGATGGCGAGGCGGGTGCAGCGGAGGTAGATGTTGAGTGAGGTGTGATCACTAGGATGTGTGGTGGATGGTAGTGTGGCGAGACTTGCTGTCTTACTTCTCTCTTCGTGACTTAGCTCTATTTCCTTGCTGGTTGTGTTCGTTCTTCCTTTGTGTTGTGGCGTCGTGCGCCGAGGCTTGCCGCCTGGTATGGAACCTTGAATTGTTGTGACTTAATAAAATATCTATTTCGCTCCTTGTGCTGTTTGGTGAGTCTTGGCGAAAGGATCCGGCTAGGGATGCTGCCGGGATCGCTAGGTTCCAGGAATGGCGGTGTGGAAAGAGAGGAATGCACCCTCAACCACGTTCCTAACCCATCCCATAATGATTGGGACACCAATACTGAGTGTTAGGTGTAAGTAATGGCCTTAGCGTCTAGAGTGCAGGTCGCGGGTCGTTACATGCTGAGGACACACGGATGTGGGTTATGTAACCCACGCCCGTGTGTGAAGCTGAGGACACACGGATGTGGGTTATGTAACCCACGCCTGTGTGAGTTGCCGATGGACCTAACACATGAAATTGTGTTTATTTATAATTTTTATTTAAATCAATTAATATAATTTAAATAATTAAAACATCACTAATTCGTTTTTTTGTATATTTAATTCATAAGAATTTACAATTATAAAGTTTATATATGTTTTGTTTGTGTATTAATAAATATCTTTGTAAACAAATACTAAAAAAAATACTAATACACTATTCTGAGTGGATACACTGGTACAGGTCAACCCGTACCCGTCCATCTCAACTCGCACCGTACCCAATTAGTGACGGGTACAAGTCACAGATTGACTCATTACGAGTCAACACGCGGGTCAGACGGGTTGACCCGGACTCGTACCCAGCTCTATCCAAACCTTTCACAAACCTTTCAAGGAAACAAAATGTTAGTCAAGAAATTACCCACGGTTTTGGCATCATCCATTTCATAAGCAATGGCCTCCACCCATTTAGAAACATAATCAACACCAAGAAGGATGAAGACCTTCCCTTGAGAAATAGGGAATGGTCCCATGAAGTCAATGTCCCATGCATCAAAGATGTCACACATGATAATGGGTTGAAGGGGCATTTGATCCTTGTATCCCAAATTTCCTCCTCTTTGAGAAGTTGAGCATGCCTTGCAATGAAGGTAGGCATCCTTGAATATTGTAGGCCAATAAAATCCAGCCTCCAGCACCTTCTTTGCAGTAACTTTCGCACCAAAATGTCCACCACAAGGTAGCTCATGACAATGTGAAAGAATAGAGTGCACTTCATCTTGTGGGATGCATCTCCTAATAATCTGATCAATTTCGATTTTCCAGAGGTATGGATCATCCCAAATGAAATTCAGGCTATCACTCAATTTCTCCTTCTGGTAGTGTTGGAAATCTGCAGGAAACTGTCCAGTCACTAAAAAATTTACGATGTCAGCGTACCAGGGACTCTCATCATGGATCACAAATAAGTGTTTGTCCGGGAAGCTATCATCAATAAGACTTGATTTTTCTCCAGAAGTGATGCGGCTGAGATGGTCTGCAACTAAATTCTCGCATCCTTTCTTGTCCTTAATCTCCAAGTCGAATTCTTGAAGCAATAAAATCCATCTAATGAGTCTAGGCTTCGAATCCTTCTTGGTGAGGAGATATCTCAAGGCGGCATGGTCTGAGTAGACTATGACTTTGGCTCCTACAAATAAGATCGAAATTTCTCCAGGGCAAACACAATGGCCACCAGCTCCTTTTCTGTAGTGGTGTAGCTCTTTTGGGCATCATCAAGGCACTTGGACGCATAGTGGATAACATGGGATTGCTTCTCCACCTTTAGTCCCAAAACCGCACCTAGAGCTACATCGCTTGCATCACAAATTAGTTCAAAGGGTAGACTCCAATTTGGAGCCTGAATAATGGGAGCCGAAACAAGCTTCTCTTTCAAAACATCAAAAACATGCACACATTTTTCATCAAAATGAAACTCAACATCGTTATGTAACAAGGCACATAGAGGAGATGCAATTTTCAAAAAATCCTGAATAAATCTACGATAAAATCCAGCATGTCCAAGGAAAGAACGTACATCTCTCACACAACTGGGATAAGGTAATTTTTTCGATTACCTCAATTTTGGCCTTGTCAACCTCAATTCTCTTTTGGGAAACATGTCCTAAAATGATACCTTGTTCTACCATGAAATGACATTTCTCATAATTCAAAACAAGGTTAATCTTAACACAACGCTTTAAAATCAGTGACAAATTAGCAAGGCATTCATCAAAGCTATTTCCATAAACCGTAAAGTCATCCATAAAAACCTCAATAATATTTTCAACATATTCAGAAAAAATACTAACCATGCATCTCTGAAATGTTGCTGGTATATTGCAAAGTCCAAAAGGCATTTTATGGTAAGCAAAAGTTCCAAAAGGGCAAACGAAAACAACCTTAGATTGATCCTCAAGAGCCACAGGTATTTCATAGAAACCGGAGTATCCATCCAAGCAGCAATAATGGCTCCTTCCAGCAAGTCTTTCCAACATTTGGTCAATGAATGGAAGTGGGTAGTGGTATTTCTTAGTGCTGCGTTCAGTTTTCGGTAATCTACGCACATTCGCCAGCCATTTTGCACTCTGGTAGGCAGGAGTTCCCCTTGGTCATTTGCCATGATTGTGATATCTGTTTTCTTCAGGACAACCTGCACAGGGCTAACCCACTCACTATCACAAATAGAATGAATTATACCTACGGCCAATAACTTCAGAATCTCCTTCTTGACCACTTCAATCATAGGTGGATTCAATCTCCTCTGGGGTTGGCGACTTGGCTTTGTTCCCTCCTCCAAATAAATGCAGTGAGTGCATATGGAGGGGCTTTTTCCGTTGATATCCGCCAATGTCCACCCAATTGCCTGTTTGTGCTCTTGGAGCACACTCCTTAGTTTTTCCTCCAGTTCCAGGGTTAGTGTACTAGAGATAATAACAGGTAAAGTCTCATTTTCGCCCAAAAATGTTTAGGCAGTCTTTTTAACTCTAGTAATGGGGCATGAATAACGGAAGGAATCAACAGTTTCTCAGGCATTGATAGACTCAGAAAAGCAACATCAGAAAATTCAAGTTTTTCAGGAAAATGATCAAGATAACTTAAAAGTTCGGAATCATAAAAAGAAATATGATCAGAATCAAAGTTTTCAATGAGGCATTTGAGCAAGGGATCTTGTTCATGGACCATCATTAAGTGTTCTACATCTGTGTCAGATGTAGATATTCAACAAATCTCGTTAATCTGGTCCGGGTACTGCATGGCTTTTTCCAGGCTAAAGTCCAGCACCTATCCATCAAACTATAGGGAAATTGTGCGAGCTTGGACATCAATTTTGGTGCCTGCAGTTGCCATAAACGATCGTCCCAAAATGATGGACTCCGAAATCATGGAATTTTCGCTCTCCATTGGAATAACTAAAAAGTCAGCAGGAAAAATCAAATCTTTAACATGCACAAACACGTCATCAGGCTTCACATGTGATCTATCAACTAATTGACAAACAACACTAGTAGACTCAAGTTTACCTAGCTTAGATGCAAGAGAAAGATAAAGAGACCCAGGCATAACATTAACCGATGCTCCTAAATCACACATGGACACTGAAATTTCGGTTTCACCAATAGTAATAGGTATGGAAAACATACCTGGATCCTTACACTTTCGTGGAAGCCTTCTTTGAATAATTGATGAAATATTTTCAGTCAAAGGAATTACCTCTTCCACTTTTTCCTTCTTCTTGGGGTCACACAAATCCTTCAACATTTTCACATATTTCGGCACTTGGTCTATCATGTCTAGTAAGGGAATATTCACGTTCTCCTTCTTCATCACCTCCATGAATGCTTTCAGTCCATGTTTGTCCTTGTTTTTCCTACAAAGTCTCATAGGAAAATGAGGTGGAATTACTAAAGACTTGGGTTGATCAACTTCTTGTGTCTCCTTCTCCTTCGCTTCTTAAGGTGGCGTCGGTACATCAGTGTTCTGGACTAGAGAATCATCAGGGTGCTCTAAAATAATCTCCTCATCCACATCATCATCGTCGTCCAAGACATCAAGTTCTTTTTCGTTAGATCTGTCCACCTTAGTCATGAACCATGGGTAAGGTTCCGGTAGATCCTTCCCACTTCTTAAAGATATGGCGTTTATGTGCTCTAGGTTCTTCACTGGTTGGGATGGTAGTGCTCCTTGCGTCTCCAGTCGGTTCATGGCTTGCACCAGCTGGGTGATTTGAGTTTGCATGCTTGTGATTCTTCCATCCATGTCTTTTTGTGAGGCATGCATCTTGTTGGTGCTCTCGGTAAGGGACTTCACCATGGACTCCAGATTATGATTTGGCTGATAAGGAACCAGAGGTTGATCTGGAACTCCAGTGATCTGCAAAGGTTGAGGTGGAGCAGTGAGAGTTTTTTGAGGAACAGCAGAAGGGTTCCCTAGTGATGGGGCTTGACCAGGGGGTACTGGTTGTCTCTAGCGGAAACCAGGGTGATCTCTTTGCGGCATTTGGTAGTTTCCGTAGTTATAACTTCCTCCTTGGTTCTGGTAGAAGGCGTTCACCTCTTCTACTGGCATCTCATGTATCATAGGTCCTGGATCAGAAAGATGAGAGGTTGAAGATCCTTGATACCTTCCTTGTTGTTGGAGAAGTGATTGGAAGCCAAGCTTCAAGGTATCACTCATAGCAACAAGTTGAGCTAAAACTTCAGAATTATCCACTTCGTGCACTGACTTTACAGGCTGAGAATTTCCTCTAGGTGCTCGGTATGAGTAGTCATATCGACTAGAAGTAGCATAGGAGTTGGTAGCCATTTGTTCTATCAATCTTCGGGCATCAGCGCTGTGGCGGTTCTCTAGTAATGAACCATTACAAGCGGCATCCATTTGTCCTCTGATCATGGGGGCCAGTCCTTCGTAAAATTGTTGCAAAATTTGACCTTCAGTAAGTCCATGATGTGGATAAGTGTTACAGATCCGGTTGAATCTGTCATAATACTCTTGTAAATTTTCGCCTTCACTTTGTAACATGGTAGCTAAAGCTCTTCTTCCGACGGAGGCTCTTCCTAGGGGCACATATCTATCAAGAAACTTTTTGAACCATTTGCTCCCAGGTAGAAATAGAGGATGGTGGTAGTCCATACACCCATTCCAAGGTTCGCTCAGTGAGACTAAAAGGGAAGACCTGCAACTTGACTTGGTTCTCCGTAGCACCTTTTGGGTGGTAGTCCATACACCCATACACCCATTCCAAGCCGTGTGCAATTCTCTAAGATGACGGTTAGGGTCGTCATTTTCTCTCCCAGCGAACTTAGGAAGTGTCTGGAACAGGTATGGGCAAAGCTCAAAGTCCTCTTCCGTGTCAAAAATGATACAAAGTGGTCAGTCCGCATGGCTGGCGGTGATTTCTTCTTTTATGGTCCTTAGTGCTGGGCCATGATTAGTGATCGGCAGAACTGGAAAAAATTGCGGATGCTGTTGCTCTTGTTCTCCGTACACTGTGGGGACTCCAGTAGGTGGTTGAGCATCCATTTCTTTGTCAGAAAATAGATTTGACATTTGTTCCCTCTTTTTTGCCAGAAATGTGGACTCAATCTCTGGATCTAAAGGGCCCAAGATGTCTCGGTATGATCTCAAGCTTCGATGACCCTTTGGTGGAGCATCAAAACGGAAACAAAAGAAAAACAAGAAGAAAGGAAGAAAAAGAAAAGAAAAAGAAAAACTATGCACAACACTAAACACAAAAATACACAACTCCCAGGCAACGGCATCAAAAATTTGTTGCGTGTCGCTTCCTCAACAAATTTTAAATATTGAAAACGTAAAACAGTAGAAAGCGAAATACGAGTATTGATTTCAGGGAGTTGTTTTTCGTGGAAAGTGTTTTGTAAAGAACTTCTACAAAATGTCACAGTTTTGTAAAAGGGGTGGGTTTTGAAATGTAGAAATAAAAGATAAAACCTAAGTGATGGGCCTTGGGACGCAATTCCTGGGAATTAGATTCCATCTCCTTCCTTTGTCCATCCTTTCCTTGGTTTTCACTGATTTCTTCCGAATAGCTGTTATAGGAGAAAGGAATAGCCTACTATCCCTTACACTCTGATTGACCAGGAGGCACGAGAATAGCCTCATGTGATTCCCCTTGGACGATTAGGAAGGCAAGAGGATTGTCTTCGATTGCCTTCAAAACCGAATTGCGTGCATGTGCCCAGCTGTTGCCAATGGCCAGTGGCAGGTTCGAGGTCACAACCTATCCACTGTCGCGGTACCTAGGCCACAAACAATCCACTACTTCCCTCGAACCGGTAGAGTTGGAGTTGGTGCTCTTCACCTTGATCTTCACCAAAATCCGCGAGAAGTAGCCTGCTACTCATGGACCTTGACTAAGAGTCGTTACAGAAAGACTGCAACAATACGCGTGGAAGTATGTAGTATCCGAAATCAATTCAGCGAAGAACCGGGTGTATTGCTGAGGACTTGGAAGAAAACTTCCCAGAAACTAAAGGTTTTAGCCCAAAAGGGCCATGGAAAACAGAAAACGAAAAGGGAGACTAAGTATTCTTCCTCCTTGAAGGGAGGAAGAACACCCAAGTCTAAGTACAAGGCTAAAGTGCGAAAAGGTCCGAAACTAAGTGCTCCAAGTGGCTTTTATATGACTTCCCACATACACTAACTCCTTTGGGTTCCCTTCCCATCATTCCTTCCGTCTTGTGTGTGCCACCAGGCTTTCTTTGCGTGCAAGTTTGCGCCCAATCATTGCTGTACACTCTTACATGCTGTAAGTCAAGGGCCTTTACCAGTGTCAGTCTTCCGCGCACAATCGTTCCAACTTGCGTACAAGGCACGAAAACTCAGAGTCTGACCATCTGCAATACTCTTGCAACACTCCTTAACAGTCTCCTGACATGGCTCGATCAAAGTGTGAGAAAAAAGACATAAAATATACATAAATTAGGAGAATGAGAATTTTCTAATCAAAATGAAATACTTAATAATAAGACTCCTAATTGGACGACTTAGCACTAGATTAATGCATAATAATACCTAAATAATAACTAGAAAATGACACTTAACAATCTTTCTTGAATTCTGCCCAAGTATTATGGAGAAGTGGGTGAGAACCCACATGAACATCTTGACAATGTGACTGCTATTTGCACCTATTTTAAGAGTTCTGGTATGACTGAGGATACCATGTGTTTGAGGGCATTCCAATTTACACTAGAAGGAAGTGCAAAAACGTGGTTCAACTCTTTGAAGCCTAGGAGCATCACATATTGGAGTGGGATGAAGAAAGTATTTCTCATTAAATATTTCCCTTCTTAAAAGGCTGAAGGAATAAGGAAGGAGATCAGTGATATGGAGCACTCCAATGGTGAATCTTTACATGAATATTAGGAGCATTTTAATCACCAGCTAGGCTCCTTTTCACACCATGGATTTCAGACTAATACATTGGTCAAGTATTTTTATGATGGTCTTCTATGCACAATAGAGCCATGGTGGATTTTGCAGCAGGTAGATTTTTCAGAAAAAAACTCTCACGAAAGCTCTTGCATTACTTGATGAGTTGGCTGAACATTCTAGGTATATAATCAGAAAACAAGCCTTGAACAGAAGGGTTTATGATCTAGAATTCAAGCCAAATTCATCAGAAAGTGAGCTGACGAAAAATGTGGCTACCATGTCTGAGATGATGAAGGAACTTTTTTTATTCCAAGCTAGGAATATGTCCTGCGGGAACTACCACAGAATGGGACACATTGCTGATAAATGTCCCGAATTAATGGAGGAAGAACATGTGAAAGCAATGGGATATTTAGAACAACAAAGGAAGAAATATGATCCCTATTCGAATACCTACAATCCTGGAATGGAGGATCATCTAAATTTTTGATGGACAACAAGGATTTCAGCAAAATTTCCAAGAGCAGAAGCAACTTCTTATCACGCTCCACAACTTTGCAAGCAAAACTAGCAGATGCAATAGCAATTTCCGCCTCCAAACCAGAATAATTCCGGATGAAATTCTGGAAGTTCATTAGAGGATATTTTAAAGACTTTCATGACCTAATCAATCAAGAACCCAGCTGAGAATCAACCAGCTATCCAGAGTTTAGAAATTCAAGTTATTCAGCTAGCAACAGAGATTGGGGAACTGAAGCAAAAAGGAAGCCTACCGTCGCAAGCCAAAAAAAATCCCAACTCTAAGGGTGGAGAAAATATCAACACAATGACACTAAGAAGCATAAAAGAAAAACCTGGAAGAGAATTAGTCCAACCTAAGAGTAATTTAGTGACGGGAGAAGAGTATAAAGTTGAGTTGGAAGGAGATGCTGAAGAACAAGAGGTGGAGATTGCTACTGAGCTTCTTGTCGTAAAAGTAACCTCACCACCATTTTCAGGAAGGTTGAAGGCGAGAGAAGAGCAAAATGAAAAAGAAAATATGTTGAGAGCCTTGGGTAATACTCAATTAAATTTGGCATTCTTGGAGTATATTGATTTGGTGCCTAAAAGCGTGAAATACCTGAAGCAGCTCTGTATGTCAAAACCAAAATTGAAGGAAAAAGGCAAGGTCAAGCTAGGTGAGAGTTGTTCAGCCCTTTTGACTTGGAAACTACCTGAAAAATGCAAGGACCCTGGAACATTTTTTCTTCATTGCAAAATAGGTGACCTGAACATCAGGAAAGCAATGGCTTACCTGGGAGCATCTATAAACGTAATGTCATTTTCTATATAAGAGACTCTCAGGTTAGGACCTCTACAAGCCTCAAGAGCGCAAATTGAGCTTGCTGATCGAAGAATTATTTCTCCAAAAGGCTTGGTTCAAGACATTCTTTTGAAGATTGGGCAGCTAGTGTTTCCAACAGACTTTTATGTGGTGAATATGCCTGCTAGAAGTTCAAGGGATACAACCATCATCCTTGGAAGACCCTTCTTGAGCACTTCCAATGCCATAATTAATGTGAAGATGGGTACAATTGAGTTATCCTTTAATGAAGAAAAGATTACGCTAGACATGAAGAAAGTGAACAATTATCCCAGCAATTTTGAGAGTGTATGCTCAGTGGACGTCCTAAATAAATTAGTTGAAGAACATATAGAGAGAGAAGATGACAAAAAGAAAAATGGATATGGAGAAAGATGGGGCATTTGAATGCTGTAGAAGGTGAATCAAAAGATAAATATGTGAATTTCAAGCCTTTTCAAACTCACAAGAAACTGGTTTTGGCTGATGTTGAGAAGAAAAATTCCAGTGTTAGTCTTATCTCGGACCAAAGATAAGACTAACATTATTTGAAGGATAATTTTGAAGGGGAGAAAATTTTGGATAATGTTGAAGGGGAGAATGTTTGTATTAATTATTTCAGGAAAATTGATGGATCTAAAGATGCTTATATGGTTGCAGAAACATGTCTTGATGAACAGTTACTCCTAGGTAAGACTATAACTTGGGAACGAGGTTGTACTGATATTTTTAATTTCATTGCTACAGGAATTGTACAAGTGGGAGATAAATTCAATGAAAAGAACATGTATCTCAATGATAAAAAATCTGACTTGTGGGATGATCCATATTGGTGGAGGAGATGCAAAGATGGAGTATTCAAAATGTTGAACAATTCTTGTAAAACTTTTAACAGTGAGGCCCAGGACGTTGCTAATGATATGCAAGGAGTTAACTTGCAGGACTGGAAAAATGTAGACTCAAAGAAAGTCTAGTCCAGGACTGGAAACAAGGACGCTCTTGGAGGCAACTCAAGTTTAATTTCTGTTGGTTTAATTTTTCTGTCATTTAACTTTCACACTTTTAGACTTAGCTAGGAGTTATTTTGGAGAGTTTTTGCTGTGTTCCTATTGCAAAATGGGGAATTAATCTGTGGTTACATGCAAGATAAGTATAGTGGAAATGTTTAATTTTTAGGATTTTACAAATCTTCCCCCAACCCCTTGGTGAATTTGGGGGTGAATTCCATTGTAAAGTTTATTTGGTTTCAACCGTTTCACCTTTCTCTTGAGAATTACAGAAAGATTATCTCACAAGATGCTTACAAAATGCCAACATCAGAGTGCTGCTGCTGCAAAATCAAACAAGAAGATCACTGTTGAAAGCAGCAAGCGCAAGAAAACTGGGAAGGCAGAAACTATTACTCCTATCCAGGAACAAATCAAGGTCGCAGCCCCAACAGAAGAAGCATTTCAAGGTGTAGATACTCTCTTGCATGCAGCAAATCTAGGAGGAACTCCTTCTCAAGAAGCAACAGAGCCTCCTATGGTAGAACGAAGAAGCCCACGACTGAAGGCACCCAATAGCTCTGACCTTCAGCAAAAATTGAGGGAACTACAAAGGAGTTACAAAGGTATCCCAGATTGTGTACCAGAAAAAGGAGAAGGGAGAAAAGGCCAGAGGAAGCAACAGGAAATCACCACGCAAACTGCACTTGAAGAAGAAATTGCACCAGTAGAGGTGGAAGAAATCATGAAAATTGCAGAGCAACCAACTGAAGAAAAGGAAGATGAAGCTAGGGAAGAAAAACAAGTTCCAGCAGAAAGTGAGTAGCCACCCACACCTACTGCTACAGTAGCAAGGGAGGAAGAGGATGACCAAAATCTGGTTGCAAAGAGAACAAGAAGCAGAACAAAGAAGCAGCATCAACCTGAACTAGAAATAGAAGAAATGGAGAAAAATGCCAGCAGGGAGGAGGAACAAGTGGTTCAAACAAAATGAGAAAAATTCTTACCTAACCTTGTCCCATTGTTCTTGAGTTCAGGTAAGCTTGAAGAGGAAGAGAAGGGGAAATCACAACGAAGAATGACCAGCAAGGGCATTCCTTATTTTAAGCAGCATGAAGAGATGTTAAACTTGAAATATCTTCAGTTTGAGGATGAAGAATTTGCCACCAGGTATGATGAGGTAAAAGGGACAAAGGTGATGCCTTGCCGCATCATAGATTATGAGATCTTGGTGAAATTGGGAATAGTTACTGAAGTTCATTCTCTGCTAGAAAATTCTGCGATGCTTATTTTGTGCGATATGAATTACCCTTTCTATGTTGAACTTGTATAAGAATTTGCTTCCACATTATGTTATGAAAAACCAGAAACTGTGATTACACCAGGAGCAATTTTATTTAGATTGTTAGTAAAAGAATTTTCCCTATCAATTGTTGAATAGTGTTTAACCTTAGGATTCTGTTCTGAGCAGCATGTTGATTCGCATGCGTTTGCCACCTCCTTATTTGATTATACTGATGATTTCAATGCTAAGGAAGTGTATGAGATGTTAACTAGTCAGTATGTTATAGAATTTAAACCTAAGGGTGCAACGGTTGATTTAATTACAAAACCTGCTGCACAATATGTCCATTTGTTGATTTCTGATGTGCTATTTGAAAGAGCCCTTGGATTCAATACATTATATAAATGTGAATTATTTGTCATGTGGTGTTTGTTGCATAAGAAATCATTCAATCTTGGGGCAGTTTTAGCTGAGCAAATGAACAGGGACTATCGGTGAAAACCATCAATCATCTCAGGTTTTGTAATGTAATCACTCTCCTTGCTCAAAGACTATGTGCTGATCGAATTCATGAGCTAGAATATTTCCATGTGGAGACAAAAATATTCCCTTTGAATGCTCACTTTCTTAAAACCGTTGGATTAATCCAAGCGAAGGGGAGTAGTTTTTTGTTTAGGTCTCCAGCAGGAATTTGCAACAACCTGCCTGCATAGAAAGAAAAAGCAGGGACTTCTCGACAAGGACCACACAAAGTGAAGAATGAAAAGGACTGCTACTGCAAAAAAAGAATTGATATGATATATGATAGGCTGGGGGATTTGTTAAGGGAAGTGAAGGAACTAAAATAGGGAGTGAAGGATTCCTCCCTGATCAAGTAACATCGCTGCATTGCCTTATCTTTATTTTTATTTTTATTTTTATTTTTATTTTTATTTTCATTTTCATTTTTATTTTTATGGTGTTAGTCTAAGTTAGGAGTAATTTAGTAAGGTCATTTATGAACCAGTGCTAGGGTCAGGAGAATTTTGTAAATAGTTGAGTAATTTTCTTGCAAGCTTGGGATGTTTTCCATGATGCATGAAATACATAAATTTTTTTATGGCCATTTATGAACTAGTGAGCATGTTTTCTCTTGATTATTTCCATGAGGTAGCAACATGTTCAAGATAATCAGATTGGTGTATTCAAAATTTTTTTTAAGCAAAGTTGCATGTGTTGATCCTTCATGGAAGACTGGTTGTCATGGAATTCGTAAATAGCAAAGAAAAAAAGGGGTGAGAAAAGCATCATCACGAGAAAAGCGATGAGACCCACATCTTGAAAAGCAACACACAACAAAAGAGCGTGTGTATACGGCAGAGTACAGAGCACAAGGAGGTTATGAGAACAATTCAGAGGAGTAGAAGAGACCCTTGGAGAAATAAGTAGGAGAGTGCATCGCCCACACTCAAACACAAAGAGGGGAAGCAACAATTACTTGAGTTGAACTCTAAATTTTCCCTGGGCTCAATCTCTGTAGAAAAAAAAAGAGAATGAAAAAAGAGAGAAGAGAAAGAGGAAAAATAATAGTGACAACGAGCATTCTTGGGAGGTAAACATATGCTATTCTTCCTAATTTAATCTTTGAATGCACCTATCAGGATAAACCGGCATGTATGCTTAAGTGACACCCTCACATGGACACTGGCACCCCTTCAATTCATGCATTTTTAGATGAATGTTAAGCATCCACATCGCTGTGTACGAGATTCATTAACTATTTGCATCTTGTTAGTCTTAATTAGGACTTGAGGACAAGTGTAGGGTCGTTGTAACATAGTATGAAAACACATATTTTTGAGTGATTGAATACATGAAAATTACTCATATTGTGCTACAAAAATTATGCTTTATTGCCTAGTTCCATATTTTTGCACATAGTGTCGTAGTCGTGTTATTTTAGTCCCAACCTTCTAATAGTTTCCTTCGAGCAATGTAGCATAGGTCGCAACACAAGTCCCAAGGAGCCGAATTGAACACGTAGTGGCAGAGAAGGTGGCAGAAGTGTGAAAAAGGGTACACACAAAAAGGAAGCCTACCGACACAAGCCAAACAGAATCCCAACTCTGGGGGAGGACAAAATATCAGCACAATGATATTAAGAAGAGGAAAAGAAAAACCTGGAAGTGAATTAGTCCAACCTAAAAGTAATTTAGAGACAGTAAAAGAGTCTGAAGTTGAGGTGGAAGGAGATGCTGAAGAACATGAGGTGGAGATTGCTACTAAGTCTCTCATGGTAAAAGTAACCCCACCACCATTTCCAGGAAGACTGAGAACGAGAGAAGAGCAAAATGAAAAAGAAAAAATGTTGAGAACTTTAGGTAATACTCAATTAAATTTGACATTGTTGGAGTATATTGACTTGGTGCCCAAAAGCATGAAATACCTGAAGCAGCTCTATATGTCAAAGCCTAAACTAAAGGAAAAAGGCAAGGTGAAGTTGAGTGAGAGTTGTTCAGCTCTTTTGACTTGGAAACTACCTGAAAAACGCAAGGACCTTGGAACATTTTTTATTCCTTGCAAAATAGGTGACCTGAATATTAGGAGAGCCATGGCTGACTTGGGAGCCTCCATAAACATGATGTCATTTCCTGTGTACGAAATTCTCAGGAGTGGAAATTGAACTTGCTGACCAAAGAGTTATTTCTCCCAAAGGCTTGGTTGAGGATGTTCTTGTGAAGATTGAGCAGCTGTGTTTCCAGCAGACTTCTATGTGGTAAACATGCCTGCTGGAAGTTCGAGGGATACAACCATCATCCTTGGAAGGTCATTCTTCAGCGCTTCCAATGCCATAATTAATGTGAAGATGGGCACGATTGAATTATCCTTTAATGAAGAAAAGATTACGTTGGACATGAAAGAGGTGAACAATTATCCCAACGATTTTGAGAGTGTATGCTCAGTGGACATGTTGGATAAGTTGGTTGAAGAACATCTTGAGAAGGCTATTCAAGAGAAGGAAGAAGAGCATGAGGAATCATTTTTGCAAGAGTGGAAGCTGAAAAAGGGTCAGAACAGGTGAATGCCATGCAAGTCAAGACTCTGGAAGAGAGGACAGTTAAGCTGAAGCCACTGGTCCCACACTTGAAGTACGCATTCTTGGATGAAGAAATGAACAACCTAGTTATCATCTCAAATAGTCTTAGCTTAGACCAAGAGTCACGAGTGCTGGACATGCTGATCAGGAACAAGAAGGCGATTGGCTGGAGTCTTGCAGATATTGAAGGCATCTCTCCCTCTATATGTATGCAAAGAATTTTATTAGAAGATGGAGCAAAACCTGTTCACTAGCCACAAAGTCGCCTCAACCCAAATATGATGGAAGTGGTAAAGAAAGAAATTGTAAAACTCCATGATGCAGGTATTATCTAATCCATCACAGACAGTGAATGGGTGAATGTGGTGCCCAAGAAGACTGGTCGGCGTGAACAGACCGCTAACCCGCATCACTCTAGCAGCGAAACCGCAGGGAAGTTTCCGATCTCCGAATCTCCACAAATGAGGCGTAAAGGAGTGCGGCGGGAATCAAGATGACAGTGGTGGAGAACGAGAAGGGAGAGCTGGTGCCTCATAGAATTCAAAATGGATGGAGAGTATGCATAGACTATAGGAAATTAAATGAAGTGACCAAGAAGGACCATTACCACTTACCTTTCATTGATCAAATGCACGAACAATTAGCAGGAAAATCTTTTTATTGTTTCTTAGATGGTTATTCTGGATATAACCAAGTTGCAATTTCAGGAACGGATCAAGACAAGACTACTTTTACCTGTCCATTTGGGACTTATGCCTATAGAAGGATGCCCTTTGGGTTGTGCAATGCCCTAGAGGTGTATGACCAGCATCTTCTCAAACTTTGCTGAGGATTTCATTGAAATTTTTATGGACGATTTTACAATGTATGGAGAAGATTATGAGTCATGTTTAGACCATTTGGATCAGGTTTTGCGAAAATGTGTTGAAAAAAATCTTGTTCTTAATTCTGAAAAATGTCATTTTATGGTTGATCATGGAATTGTGCTTGGCCATGTTATTTCTAGGAAAGGTATTGAGATAGACAAAGAAAAAATTGAAATTATGACTGAATTACCATATCCCATTGATGTTAAGGGTGTAAGATCATTTTTTGAGACATGTTGGTTTTTATAGAAGATTTATTCAGAATTTTTCTAAGATTGCCTTGCCTCTTAGTAGACTTTTGCATAATGATGTGGAATTTATTTTTGATGATTCATGCAAAAATGCTTTTAATTGCTTAAAAGAGGTTGACTACTGCTCCTGTGATTCAACCACCAAACTTGAGGTATGATTTCAAGATTCTGTGTGATGCTAGTAGTTATGCTGTAGGGGCAGTTTTAGGACAGAAAATTGAAGGGAAACATCATGTTATTTCCTATGCCTCTAAAACCTTGGATGATGTTTAGAAAAATTATATTGTGATAAAAGAGAATTTCTAGCTGTGATTTTTGCTTTGGAGAAATTAGGGAGCAAGGTAGTGGTCTACACAGAACATTCAGCGGTAAAGCACTTGATGGAAAAGAAGGAGACTAAACCGCGGTTGATCAGATGGGTTCTCCTTGTTCAGGAGTTCGATGTGGAAATTAAAGACAGGCTCTGAAAGGAGAACATGGTCGCTGACCATCTCAGCAGGATGGAAGGGAATAAGAATAATAGTCCTATCACTGAAGCATTTCCGAATGAACAATTATTCTTAGTTAGGACTAATATTCGCGAACCGTGGTTTGCAAACTTGGCTAACTTTGTTTCAGCAGGAGTGATGCCACCGGGAATTGATTATCACATGAAGAACAAACTGAAGAGCGACGTCAAATATTATATTTCGGATGATCCTTACCTCTGGAACAGATGCAACGATGGCGTCATTTGAATATGTGTTCATGAGTTTGAAATTCTTAAAATTATCACTTCTTGTCATGTAGGACCCTTTGGTGGCCATCATGGACAAAACCGTACAGCCACAAAAATTTTGGACTGTGGATTCAACTGGCCTCACATCTTCAAAGACTGTTATGCTTATTGTAAGGGTTGTAAGCCATGCCAAAGAGTGGGAAATTTATCCAATAGGTACGAAATGCCTCAACAAGGAATTCTGGTATGTGAATTATTTGATGTTTGGGGCATTGATTTTATGAGGCCATTCCTCACTTCTGCAAGCTACAAATATATTTTAGTGGCTGTTGATTACGTCTCAAAGTGGATTGAATTCATTACTCCAAGAACGAATGACACAAAGACAGTAATCAATCTTCTGCGTAACAACATTTTTGTGCGATGTGGGATTCCCTAGTCACTGATCAGTGATAAAGGTATGCACTTTTATAATCAAGGCTTGAGAAGTGTATTGAAGCAGCTCAACATTTGGTAAAAGCCATCAACAACGTACTATCCACAAACAAATGGCCAAACAGAGGTATCAAATAGGGAGATTTAATAGATTTTGGAGAAACTGGTAAACCCCAATAGGAAGAACTGGAGTCTGAGACTGAGGGATGCTTTATGGGCAATCCGAACAGCATATAAAACACCAATTGGGACTCTCCATTCAGGTTGGTTTATGGAAAACCCTGCAGGTTACCTGCTGCATTAGTGCACAAAGCCTGGTGGGCAGTGAAGAGACTAAACCTTTATGAAAGTCTTAGTGCAAGCCAAAGAAAATTGCAGCTCTCAGAACTGGAAGAGCTGAGAAATGATGCGTACGAAAGCTCAAAGTTATTCAAAGTTAGGACCAAAACTTACCACGACAAGCATATTTCTAGGAGGTCCTTTGAAATTGTTCAGAAAGTTTTGTTGTTTCAATCTGGACTGAAATTATACCCTGGGTTGGACCGGACCATTTGTAGTGAAAGAAGTTTTCCCAAACGGAACACTGGAGGTTTATGATGGAGGGACTAACACAAGTTTTATTGTGAATGGACATAGGTTGAAGATGTTTTATGAAAATCTTCAAATCACGTTTGCTGAAGAAGTTGAAGTTTTTGTCCTAAGGGACACAGAAACAATGTAGAACTTGCTGAAAGTCTAGTCCAGAACTGAAAAACAGGGATGCTCTTAGGAGGCAACCCAAGTTTAATTTTTGTAGTTTTATGTTCCTATCATTTTACTTTTGCACTTTTAGACTTAGCTAAGAGTTATTTTGGAAAGTCTTTATTGTGTTCCTATTGCAGAAAAGGGAGTTGCAGTGCGGTTACAGGAAAGTAATTAAAGGGGTTGCAACTAACTGCCATGATTTTACAGATTCACCCTTAAACCCTTGGGGAATTTGGGAGTAAATTTCCTTGTAAAGTTCATTTTGTTTTAAACGTTTCACATTGCTCCTGAGAAATGCAGAGAGAAGAGCTAGCAAGATACCTGCAAAACGCCAACACCAGAGCAATGCCGTGCAAAACCCAGCAAGAAAGCCGCATCAGAGAGTAGTAAGCGCAAGAAAACTGGGGAGGACGTTGGAATTGCTCCTACCCAGAATCTCCTATGGTAGAACGAAGAAGTCTCAATTGAAGGCACCCAGCAGCCTTGACCTTCAGGGAGTAAAGGATGGAAAGGACTACTGCTGCAAAGAAAGAATTGATATGCTATATGATAGGCTGAACCATTTGTTAAGGGAAGTGAAGGAACTGAAACAGAGAGTGAAGGACTCGTCCCTGATCAAGTAACATCGCTGCATCACCTCATCTTTAGTTTTATTTTTATTTTTATTTTTGTTTTTATTTTTCCTTTTATGGTATTAGTCTAAGTTAGGAGTAATTTAGTACAACACTAGGTCCAGAAGAATTTTATGAATGGTTGAGGAATTTCCTTACAAGCATGGGATGTTTTTCATGATGCACAAAATGCATGAATTTTGTTATGGCCATTTATGAACCAGTGAGCATGTTTTCAAATTGGTGCATTCAAGATTTTTTTAAGTAGATTGGCATGTGTTGATTTTTCATGGGGGATTGGTTGTCACGAAATCTGTAGACAGCAAAAACAAATGGGTCAAAAAAAAGGCATCATCACCAAAACAGCGATGAGACCCATGTCTTGAAAAGCAACACACAACAAAAGAGCGTATGTAGACGGCAGAGTAAAGAGCACTGGGAGGTTATGAGAACAACTCAGAGGAATAAGGAGGAGAGTGCATTGCCCAAACTCACATACAAAGAAGGGAAGCAACAGTTTACTTGAGTTAACTCTATATTCTCCCTCATCTGGATCTCTGTAGAAAAAAAAAAGAAAATGAAAAGAAAAGAAGAAGAAAAAAAATATAGTAGTGACAATCATCAATTTTTGGAGGTAAGCACATGCTATTTTTTCTCATTTAATCTTCGAATGCACCTTGCAGGATAAAATTGTCATGTATGCTTGAGTGACACCCTCACATGCACATTGGCACCCCTGCAATTCATGCGTTTTTAGCTGAATGTTAAGCATCCACATCGCATTGTAGGAGATTCATTAACTATTTGCTTCCTCTTAGTCTTAGTTAAGACTTGAGGACAACGCTAGTGTCGTTATAGCATAATATGATAACACATATTTTAAGTGGTTCAATGCATCAAATTTACTCATTTTGTGCTACAAAAATTAAGCATTATTGCCTAATTCTATATTTTTTCACATAAGTACCGTAGTAGTGCCAATTTAGCCTTAGTTGGGACTAAATCGTAGATTTAGTCCAAACCTTTTAATAGTTTCCTTCGAGCAATCTAGCACAGGTCGCAACACAAATCCCAATGAGCCAAATATGAACAGTGTAGTGGCATAGAAGGTAGTAGAATTCTGAAAAAGAGTACATACAAAGTCCAAGGAGGTGAAAAAGTGAGATTTTGGTTAAAAAGGGAGGGAAGATGAGAGAGAAGACAGATATCCCCATTGGAGACTCACGAACAACGATCTGGAAAAGGTTTTCTGGGAAGGAAGAAGGATGAAGACGAACAGGAACTAAGTTCATGCTTGAAGATTATTTTCTGTTTTCCAAGGATTATTACTCCTAACTAAGATTAGCTAGTGACATTTTCTAGCTTTCTGTCAAACATTTCAGTTTCTTGCTTGTTTTTTTTCTAGTAGTCGACTGAGACATGAATGCATTGTGGATGATGTTTTCTCTTCTATTTTTGTTTGTTTTAAGCATGAGTGGTTAAGCACTTAGGGGGGTGCCTTGGGGTGAAAAAGGGGAGAAATATGCTAATCCATCCTTAGACATAATAAATCATAAGTTACGCCACTTCCTTCACAAACCAGAATAGATCCAGGAAGGGGAAGTAATGAAACCCAACTTAACAACTCTAATTAGAGGTAGACCAAAGATTAGGGGGAAAAACAAGAGTCCGGGCAGACCTAGACCTTATGAGTTAGTTGTATGATTTGTGGTTTGTATGAGCTTATTTAGTGATGAGCATACATTCCCTAGGAGTCCCAAGGCATTCACCATTTCATTCTAGAAACAACCGAGCTCCAGAACTTATTACTTTTCTTTATTGTATTTCGTTTTAGTTCTGCCTTAGTTCTAGTTAAGACCAATTTTACCAACATAACACATATTTCATGCATTAACTTTCACATAGCAAGCACCTGCTTTTCGTTTTCAACCCTAATCACTATGCTCATAATTGTTTTATGCTAGAATGTGTATTAGGATATAAATTTTTTTGATAGCAGAAATTTGCATTTAACAACATTACATAATTTTTTGGTTATCAAGGTTCATCTGATAATCTTTTTCTATTTTTGGATGGTCTGCCAATATTTTTCCTTGCTGATGGTACTTCTAGAGATGGTTTATCAACACAAGGCTAGTATTCAGATGAATGTTTGCCAATAATAAAACCTTTGTAAGCAACACGGTAAGCTTGCACAGTGTAGTACTTGCACAGTGTAGTACTGATCTATCCACCTATAGGGATCCTCCCTAGAGGCCCATAACGCACAAATAGCATGGCTACAAGGGATTCTACTAAATTCTCATCTTCAGCATGACCATGATTTCAATGCTAGATCAACACAAACTTGTTCAAGAGTTAACCTTACAGTAACTTGCCAAATAAGATCATTGCTAGGATTTGGTGTACAATGCTTTGCATTTTCAACAGATTTATCAAACAACTTACGAATACGAGGACAAATAAAGTCAAGAGCTTTATATTCTTGCATTGCGATGTCAAAAATTTCAGGAGTGGCTGCTCTAGTTGCTTTCCACCATGCTGTCTTCAATAAAGTGTTGAGTTTCTCATAGACATCGTATGTCTCAAAAGCAGCGGAATTTTAAAAATTTTGAAAAACCTCAAACGTAGATCTTAGAATACGATATACATCAGACAAAAGGATGTTCAAAATACCTTTCAGATGACTCCGTTGTTCCCCAACCACCAATAGCATATGGCCTCTATGGTATTCACACGTGGAGCACTCCGTCGATAACCTTCTCAAGGCTCTTGAATGCTGGTCGAATTTCTCAGGTGCTACTAGAGAAAAATGCCTTTTAATAGATATTTTGTGAAATATCAAATCATATCTATATGAGATCATTAATCAATATTAATCTCCATAAAGATCTATTTTGAGTTTAATCAATATTAATTTCGAAATAGTTCTCTATTTAATTTATCCACTTTACCAATTATATCTCATGTAATTGTGCCATTCTATTTTATATCGATGAGTGACTTCACTGCTGTGTGTGACCCTATAGGTTTCTTCAATGAAGACCGTAATAATAGATTTATTAATTAACTCTTAATCAATCAAATCCATCATTATCAATCATGAGTGATGTCTAGAAACATATCACAATCTCCAAGATTAAAGAATAATCAGGTGAATTGATTGAGACTTTCCATGACCAGCCCCCATGCAATGAACAGCTTCATCATACTTATATCTCATTCGATACCAGAACATGGGTGTGTGTCTTTATGATGTATCGAACTTATAATTACATTCAAGCACTAACACTCAATGACCTACTCAAACAATTCGAGTGTCATTACCCTGGGCCTAGGACTTATTGTTAGACTTTGATGCAATTACTTGAAATATGATCTCATCGCTAACATGAGTGATAAATACTTTATTGATCAATCAACTATCTCCAACCTTAAGGAGTCACATCTTTACTCATCCATATTAGGCAAGCCATGGTTAGGCTTCCATTAGTAATGAGCGAAAATATGAGTTTACGATCAAGATAACTTTGTTGAACTCAAGTCTAAGCTTACTTTCACAGCTGTCATATTCGAGATCTTGCTACTGACACTTGGTTAGCTTCTCATAGTAGCATCTCGAAGATGAGTTATCCAATGAATCGATTCTCTAATTGACACCCACACATAGGTTTTAGTAATCTCATTACATCAATTGTAAGAACCATTGCCTAAATAGTTTAGGGAACTCAATGTGTGCCAACTTATCCGTTTTTGTGATATCTTTATTTCACAAATACTCTAGCTAGGAAGTTTTTAACTTGAATATAAATGCTTGAAAAATCTCACATTATGATCTCATCATAATTTCTATAGCACATAGATCAAGTAGAGGATTTTATCAATGATGTAAACTTGATCACAATTCAAGGTAAACGTCAAAGGATAAGATTTGTCAATGAATTGATTGTCTCTAGAACACATACATCAACAAGGGCTTCATGGGTGAGCTACTTCTCCTTCGGTAGAAATAGGAGGAAGAAAAGAATATTAATAGTAGCATAAATGGAGCAATTTTCAAAGATGATAAAGTAATTCTTACTTAACTGTGATGCAAAGGAAAAAATTAAAGCCAGATATGAGTACAGTCTTCTTGCTCCTAACGATCCCTCACGGTAATATTCTTCAAGCTAAGCCTAGTGAGCTTTTGTGAGAACAGATTAATTTTGGAGGCACATAGTATTTACCAGCGTGTGGATAGTATGATATGCAATAATGATTATAATAATGGGTGTAGTGTAATTTCAAAAGATATGAGTATATTGTGCAAACAAAGTATACAATATGGGTACGAAATGTAATTTCCCCACTGCAATTCACATCTTCCAAAAAGAAAGAAAGCATGCTCTAGCAACACTGATTCACTTGCTAAATTTAAAGGCCAATCGATGATTTCAATATTTACCATATTACTTTAAAGGAGATGTTCAAAATGTAGAAATGTTGTTTAGGTTTTGAATCAATGGATGGTATCAAGGAGGGAGATTCTTTATGGTGCATTGCTCTTCATTTGTTCACGAAATCAGTTCATCATGAAATGTTTTTGTTTCTCAAGTGATTCAGGTCATATCTTATGGCTGAAGAATCGTGTAGCAAGGTTTTGATCTTCTTTGGCTTCAATAGTTACTCCAAATCCAGCTCACTACTCAAGTAAAAATTCCATTGGATATGTTGTTATTTTTATTAGCTTCATATTGTTTAGCCTTTTTAATGCTTTGAGAATGGAAATGATGTGCATGATGTGATGAACATCTAAAGGGTGTGTTTGATTTATGGGATTATATGGGTCTAAAATTTGGATTATAAATTATAAGATATTTAATTGATGAATAAGTGCAAACAAAGGCCACGAAGAATAGTAGCCATAGCGGCTTTGTCGCCCCTGTTTCACTTTCTAATAGATTTAAATAAACTTCAAATTACATGGGATTTTAATTCCATGTATGCGGATTTATTTAAAACCAAACCCCTCCTTTCCTTTACTTAAAATCATTTAAACAGTATTTTGGAATATTTTTTAAAAAAAATTCTATTTTTCAAAAATAAAAATTATTTTATTCTAAAACACTTCTAATTGTAAAAGTAATTATATCAACAAATACTTTGAAAATTATACTACAAAAATTATTTTTGAAAAAGTAAGTAGTTGGCTATTTTACTTCTTATTTATACTTTTCTAAATTAATTTTAAAAAGTAAAAATAAGTTCCAAAATTTTATAAAATACTGCTTTTATCCCAATTTTAATCCAAATAACTAAATACTACTTAAAAAATTAATCCCAATACATCAACTTTATTTAAATGCAAATAAACTAAACTCATTTTATCCTACTCCCATCAACCAAATGCTACCTAAGGGTCTGTTTACGTTTATTAGCTTCATGTATTGAATCAAACTACACGAATTAGTGATTCATTGGCCCTCAAATACTTATATTTCTTCTTCTCTTATAATTAAATAGAAAATTTGAAAGATTTCGTTAGAGATCTTTCAAATGCTTTTTTGTAAATCAAAGTGGTGATTTATTTTAAAAAATATTTTTTTTAAT
The DNA here is from genome assembly GCA_002189035.1 of Utricularia gibba. NCBI lineage: Eukaryota > Viridiplantae > Streptophyta > Magnoliopsida > Lamiales > Lentibulariaceae > Utricularia > Utricularia gibba. The sequence goes on along the minus strand of NEEC01000020.1, from coordinate 1,558,262 downwards.
AAAAAAAAACAAGGTCAGTACATATTGCATTAAACCGCATGACCTAATTTTCTAAAATTAGTAATTCATTGGCCCCTAATGCACCAAGTTGGCGAATGCGATAATCAAATCCAAATAATTATTCATTCTTTTCCTTTTTACTTTAATGGAAAACTTCAAAGATTTCATTGAATGTCTTTCAATTTTTTTTTTCTTGTAAATCAACATGGTAATTTATTTTTTAAAAAATAAGTTGAGGGTGTGTGGATTGCACTAAACTCGGCGACCCCATTCTCTAAAAATTAAAATTATCACAATAAATGTGCACTGACGTTGCCTTCCCATTTTCTTTTAAAAAATTGTGAGCACCACAAATGCTGCATTAAAGTGCGTATGCTTTTTATAAAGAAATTAAAATTTTCACAATCACTGTAAATGTTCGTTTGTGGTGCCTGCGCATTTATGAAAAAAAATTGCAAGTGCTTCAACTATGCATTGAGGTGGTAATGTTTCTTTATAAAAAAAAAAAAATTCAAGCATTGCAAATGCACATTTGCTGTATTTACCCATCTATTAGAAAAATGCAAGCAATAATTTTTTTGAATAACTGATCGAGAAAATAATTTTTTAATAATTAATAAGGTTTGGGTCATGATATTCATTTTCTAATTAAAAAATACCACTTTTTTTTATATAATAACATCATATTACGTTTATCGAGCTTAAAGTTGAACTACCTCAAAATATATTTGCCCTTTGCAATTTAAATATATGATTTGTCTTTGTTGTGGTCAGGTATAAAAATATAAATCATGATAATTGAGGTCAGGTATAAGAATTTTGTTTTCATTTTGATTTGAAATCCATTTCTATTCAAAAATAATGATCCAGAATATTACAAATGTTACTTATATTGTAATCCCTATGGAAAATAATAGTCACAATTGTTGTGCCCCATCAATAATAAATTTTAAAAATACATATTTAAATAAAATCAATAAAATAAAGGAAACACTAATACATACATCGGAATTCCAATCGAAAATACAATAGTAAAAATTTAAGTTGCAGTTTAGATTGATATATTCTAACTAGGTCAGGTTTATTTTTACCCCCAACTATTCACACACATGATCAAAAATGCCTCAAGAGTTTAATGTGACACACTTCACCTCCAAAATTTACACACAGATGCAACAATGCCCCAAAATATTTATAAAAATGTTTAAATATGTCACATATGTTTGAAAAATATATTTTTACCCCAAAATGTTTTTGATGATACAAAAATTCCCTAACTTTCATCAAAGTTTTAAATATATATTTTCACTCAAATATTTTAAAGTGTGCATTTTTATTCCATACTAGTTATTTATTATTACTAGATCGAAATTTTATGAAGTATAGATTTAATGTCACTTGAGTAAAGTATGATATGCGTATAAGATACACTCAATGTATCCTAAGATGGTTGTAAGCCTAATCAAATGGCTGCTGCTCCCACAGCCGAGGATTGCGTTGATATTTTAAGAGATATGTATCTACTGTTCCAATGGATCTGTTGAGTGTTCAAGTTTATTTAGGGTATGAAACAACTCATAATATGATTCTACTTTATTAATATGTTTTACAAAATTTTTATTGAATCCATTTCATTTTCGTATTAGGACATAACTCTGATTGTGGGTTTGTTCCACATACATGAAATAGAGTAATGTGTGGTTGTGTACTATGTCCAAATGCATCTTAGAGCTACGACATGTGCATTTTATTATCATTTCCAATCGGATTATCCACTAATACCACTAGTCAATCCCCTGAGTAACCTGTTCCGAAGCCGCTTGGTCCCGGGATTCCGGTGACCAACCTCAGCATCTTTTTAGGAAAAGAAGCCAGCCTGGTGAAAGAAAGAAGAAAGAAGAAAAGGCCCCCGTGTTGTATTTAAAGAGGAAATTTGCAGGGGAAAGATAATCCCCTGCCAACGCTACACAACACATGGGTGAAAGAGGTGATTTCCAGGGGATTGACCCAAAGTCGTCAATGAAAGAGGTGGGCATTTAGTATTGTAGATCATATCATCATCCCATACCCATACTTGTAAAAAAGAAAAAAAAATAAAACATGGGAATTCGTAAACTGAAGGCATCAACTGTTGATTGGTGGAGCATGCAGCTGCGCCTACCCATAATACATTTCCTATCTTTTGAACCCCCATTTCTACCGTTTGGGAATCGGCAACGTGATACTTGAATTTATGTTCTCATCGACCTCCAGCAACAAGCGAACTTGAAATGGAGAAGGCCCCCGAGATGGTAATTGATGACGGCGACAGGAACAATGGAGGAACTTGGTTAAATCCATGGGAATACGAGGTGTCCCGAGGAATGGAAAACTCCTGTACTTGCAACGTTGATGGGTCCTCGAAATACGCCACAATGTCTCTCATGCTTGGCCGAACCTCAGGCCGAAGATCAGAACACATCAATCCAAGTTTCAGCGTCAACTCCGCTTCATCCTTGGGGAACTCACCGTTCAACTTCGGATCCATGGCACCTAGCATTTCATTTTTAATCCACATAGAATAAACCCAGTCTGCTAGCGAAGTTTGTAATCCTATGGGTCGCCTACCAGTTGCAACTTCGAGTAACAAGGCACCAAAACCATACGCATCACTGCTCTTGGTGGCCCTGCCTGTCTGTATTTGCTCTGGTGCAACATAGCCAATAGTTCCGACAAGTCTCGTGGTTGATGCGTCGGAGCCATGATCCTGTAGTTTTGCGAGGCCAAAGTCACCCAATCTTGCATTCCATTTCTCATCTAACAGCACGTTGCTAGGTTTTATGTCCCTATGGATCACAACTTGCTCCCATTCTTCATGAAGGTAAACAAGTCCACTTGCCACGCCTTTTATGATATGAAATCTTTGTGCCCAGCTGAGGTTGGAGTTTGTTTCGCTATGAAGATGTTTCTCCAAACTCCCGTTGGGCATACACTCATACACCAAAAGGAATTCTCCCTGTCGTCTGCAATAGCCTAGCAAAGGTACTAGATTTCGGTGACGAAGACGCCCAATGCTAAATATTTCAGATACAAATTCTCTGTTCCCTTGTTTTGAATCGTGAGAAATCTTCTTCACAGCGACTTGAGTGTTGGAGCCACATAATAAGCCTTTATAAACTTTCCCAAATCCTCCTTTTCCCAACAATTGGTCGTCTTTAAAGCCTTTGGTGGCGGCATACAAATCTTTGTATTTGAATCTATGAGATACGTAGTCTCGTTCCCAATTTTCCATCACCTCCGAGTACTTCCGCTTCCTTGTGAAATAGAAGGTTATAACAAGGACAAGCGTAGCCAATAAAACGACGAGAATAACGGGCAACCCAAATACCAAAACTCTGGACGGTCTCTGACGCCCAACCTTGGGAAGTTTAGAGAGATTCAACTGGGGCGCCTGGGCATTGATGGCAAAACTCCACCCCATCACGTAGTGTGAAGTTACAAAGGCAGCCGTTGAGAAACCCACATACATATTCTGATTTAAGATGGGGAAAGCTCGTACCTCGTTGAAATGAGAGGTCTTCTAGGTTTGGTAGTGTTCATGGGAGCCAGAGCGACCTCAATGGTTCCAGAGGCCCCATTATAGTCAACCCAAAGTTGCATTGGTGTGCTAGTGTTGAGTCCAAGGGAAACAAAATCTCCATTTCGATCATCATAGTATCCAGCGGGAGAGCTCTTGATGGAGAACATACTATTGATGTCGATGCCAACATGATTAGCATTTGAGTCATTGAACTCGGGGTTCAAAAAGGTGTCAACTTCAACAGCGAAGATGTGATTAGAAGAGTTGCCGTTGTTGGTCGCGTTGAGAAGGCCGATATAGCCTCTGGGTGAAGAGCCAGGTAGGCCCCTGGTTGGCGCGAGGACGAAAGTAATCCCCTGTCCACAGACTGCTCTAGTTTCTGGAACAATTTGGAAGACAAAATGGGTGGAGAAGGAATAAACGGAAGAGTTATCCGTATCCTTGAATTGAAAAGGGGTTGGGTAGAAGGCGTGGCCGGTTGTCAGCGCGCTGTCGTTGGATAGCCTGAGCAGGCCGTGTGATTGGATTTGCGCTACACCGTCGAGGGCGAGATCTGAAGGTTTAAAACCATTGAAGGAGAAGGAAGATGCGGCCAATGAGGGGAAGATCCGCAAAATGAAAGGAAGAAGACACAGGAAAAGAGGAGGCATAGGCATGGGGTGGGATAAAGCTTAATTATGAAGTCTGAAGGACTCACAAGAAGGAAGCAAATGGCAGCGGCAAATTAGTAGGCCGTGTTAATTGCTGAAGATGCGTAGGCTGGCTGGCTTTGGGGCGAGACACCGGTCGCCGGTCGGTCAACCAAAGATAATAATTGCGTAGTTGGAGTTGAGAAGGCATTCAGATGAAGACAATCTGTATTAAAAATAATAATTGCCTTGGAGAGCAACCGGTTGCCAATCATGATTATCTTCTTCCCCGTCGCGTTCCTTGACTTGCGTCAATTAAGTCTCTGAAAACTGACATTTGAAATCATATTAATAATTATTACTACATGTTTGTGCAGTAAGAGAAGAAGAAGACGGAGGCTCGTAGTTGCATTGGGATGACCTTCCCTTCCCTTCAGTCTGCTGTGCTGCAGTTACGAGGTTTCGCAATGGTACGAAATCTTGCGCAACCGTCTGGTCTAGAGATGTCAATGGGCGGGGTTGAGTTCTGGTATTCTCAAAATTTTTTTATGTTTTACCTTAAAATAATATGATAGCAAAATTAATATAAAAAATAAATTTAATTCAACAACTTAAATTAAATAAAATTATCAAAAATTCTAAATTATTTTATTATCTAAGTCCTGAACATACGATTCTATTTTTTCATCTTCAACTTCAAAAATTGCTTCTACTATATGTGTTGCATGAAGATATACAAATCTGAAAAAAAATACTACATTAAATTTAAAGTACAATAGCCAATAATCACTATTAAGATCATATTCATCAAATAAAACATACCTTAGAATAAAACTTTTCAATGACCAATTCTCGTCAATGTAATGAACCGTAATTGCCATAAATCCTTTATTGTTATTCTGAGATGTATGCATATTAGTCGTTACACCAATTCGACTTTTTACCTTTTCTAACTCCTTGTAGTACATGGATTTGTACTTGGTATAAAGAGTAAGAATGTCATGCCTGAATGTATTTCTCGTAATAGTTTTAAAACTTGGATTCAAACTAATACACAAATTTTTAAAACCAACATGATCTGCCATACTTAGTATATAATCATGCAATATTATCATTTTTGCAAAGTTTTCTGTTGACTGATCTTGATCAAACACAAATTTTGCAATATTTCAAAAGTTTCTTGATAACACATATTTTTGAGTAATTGAATATATTGAAATGACTCATATTGTACTTTAATATTTAAACTTTACTATCTAATTCTATATTTTTGCACATAATACCGTAGTTGTGTTTTTTTAATCTTAGTTGGGACTAAATCTTTGATTTAGTCCTAACTTTACTTCTAATAGTTTTCTTTGAATAATGCAACATATATCGGCAACACAAATCCCAAGGAGTCAGATATGAATAGTGTAATGACAAAGGATAAGATAAAAGTCTGAAAATAAGAACACAAAATCTAAGTAGATGAGAAATGAGGATTTTGGATAAAAAAGGGACAAGATAGAGAGAGAAACAAGAGCTCCCCCATTGGGGCACACGACACATGTTTCTAGAGAATTTTTCTAGAGGGAAGAAGGAGGGGACGGCGATTCAGAAGAATAAGTTTCCATTTGAAGATTTACTTTTGTTATTGATGAACACTGTTCTTAGCTGAGACTAGTTTTCATTTTCCCTACTTGAACAACTTACTGTTTATGCTTTGTTACGTATCTTATGTTGTTATTTAGCCTTGAGAACAAAATGTTGTTTAGGATGTATTATAAAAACGCTCTTATTTCCCTTATTATAAGTGGCTAAGTACTTAGGGGTTACTTGGGGTGAAAAGGAGAGAAATGTGCTAATCAATTTTTAGACTTAATCATTCATAAGTCACGTCACTTCCTTAACAAATCAAGATAGATCCAAAGGGGGGAAATAGTGAAACCCATTTTAATAACCCTAATGAGAGGTAGACTTAGACTTTGTTTATTAGTTGTTTAATTTATGGTTTATGTGAGCGTGTTTAATAATAAGCATACATTTCCTAGGAATCTCAAGACATCACCCATTTCATCTTAAAAATAACCAAGTTGAGAAGTTTGTTACTTTTCTTTACTGTATTTTATCATACTTATGCCTTAGTCCTAGTTAAGACTAAATCTATTAACGTGATACTGATTGTATGCATTGACTTTCATATAGTAATCATCTAGCTCCTTATGTTCGATTTTAATCCACTATATACATATATTTTATATGATTTGATGTGAATCAGGTTTATAAATTTTATTTGATAAAAGAAATTTACATTTTAATGACGTGCAATATTTTTTGTTTATCATTTCCCATCTTCAAAATCACTTGCTTAATATTCATAGTATCTGATGTCCAAGGACATGTATCATTAAAATGTCTTTTCAAAGATGACGTACCAGTTTTTGTGTCTCCACTCATGACTTTTTGACAATGATTGCGTTGAGTTTTCCATTCATTTGTCTTATCATCATGGAATTGCTTGAAGTGCTCCCATATCTCAGATTTTAGTTTTCTTTTTTTAGAGATTCCATTGTCATATTTCAACAGCTTTCACTAGGTCATTATCATCATCAACTCCACGGCTACCTTGATCTGGAGATCCCAATAATGGAAGTGATGTTAGTGAACTGTCTTGCTGAGATGTCATCTAAAGAAATTAAAAATACAAACATAAAGGTTAGAATTAGGAATTTAGAGTTTTAGAATGAAAAAACACTGAAATTTCAACTCATGAAAATTGAAAATTGTAAAATTAAAATATCAAAAATCAAAGTTTCTGAAAAATAAGAAACTTTTGTAAAAAAAAAAATAATTTTATTTCCATATTCGAATGGTGTGTGGTGTGCTGACTAGCTAGTGTCACTAGCCATTAAAAAACCAATCTATGGCTCCCTAAATCCTAAAACTAAAACAGGAAAAATGCACAATAAGAAACCATCTACCGCTCGGCACACGTAAACAAAAAACAGGAAAAAAGGTAGTTCACATAAAAAAATAATAAATAATTATATAACTATTGAACGAACAAAAAAAAAATATTTATCACAAATGAAAGTGTTGCAAAATAGAAATTTGAAAATGATGTAGTCCATACTCTTCAAGTTTCCATTGTGATGAAACAAACAAAACAAAAAATATTCACCACAAACGAAAGTGTTGCAAAATAGAAATTCGAAAATGATGTAGTACATACTCTTCAAGTTTCCACTGTGATGATTTTAGAAGTTGAAATGATGAATTAGGGTTAAGGATATAGAAGTTGAAAGGATTAATTAGGGTTAAGGATATATTAATTATTAAGCCCATTAAGAAATTAAATGTTATCAATATTTTAAAAATATTTATGCATCGGTTCAGATCCGGATCAACAGGTTTTAGAAAGCTAAGCCCAAACATGACCGATAGCTTGTTGGGTCCATGTAAAACAACCCGAACCCGAAAAAAAATTAGCACTTCTTGGCCCGAAACCGAACCCATTCGGGTTAGTTTCGGTTCGGGTCCAGGTATACCGAGACCCAGTGACATCTTTAGTGTACACTCAATAATAAAACCAGTCTTATGTTGCATGAACTGTACAAGTTAAGTCTTCAAGGCCCAAACACATACTTAGGCGGTAACCTCCGAAGGGAAAATTCGCATCTTCCTATTGGATCCCCGGCATCTACTCTGACATTCCACATAGTTATTTATCTTGTGATGTGACCCTCTAATCTATAGAGATTAACAATCGACGAACAAGAGGTGATTTTGAAGCTTAAAAAGAAAACCACCCAAGTCTATCCTCAAGAGAATGAATCTCTTGCAATTAGACTTCGAAACAAAGAAAATTAAGAGCCACACTTCAGAAAAGAGAGAAGATTGGAAGTGATAATCCTAGAACACCACAAGCTCAAAGCTTCATAAGTCAAGAGTATTCAAACACTTAAAGAAGAAGAGAATCCTCACAACATATATGAAATGAACTAAAAGTTATAAAAGAGTACAACTTTAGAGTATTTATACTTTAGAATTGGGCTCTAACATTACTTGGCCCAAACTAAATGAAATAGAAAAATTTAGCAAGTCCAATACTCTAAGATAAATCCACCTTCAAGTAGTTGAGGTCTTTTGATGAGATGTCTTCAAGTCCATGTTTGATTCCAATAGTATTAAGAAAAGCCTTAAATGTATCATCAAACATCTTGCTCTTACTCCTAGTCATTGGTCCTGGTGGAATGATCTTTTTCTCTAATGTATTCATTTGGACAAACACCTCATCATTCTTTAAATATAATTCATTATTTTCTTGAGCCTCATGATATTGTGAGCAGTAGCTGAAGAGTAGAATGAGCATCTTGGCATTACCTTCAGGTTCAGAAGCTCTTGCTCTTTACTACAGCCGTCAACAATACATGGGCTTGGGTGGCTTTTATGACAGCCGCCTTCAGCTACTGGAGATATTTTATACATGCATAAAATATTTCTAAGTCTTATCCCAAACTTGTCCAGGTATTCTAAGTATTGCAAACAAAATACCGAAAGTGATTTCCATATTTTTTTGAGCACTCTCCTGAAATTTAACGAAAAGTCAAGTTTTTTGGTCTTGAAGAGTAATGGACTTCATAAAAACAGCCCAATCAAGTTGAATTCCATCAACCAAATAATATTCCATTTCATAAAAATTTTCATTAAAAGTAAATTGCACTTTTGGACCAATACCATTATGCATTTCATTTAGATTATCCATTTTTCAATTTTTAAAAATTATTACAGAAAACAATGAAAAATATATATCCCCATTCATAGGTCCGAGATCTACATCTAATAAAGAAAATGTTGTAAGATATTTAAATCATTATTCACAATTGACATTATTAAAAATGCATGTGAAATTCATATATCCTCAAAAGCTACGACTTCTAACATTAATGAAGGTTTTCAATGATCTCCACATTTAAATTGACCTTGCAATAAAATGAGACAATTTTTTCACTCTCAATCTATGCAATCAGTGTTTCCAAAGATTATGTAAAAGCTCTGAGTCTCTCCACATACAAGCAAACATTTCAAATACTCTGTTATTGGAGATCCCATATATTGTTATGAAAATCAAAATTGAATAGCAGTGAAAAAAAAGTGACAAATGCATTTTCCTCATCTTTAGAAGTGCTCTGGTCTTCATTCACTAAATTGGCGTTTGCAATGTCATGATAAGTTATATCATGAATTGTTTTTTGTTGTCATGGAATAAACTTGTTCACATCTTTATTTTAAAGTCTTTGAAGCATATTAGCAAAATATACTTGATTGAACTGCCAAATCAACTACCAAGATACCTTCCAAGTGATTAGTCTTGAAAGAAGAAGAAGTAGACTTAGACAATTGCCTTTCATTTTATTTACATTTGCTAAATTTTATCCTAAAGATCTTTCTTCTTTTATTAAAGGCAGTGATAGTTGTGAAGGTAATCCTTGTTCATTTGATTGATGCACATACGACACTCTCTTATAATTCTTTTCCATTTAAGCACCTACCAATTTCTGTGATTTATAAAAAGACATTTAATATAGTAAATACACTCAAAAAAATAAACTTGACATTAATTTTCATATTGACATCTACTTTGAGTCATGGTATAATGTTTCTCAATATTTAATATCAATGAAATCTCCTTGTTGATCAATTTTAAAAAGCTACATGACTTGTTGCTTGAAATCAAATTCATTATAGTCAAACTTCTCTTGACATTATCAGAGCTCAAATTTTTTCATTTTTTTCTAATTGTATCCATGCTACAAGTAACTAGTGGTATTACTTCATAATAGATAATCAAATATCTTCTTCCAAAATTTGTTTCCTTTGTGTGAAGTTATCTTTCTCAGAATCATTATTAACATTTAGTCAAGCTAAAACAAGAATAAGTTTGTATTCATTCTATCTTGCATCTAAAGTATTTGCTTATATAATTCGTTGAGATGTTAATCCTCTGTAATCATTTCCTACAAAAAATTGTAATAAAAAAATGATGATACAAGATGTAATAATTTAATGTTTCAATCTGGAAATAGAACAATAGATATGCAAAATTAAGTGTAAAATTAAAATGATAATAGCATATGAATATCATGAAAAAACTAAAGTCCATAAAAATTAATTTGCAGCACAATAAAAAATGAAAATAATTTATGTTAGAGAATCTTGGTAAATCATGAACATAAATTAGGGTTTAAATCTAAAAAATTGGGGCTGGAATCATCAAATTGCATAAATTATTGTTGAATTCTGAAAAACTAATGATATGTGAAGCAAAACTGAATTCAAAACACATTTTAAAAACAAAAGATGAAGACATGGCTGAAAAAATGAAAAGAAATAGCAACTGCGAGGAAACAAATCTGCTCACTTGTTGCGCATAACTGAAAAGAAACTTACATATCGTACGTAACCTGTAAAAGTGAATACAGAAGAAATGAACGAAAAGGCAAGTCTGCGTTTGGTAAATGCATATGTACAACCGACCAACCATTTTCGGAACTGCGGGAAGACTAGGAGCTAAAAATCCTCAATAGAGGCTAGGTGCAACTGCTCTTACGACCCGAAGAGCCTGGAAGCTAAGTATCGAAGAAAAGTATTCGCCCGCATACTATCCACTCTACAGTGTGAACAAGTGATGTCCATTCCATTTCATTTAGCACCGTGCTATTGGCCTCTAGCTTTAAAGTCATCCCCACTCAACACTTCTCCACTTGGAGAAGTTAGGCCTCCACTCTCTCCTCAGTTTTTTCCTTAACTACCTCTTTGATAGCATTCTCCTTCCTTCCTACTCTCCTAAGAAACAGCAACTTGTGCATTGAGCGGCCTAGAACCCTCCAACCTCTCTCATGGAAACGTGACACCAAACATTCATAGGCAATGCTAAGAGCATCTTTAATGATGCTCGCAAATAGTAATGTGTCTTTTCTTTATTAAGTTTTCTTTACGAAGTTTCCTAAATTACTTTATCAATTTTCGAAAACGAGTAGTAAAATCATTGAAAAAATATAGAGTGAAGTTTCCTTATGGAAGTTGGTTTCAATAAGGAAACAAGATTTCCTCCTTTTGGTTTCCATAAAATGAGATTTCCTCAAATTACTTATTTCTGTAAAAATAATAGTAGTTTTCGGAAAGCCACATCAGTATTTCCAGAAACCACTAAAGATGCTTTAATTGAGAGACTTGGATGAGAATTCGGATTATGTATTCTAATACTTGCCCTCAAGTCGAACCGGTCTTTAATCTAGTTAAGACTTGGTTTTTTTTGTGTGATTGTAGGTAGTGATTGGGTCATAGGTTGATTTTGATTTTTTGTTGCCTAAGCTCAATGCATGTCCTTGTTTTTTTTTTTTTTTTTTTTTGTTAATTGAATCTCAGACAAATACAAAACCCATCTTGGCCACCTAAGTCATGCCGCAAGGCAAATGTTCTAATACCATGTTGAAATTCAGGATCCGATGAGTCAGGCGAGCACACAAGAAATATGAATCACAATAGAAAAGATTAGACTCAATCGATTACTTGTGATATGTAGTTTGTTATATACTTGACTATTCCACTTTTATTTTCCAATGTGGGATTGTGTATTCTAAAAGATGCCCTCGTGTCGAACTGGTCTTCGATCCAAATAAGACTTGTATTTTTTTGTCTGGTTGTAGGTAGTGCTCAGATTATAAATTGATCTAATTTTTTTGTCATCTATGCCCAATGAATCTTCTTGTTCTTTTTTTTTTAATCGGAATTCAGACAATAATGAAACCCATCTTGGCCACCCAGGCCGTGCTGAAAGGCAAATGCTGTGATACCATGTTGAAATTCTAGTATCCAATGGTTTAGGTGAGCACACGTGAACGAAACCCATCTTGACCACCCGAGCCATGCTGCAAGGCAAACACTCTTATATCATATTTAAATTCAGGATTTGATGGGTTACATGAGCACACACGTGAAGCCCAAGTGCATAATAAATGTAAATCACATTAGAAAAGGTTAGGCTCAACTGATTATTTGTGATCTGCAATTTTTTATATACTTGACTATAAAATTTTCATTTTCCGATGTAGGATTGTGTATTCTAATGCCCGCCCTCAAGTGGAACTGAGCTTCGATCCGGTTAAAACTTGTGTTTTTTTTATCTGATTGTATACCATATTTAAATTCAGGATCTGATGGATTGAACGAGCACATGTGAAATCCAAGTACATAAGAAACGTGGATCACAATAGAAAATATTAGATCCAATCGGTTACTAATGATCCATAATTACTTGTATACTTGAATATTTCACTTTCATTTTTCGATGTGGGATTAGGTGCTCAAGTCGAACTGGTCTTCAATTCGGCAGGTCATAGATCGATCTAATTTTTGTTGTCTAAGCCCAATGCATTTACTTTTTCTTTTTTTCTTTTTTTTTTAATAGAAGCTCAAACTAGAATGAAACTTATTTTGGTCACCCAAGCTATGTTGCAAGTCAAATGCTTTGATACCATGCTAAAATTTAGGATCCAATGGGTTAGACTATTACATGTGAAATCTAAGTATATAATAAATATGGATCACAATAGAAAAAATTAGACCCAATCAATTATTAATGATCTATGATTTTTTATATATTTGATTATTTCACTTTTATTTTTGGATATATGATTATTTATTTTAACATCTATAAACTCTACTGATTTCCAGAACTTTCTTCTGTAAAATCATAGTGCCTATCAAGTTGACATTCAACTAAAATCCGATGAAGTAACTCAAGGAAAGTGAGGCACCTTGCTTCCATCTACCACCGAATTAGCAAGTGCCTTGGTGTTTTAAATTGTAACCGAAGGTAGACTTGATGAGGCTATTCATTCTGTGTTCTGCAAGACAAAAAGAAAACACTATGCATTAGCTTATTTTATAAAAAAAGATGAGGAGGCAAATCGTTCCTCATTCATCCAAAGCCCCTTGAGGTGCTTGTCTGGAGGAAGAAGAATACTATGAGCTGTGATTGAGGAGGGAATCTTTAGAGTCCGTGTCGGGTAGTAGAAGTTTTTTGCTTCCTAACTAGGACCGAAATGAAAAAAAAAGCTAGAATTCAGGCTTCTTATCGGGCAGAAAATAAGCTAGCATAAATTATTTTTGCAGAAAATAATCGGCGGCTGGTTAGAATTCTGCAAAAAGCTAGAATTCAGCCTTGGTTTCCCTAAGGCTTCAAGCTAGAGATGCAGCCTCATCGGGCAAAAAAAAGAAAATTTTTCCTATCTACATAAAGATTTTGAATCAAAATAGGTGCTATCAGAGAAAAAAATAAAATGAAAAAAAGAAATTAAAAGAAAATTCTGACTTTTGAATGTTGAGAAAAATGAGGTATGTGACAAGTTTCATAAATGTGGGGATGAAGAGCGTATAAAAGAGCTATGAATGGGTGGTGGTGGAATCTGCAAACTGGCTTTAAAAGCTTCCAAAATAAGGCGGATCGCATGGGAGGGCATCTTAGGTACCGACAGTGGTGGAGGTCATGAAAAGGCACCAATTTTATCATTCTACAACCCCAGAATCATTGCAATATGAATATTGAGGAGTTATAGGGAGTGTTGACCGGATGACCATGACAGATTAGCAAACACTTATTAGCTCAAGTAAATGCATATAACAGGAAATGTTGTACAAATAAGCAGATTTGTTTGGTAAGGTTGTTAATGCATTTTAACAAGAAATTTAAATTAGAAGTATGTTTGGTAGCGATTGTGAAAATAGACAATTTTATTTATCTTCACACATATAGAATTAATTTTGGAATGTGAAACTTAAAGTGGGGAAGAGGGGGTCTACTTTTACACTAACAAACTCTCATTATCTTAGTTCTATTCCTCTCCTTACAGTTAGCCCTAGAACCTTCTCCACCTTCAATACATGCCGATTTCTTCTTGGGTCTGATGGGTAGAATGGGAGTTGATGAGATGGAAGTGTAATAAAGTGATAACATAGATAGATCTTATATGAAAGTAAAACATAAACACAAATCCTAAAATCTTCGATGAACAAAATTTGAAGAATAGGGGAAAATAATGTTAAAAAACTTCAAATAATAATGAGTATATTTTGGTAATTTTCATAAAATCATCTATTTAACAACAATCTATCAAATACAAAATAATATAAACATTCATATTCTTATACAATGTTATCAAATGCATCTCCAATCTAAATAATGAATGTGTTTATTTAAAAATAATAATCTTAATGGACTATAAAATAAATAATTGTACCAAACGGGACCTACGTCTCAATACTTTGTATCTTGAGTTTACCTTTTCAATACATTAAGACTTTTCATCTTCTCAACGCATATTTTGAAACTTCTTCCGCATATCAAGGAGAAATATCCAGAGATGGAATTAAAATACCTTTGGTGACTTTTGCTAGAGATTGGAGGAGTAAAGTCACTGGAAAAACGCTAGTTGGAATAGAAAATTTTCGAGTAATCGAGAAATAATAAAATGAAATTTCTCTAACTTTTCTCTTTTTTAAAGGGTATAGAGATAATAAGACATGTTATCTTGAAGGATATGATTAGGAGTGAGTAAACACGTAGTCATACAGTTTAAACCTATATTATTATTTTGATTCATTAATAGTAGATTATATATATTTTAAAATCATCAGTTAATATTATTGTCAAAAAACCTACAAATTGAAATATAAATACAACAAGTGGAAAGCAGGTGAACAAGCGGTTGAACAGCTAAGAATAAGTGTTATACATTACTCAAACATCATAATTACTAAAAATTCCAAATTCTAACATTATATAATCTGGTAACTAATAATACATAAAATACTCAATAGAAAAACATTTCCAACAAAGTTAAAGAGCAGACAACAACCTTCGTTATTTGATCCCATTCAATCTAATAATGCTGCAAAGTCATTGCAATAGGTAACAAAATAACTTCAAAAAAAATCACGAAACAATAAAGATTGAGAATGAATCATTAGTTACAAATAAATCTGAAACTTTTAGATATTAAAAAAGGAAATGATATCTAATATTCATCAACATCCATTGTCCTTACATCTTCTTTTGAAGAAGAACTATCGAAGTATACATCTATAATTAATAAAAAAAGTACATTTCAATGTAATATACTAAATGAGAAATATTTCAAATAACAAAGATAGAATAGGAAAAATTCAAGTATTACCACTGAAGATATCTCCATACTTCTCTACATCATTAAATGAAACTCCTCTCATGGATCAATGAATGTCAAGCAAATGTGGTTATTCTTTCAGCCAATTGTGGCAACAAATAAGAGCCTCTACCATTTTTGGATTAAGAGAACGTATATATGAATCAAGCATATGCCCACTTGCACTAAAACCTGATTTAGATGATATGGTAGAAATTGAAATCGCCAACACTTCTCTAATCATTTGAGAAAGAAGATGACATCTTGAAGGATTATTTTTCTATCAAATTAGGGTATCAAAAGTTTCATGTTCTCCAACTAATTTTCACTTTTCTTCCAAATAGATGGCAAGCTCAGATATTACAATTATTAAAATCCTTCTCAAGTTCTTTAGCGAATTGGGACCCTAGAGAAAAATTAGAATTGAACATGTCATCCAAGCTAGCATTCAAAGAAGTATTTGAAGAGTTAGCGATTGAGAAATACATATCATCATCTTTAGATGCAAAAAAATAAAGTTTTGCATAAAAATCAAATAAAGTAATTAATGTGCTCATCAATTTATCCAACACTTGTTTACACAAATAACCATGCTTCCCTTGATTATATATTTTATCAATATAATACTTGATAAATCTCAACTTATATCGAATATCTAAAATAGTTTCAATAAACAATAAAGCATTAGTTGTATTCAATTTACTCCAATACTTTGAGAATTTATCATTCAGTTTCATTGCAACCAAAGCTATACTTGTATCATGATATCCAAATAAAACACTTAAAATACCAGGGATGCTCATAATCTCTTGAAATAAAATGTTAACATTTAGAATATTTACTTTTCAAAAATCTCATTGTTGCATCATAGAAAAATTTCAGAAACTTGACAAAACACTTTGCCACTTTTCAATCAAAAGCATCAGGGGGATCAATATAATTATCTTTTAAGCTTTCTTTTTCATTAATTTCACTCAGCTTCTTTAATACAACTGATAAAATGAAATTCAGCATGACCTTTCTTCTTATAGATACCAAAATATTTATATAATTTCAATGATCCTCAAACATACTTTCAAATACTTTTAAAAAACTAAGGTATTTTTTAATATCAAATAAGTGGAATTGCACCGAGTGTCAACATCAAGACATATAAGTTTCTTACTTTCAATTTTTTTGAATGGATGGATAACTCATAAAAGTTCAAAGTTTAGATGGAGAAGATGATATCATTTTTAATTTTCAAAATTGATGCAATATACAACTTCAGATCATTTTTTACCATGAATTTTTTTAAAATAAGAAGAACATCTCATATGCACAAACTCATTATTCAAAACTATATTTTTCCAACCCTTCATCTTATCCTTGATGTATCATATGACAACATCATTAGAACTCGTAATTTTTAACATACATTGTAAGTAGATTCTCAATTCCCCATTCTAAGAGGTAGCACTCAATCATATAACCAATGGTCTTACCTTTGTGATTTGGAATGATAGAAAAATTGAGAACCTGTAAATTGAAATCTTTATCAATCCAATATACAATATAACTCTTAAGTGTCATTTTCTTAGTATTTCTTAGGTTGTTTTTAAGTCTAAATGTGATTAGAATAGTCTAATTAGAAATCTATAATATGAGATTTAGGTTTTATGTAGTTTAGGGTAATTATCCTAAATCTTGTATTTTATATAATAATTTTGCTAGTTTTAATTGAGTTTTTCTAGAGGTGCACACGTGGTAGGAAGTGAGAGCAAAAGGGCAGCAGATGGCGACAAATTGGATCTTCTCGAGTTGACATTCCCTTGATTTCCGGAAGACTGTAGACACCTAATTATGAGCCTTGATGTAGGGAACACGGGAGTCTCTGACAGGCGATATCATTACCCCAATTTAGAGCAGACGTTTGCTTGCAAGTTACCCCAATTCACAGCAGGAACCAAGGGGATACGAAAGCTCAGACTCTCATTGAAGTTCAGTTCTATTCAGACGTTGGACAAGTAGTAGTTAGTTTACTTTAGACTTTGTTTCTTTATCTATAAGATTTTCCTCTAGCTTTTCTCTAGAATCTGTGTTCGTTTCCTTTAGTTTGTATGGCCGTCCACGGCTAGAAACTTCTGTTTCTGGGTTGGGACACCCCCAGATCTATGTTTCATTAGCTTATCTTTATGTCTTCTTTGAATCTGAACGGGTTCCGTATGTCTTCACGCGACTATATTGCAGTTTTTCTGTAACAGTCCCCTTATTCAAGATTCATAGTTAATTGATCACTACCCACGAGTTTTGGAGAGGAGTAAGGTGGAGAACACCAACTCATGTCCTTTTGGTAGGAGGAAGACAATGTTTTGTCTATGGCTGTACCTCAGGATCAATGGACAGGTAGTGACCTCGTATCTGGACTCATTGGATCATTGGCAACACTTGGGCACACATGTGCAATTCAACCGTGAGGGTATGCTAGTAGGACCTCTTATTCTCACTTTCGTCCAAAGAGGAGTAACATCGGGCTATTCTTGTGCCTTCTTGCAAAAAAATGTAAGGGAGGGTAGGCAATTCCTTACTCCTATAACTGAGTATTTGAGAAGACCAGAGAAGAGTGAAGACGCAACGAATATAGCCGGGTGGGATTCCAAACCTAGGAACATTCAGTTTATTTAAGGTTCATCGCTTACATTTATTTCAGTTGTCTGTTCAAACCCCTCTTATTCCCTTACTCAGGCTTCAT
Organism: Utricularia gibba; assembly: GCA_002189035.1. Lineage (NCBI taxonomy): Eukaryota > Viridiplantae > Streptophyta > Magnoliopsida > Lamiales > Lentibulariaceae > Utricularia > Utricularia gibba. The sequence continues at coordinate 1,540,136 of NEEC01000020.1, read as the reverse complement.
CATTTACGTTTCTCACACTTTTACTTCCAAAACCGTTTGCAAATCGTGACAGTTGTATCCAGTGTAACCTTACCATTCACTGAAAAACAATTCCCTGCGTTCGACACCCGTACTACGCTTTTGTGTTTTATGAGTTTTAAAAATATTAAAATTTATTGTGGAAACGACACACATCAATAACACACATATAGTTCATATTTTGTATGGAAGTCTACGTACCTGTAGTAAGACATAATCTTTCCAATCTCATGACAACGACTAAGAATCTTAAATCTTGGTTGTAAACTATAAACAAAATTTCTGAATCCTAAACTCTCATCGGTTATAAAAAGACAATCATCAATAATAATCATGTTTGTCAACAATTTTCTAAATTCTTCTTGATGAAAACTTGATAACTTGAATGTAAAAGATCCATCTTTTAAAGTTTCAAAAGATAATATTTTCATTGATTGTAAAATTTGGTCACATGAAAGAATTAGTAATCGAAGAATATAAGAAGTTACTATGATATATTGTTTTAGAAATAAGAAAATAAAAGTCACAATATTTAGTTAAGTTTCAATTTTCAATCACAATTAATCAAGCTGTGCTTTTTTTGATGGTATCAGTCCACAAGCTAATAGAGTATGGAAATGTTATCACGTACAAGCTAACATTTTTCATTGGATAAAGTGCAATAAAAAAATGTCATAATGCCAAAGATCTCATATCATCTACACAAAATATAGGATTGAACCCTAGCCCTAACTAATTGGCATCTCAAAGCTAAAGTTTAATGTTATGGGGAATGAAATTGTTCTCTCACATCATAAGGGGGTTGAGATCATCGTAGGAAATTGTTAGTAACCCTCAAGGTATGAAAGCGTAATTGGTCTAATAAAGTAAGAGTATAGAGAAGTTGCCCGAGGAGGTTAGAACCTTTATTGTGAAGCTACATCTTATAGAACATCAGCCCCATGGAATTCAACGGGAGTTATGGTCACAAAGACCTCCTTATCCCTCAATCAGATATTCATTCTTGCACCCCACACTGCATCGGGTCCAGGAGCCCACACTAAGCACCCTACACCTCAAATGGAGTTTCGGGAACCAATGGTTTTTTACTTTATTATCTTGTTATTTTTACTTTATGCAAGTATATAAACATGATGTGAAAAGCAGATGAGGATCGATTTTTTAGAAAAAGAAATCAACCCTTAGTTCACTTTCCTTTCAAGTTCTTAGTGGAATTCCTTTGATATATGGGCACTCATGGTTTTCTTTTTTTCGGTGTGGCTACTTTTATGGACATAACATATCAATATACGTGAATTATAATTTTGGTTCAATTTTAAGTTCCTATCTTAAGAGAAACAGGGCTTCTGTTTTTCCCGACAACAAATACAAATATTCGTGGTATGTGTCTCTTTACGAGTACTTGATTGTTAACTACAGCCATCATGTTGCCAATTAATTTTTCTATTTAACAAATAAATAGTAGTTAAAATTATCAATATTTATGGTCTCGTCACCATTCAAATTCAATTTCTATGATATTATATATTTTATCTGACATTCAATTTTCCTAAATTTATGTTCTCTCCATATTTGGTTAGAGTGTCTTCAGAGTTTATCCATCCTAAACTTATTTCAATGTATATATGCCTAATTTTAAAGTTAGTATAAAAAACATTGTACAATACTCTAGAAAAAGTATTGTTGTATGTAATTGATCAATCCATTATGCCATCCTTCTTTGGGTTGGGTCCTCAATAATGATTTTCATTTAGATGTCGGATATTTGATCAATGCATTGTTAATTACTAATGTTGGAATTCTTGTTCTTATTTCTAGTGACGTGTCATGATCACAGATACTTGAGAATTTTTCTTTTTATAGTTTTTTTCAGTATTTCAATGCTAGGATACTAGTTCAATGTTAATCAAAAAGGAGTTTCGTTTGACATCTCATTCAAATGGATACTAGTTCACAAGATTTGTTAGATTTCCATGAACTTTTTCAAAATGCAATTTGTTCATTCCAAAATTTTGATTTAATAAAAATAAAATGTGTATAGGATAGTTTTTGGGAAAACCTTTTAAACGTAGCATATGAGTGGGCGTATAATTGTGCTTATATCGATCCATTTTATCTAAGTTAATTTTTTTTTCTTTGAAAAAAGAAAGATAATTGAGGCAATTCCGAATTTGAATGTGCATATATAAATCCCTTTTAGGAGGCCTATGTTGCATGAACACTATCTTACCTAAGACTTCCATAGCTCCTGACACAAGCTTAGAATCCTACCTTAGCTATTCGAGAGTGGTATTGCACTCTTCGCCTTCCACCTAAGCGATGCAGGTGTTCCCGGGAACAATCAAGCTTCATAGGTAGTCCGCATTTTTCACAAACATGTCGATCCTCTCTTTGATATAGTGCTCAGATCGTTAAACATTTGGAACTTACCCGAAAATGAATTTCACTAACTTAGAATCGTTATAATTACAGCTTTCGTTCACTGAGGCTTTAATCACGGGCTCCCCTATCATCAGATCACTAACTTCCTTCACCTTCCGATAGTTGGCAGGCATCAGCCCCATACATGTGTTACAACTTTGCCAAGACGTGTTTTTTTGGTAAAAAGTTTCCAGGGGCTGTTCACTGTGACCCACTTTGTTAGACAAGTTGAATGTTTTTCTATACAAGTCAGCAAGCATTTTGACATTGAAAAATCAAAGTTAACGGCATAAACTACTTTAGAACAGTGCAATTGGACCAGCCCCCATGATCGAGTCCTTTGGAGGAATTTGTTATTTGATACAAAGTATATGGTCGACATCTAGTTCATGGCTCCCTTTTGATCTTCGTCTTTGGATTTTTATATAATGGTGGAGATTTGTTGGGCTTTCTTGATGGACTTACATCAAATTTTCTATCTTCATCTTCTAAGATTTGATATAAATCTTCTAAGATAAGATCCAAATTTTCTAAGATAAGATACGAATCTTATCTTATTCGAGAATCTTTGACCGAGTCTTTATCCGGATAGACCAAATCTCATCAAAGTAGTTCGAAAATCCTCCAAATTATTCCAAATTCGTACTAAAAAATCACAAAACACACTTTTACTCCAAAAAGATCAAAATAGTATGAAGATATAAAATTCTTTAAAAAGATAAGGAAAGTAGGATTAAAAGAATGCAAAACCCATCTAAGTGAATCATAAAAAACACAAATATTAGTAACACAAAATCACTTATCATTTACGTTTATTAGCTTCATGGATTGAATCAAACTACACGAATTAGTGATTCATTGGCCCTCAAATACTTATATTTCTTCTTCTCTTATAATTAAATAGAAAATTTGAAAGATTTCGTTAGAGATCTTTCAAATGCTTTTTTGTAAATCAAAGTGGTGATTTATTTTAAAAAATATTTTTTTTAATAAAAAAAAACAAGGTCAGTACATATTGCATTAAACCGCATGACCTAATTTTCTAAAATTAGTAATTCATTGGCCCCTAATGCACCAAGTTGGCGAATGCGATAATCAAATCCAAATAATTATTCATTCTTTTCCTTTTTACTTTAATGGAAAACTTCAAAGATTTCATTGAATGTCTTTCAATTTTTTTTTTCTTGTAAATCAACATGGTAATTTATTTTTTAAAAAATAAGTTGAGGGTGTGTGGATTGCACTAAACTCGGCGACCCCATTCTCTAAAAATTAAAATTATCACAATAAATGTGCACTGACGTTGCCTTCCCATTTTCTTTTAAAAAATTGTGAGCACCACAAATGCTGCATTAAAGTGCGTATGCTTTTTATAAAGAAATTAAAATTTTCACAATCACTGTAAATGTTCGTTTGTGGTGCCTGCGCATTTATGAAAAAAAATTGCAAGTGCTTCAACTATGCATTGAGGTGGTAATGTTTCTTTATAAAAAAAAAAAAAATTCAAGCATTGCAAATGCACATTTGCTGTATTTACCCATCTATTAGAAAAATGCAAGCAATAATTTTTTTGAATAACTGATCGAGAAAATAATTTTTTAATAATTAATAAGGTTTGGGTCATGATATTCATTTTCTAATTAAAAAATACCACTTTTTTTTATATAATAACATCATATTACGTTTATCGAGCTTAAAGTTGAACTACCTCAAAATATATTTGCCCTTTGCAATTTAAATATATGATTTGTCTTTGTTGTGGTCAGGTATAAAAATATAAATCATGATAATTGAGGTCAGGTATAAGAATTTTGTTTTCATTTTGATTTGAAATCCATTTCTATTCAAAAATAATGATCCAGAATATTACAAATGTTACTTATATTGTAATCCCTATGGAAAATAATAGTCACAATTGTTGTGCCCCATCAATAATAAATTTTAAAAATACATATTTAAATAAAATCAATAAAATAAAGGAAACACTAATACATACATCGGAATTCCAATCGAAAATACAATAGTAAAAATTTAAGTTGCAGTTTAGATTGATATATTCTAACTAGGTCAGGTTTATTTTTACCCCCAACTATTCACACACATGATCAAAAATGCCTCAAGAGTTTAATGTGACACACTTCACCTCCAAAATTTACACACAGATGCAACAATGCCCCAAAATATTTATAAAAATGTTTAAATATGTCACATATGTTTGAAAAATATATTTTTACCCCAAAATGTTTTTGATGATACAAAAATTCCCTAACTTTCATCAAAGTTTTAAATATATATTTTCACTCAAATATTTTAAAGTGTGCATTTTTATTCCATACTAGTTATTTATTATTACTAGATCGAAATTTTATGAAGTATAGATTTAATGTCACTTGAGTAAAGTATGATATGCGTATAAGATACACTCAATGTATCCTAAGATGGTTGTAAGCCTAATCAAATGGCTGCTGCTCCCACAGCCGAGGATTGCGTTGATATTTTAAGAGATATGTATCTACTGTTCCAATGGATCTGTTGAGTGTTCAAGTTTATTTAGGGTATGAAACAACTCATAATATGATTCTACTTTATTAATATGTTTTACAAAATTTTTATTGAATCCATTTCATTTTCGTATTAGGACATAACTCTGATTGTGGGTTTGTTCCACATACATGAAATAGAGTAATGTGTGGTTGTGTACTATGTCCAAATGCATCTTAGAGCTACGACATGTGCATTTTATTATCATTTCCAATCGGATTATCCACTAATACCACTAGTCAATCCCCTGAGTAACCTGTTCCGAAGCCGCTTGGTCCCGGGATTCCGGTGACCAACCTCAGCATCTTTTTAGGAAAAGAAGCCAGCCTGGTGAAAGAAAGAAGAAAGAAGAAAAGGCCCCCCGTGTTGTATTTAAAGAGGAAATTTGCAGGGGAAAGATAATCCCCTGCCAACGCTACACAACACATGGGTGAAAGAGGTGATTTCCAGGGGATTGACCCAAAGTCGTCAATGAAAGAGGTGGGCATTTAGTATTGTAGATCATATCATCATCCCATACCCATACTTGTAAAAAAGAAAAAAAAAATAAAACATGGGAATTCGTAAACTGAAGGCATCAACTGTTGATTGGTGGAGCATGCAGCTGCGCCTACCCATAATACATTTCCTATCTTTTGAACCCCCATTTCTACCGTTTGGGAATCGGCAACGTGATACTTGAATTTATGTTCTCATCGACCTCCAGCAACAAGCGAACTTGAAATGGAGAAGGCCCCCGAGATGGTAATTGATGACGGCGACAGGAACAATGGAGGAACTTGGTTAAATCCATGGGAATACGAGGTGTCCCGAGGAATGGAAAACTCCTGTACTTGCAACGTTGATGGGTCCTCGAAATACGCCACAATGTCTCTCATGCTTGGCCGAACCTCAGGCCGAAGATCAGAACACATCAATCCAAGTTTCAGCGTCAACTCCGCTTCATCCTTGGGGAACTCACCGTTCAACTTCGGATCCATGGCACCTAGCATTTCATTTTTAATCCACATAGAATAAACCCAGTCTGCTAGCGAAGTTTGTAATCCTATGGGTCGCCTACCAGTTGCAACTTCGAGTAACAAGGCACCAAAACCATACGCATCACTGCTCTTGGTGGCCCTGCCTGTCTGTATTTGCTCTGGTGCAACATAGCCAATAGTTCCGACAAGTCTCGTGGTTGATGCGTCGGAGCCATGATCCTGTAGTTTTGCGAGGCCAAAGTCACCCAATCTTGCATTCCATTTCTCATCTAACAGCACGTTGCTAGGTTTTATGTCCCTATGGATCACAACTTGCTCCCATTCTTCATGAAGGTAAACAAGTCCACTTGCCACGCCTTTTATGATATGAAATCTTTGTGCCCAGCTGAGGTTGGAGTTTGTTTCGCTATGAAGATGTTTCTCCAAACTCCCGTTGGGCATACACTCATACACCAAAAGGAATTCTCCCTGTCGTCTGCAATAGCCTAGCAAAGGTACTAGATTTCGGTGACGAAGACGCCCAATGCTAAATATTTCAGATACAAATTCTCTGTTCCCTTGTTTTGAATCGTGAGAAATCTTCTTCACAGCGACTTGAGTGTTGGAGCCACATAATAAGCCTTTATAAACTTTCCCAAATCCTCCTTTTCCCAACAATTGGTCGTCTTTAAAGCCTTTGGTGGCGGCATACAAATCTTTGTATTTGAATCTATGAGATACGTAGTCTCGTTCCCAATTTTCCATCACCTCCGAGTACTTCCGCTTCCTTGTGAAATAGAAGGTTATAACAAGGACAAGCGTAGCCAATAAAACGACGAGAATAACGGGCAACCCAAATACCAAAACTCTGGACGGTCTCTGACGCCCAACCTTGGGAAGTTTAGAGAGATTCAACTGGGGCGCCTGGGCATTGATGGCAAAACTCCACCCCATCACGTAGTGTGAAGTTACAAAGGCAGCCGTTGAGAAACCCACATACATATTCTGATTTAAGATGGGGGAAAGCTCGTACCTCGTTGAAATGAGAGGTCTTCTAGGTTTGGTAGTGTTCATGGGAGCCAGAGCGACCTCAATGGTTCCAGAGGCCCCATTATAGTCAACCCAAAGTTGCATTGGTGTGCTAGTGTTGAGTCCAAGGGAAACAAAATCTCCATTTCGATCATCATAGTATCCAGCGGGAGAGCTCTTGATGGAGAACATACTATTGATGTCGATGCCAACATGATTAGCATTTGAGTCATTGAACTCGGGGTTCAAAAAGGTGTCAACTTCAACAGCGAAGATGTGATTAGAAGAGTTGCCGTTGTTGGTCGCGTTGAGAAGGCCGATATAGCCTCTGGGTGAAGAGCCAGGTAGGCCCCTGGTTGGCGCGAGGACGAAAGTAATCCCCTGTCCACAGACTGCTCTAGTTTCTGGAACAATTTGGAAGACAAAATGGGTGGAGAAGGAATAAACGGAAGAGTTATCCGTATCCTTGAATTGAAAAGGGGTTGGGTAGAAGGCGTGGCCGGTTGTCAGCGCGCTGTCGTTGGATAGCCTGAGCAGGCCGTGTGATTGGATTTGCGCTACACCGTCGAGGGCGAGATCTGAAGGTTTAAAACCATTGAAGGAGAAGGAAGATGCGGCCAATGAGGGGAAGATCCGCAAAATGAAAGGAAGAAGACACAGGAAAAGAGGAGGCATAGGCATGGGGTGGGATAAAGCTTAATTATGAAGTCTGAAGGACTCACAAGAAGGAAGCAAATGGCAGCGGCAAATTAGTAGGCCGTGTTAATTGCTGAAGATGCGTAGGCTGGCTGGCTTTGGGGCGAGACACCGGTCGCCGGTCGGTCAACCAAAGATAATAATTGCGTAGTTGGAGTTGAGAAGGCATTCAGATGAAGACAATCTGTATTAAAAATAATAATTGCCTTGGAGAGCAACCGGTTGCCAATCATGATTATCTTCTTCCCCGTCGCGTTCCTTGACTTGCGTCAATTAAGTCTCTGAAAACTGACATTTGAAATCATATTAATAATTATTACTACATGTTTGTGCAGTAAGAGAAGAAGAAGACGGAGGCTCGTAGTTGCATTGGGATGACCTTCCCTTCCCTTCAGTCTGCTGTGCTGCAGTTACGAGGTTTCGCAATGGTACGAAATCTTGCGCAACCGTCTGGTCTAGAGATGTCAATGGGCGGGGTTGAGTTCTGGTATTCTCAAAATTTTTTTATGTTTTACCTTAAAATAATATGATAGCAAAATTAATATAAAAAATAAATTTAATTCAACAACTTAAATTAAATAAAATTATCAAAAATTCTAAATTATTTTATTATCTAAGTCCTGAACATACGATTCTATTTTTTCATCTTCAACTTCAAAAATTGCTTCTACTATATGTGTTGCATGAAGATATACAAATCTGAAAAAAAATACTACATTAAATTTAAAGTACAATAGCCAATAATCACTATTAAGATCATATTCATCAAATAAAACATACCTTAGAATAAAACTTTTCAATGACCAATTCTCGTCAATGTAATGAACCGTAATTGCCATAAATCCTTTATTGTTATTCTGAGATGTATGCATATTAGTCGTTACACCAATTCGACTTTTTACCTTTTCTAACTCCTTGTAGTACATGGATTTGTACTTGGTATAAAGAGTAAGAATGTCATGCCTGAATGTATTTCTCGTAATAGTTTTAAAACTTGGATTCAAACTAATACACAAATTTTTAAAACCAACATGATCTGCCATACTTAGTATATAATCATGCAATATTATCATTTTTGCAAAGTTTTCTGTTGACTGATCTTGATCAAACACAAATTTTGCAATATTTCAAAAGTTTCTTGATAACACATATTTTTGAGTAATTGAATATATTGAAATGACTCATATTGTACTTTAATATTTAAACTTTACTATCTAATTCTATATTTTTGCACATAATACCGTAGTTGTGTTTTTTTAATCTTAGTTGGGACTAAATCTTTGATTTAGTCCTAACTTTACTTCTAATAGTTTTCTTTGAATAATGCAACATATATCGGCAACACAAATCCCAAGGAGTCAGATATGAATAGTGTAATGACAAAGGATAAGATAAAAGTCTGAAAATAAGAACACAAAATCTAAGTAGATGAGAAATGAGGATTTTGGATAAAAAAGGGACAAGATAGAGAGAGAAACAAGAGCTCCCCCATTGGGGCACACGACACATGTTTCTAGAGAATTTTTCTAGAGGGAAGAAGGAGGGGGACGGCGATTCAGAAGAATAAGTTTCCATTTGAAGATTTACTTTTGTTATTGATGAACACTGTTCTTAGCTGAGACTAGTTTTCATTTTCCCTACTTGAACAACTTACTGTTTATGCTTTGTTACGTATCTTATGTTGTTATTTAGCCTTGAGAACAAAATGTTGTTTAGGATGTATTATAAAAACGCTCTTATTTCCCTTATTATAAGTGGCTAAGTACTTAGGGGTTACTTGGGGTGAAAAGGAGAGAAATGTGCTAATCAATTTTTAGACTTAATCATTCATAAGTCACGTCACTTCCTTAACAAATCAAGATAGATCCAAAGGGGGGAAATAGTGAAACCCATTTTAATAACCCTAATGAGAGGTAGACTTAGACTTTGTTTATTAGTTGTTTAATTTATGGTTTATGTGAGCGTGTTTAATAATAAGCATACATTTCCTAGGAATCTCAAGACATCACCCATTTCATCTTAAAAATAACCAAGTTGAGAAGTTTGTTACTTTTCTTTACTGTATTTTATCATACTTATGCCTTAGTCCTAGTTAAGACTAAATCTATTAACGTGATACTGATTGTATGCATTGACTTTCATATAGTAATCATCTAGCTCCTTATGTTCGATTTTAATCCACTATATACATATATTTTATATGATTTGATGTGAATCAGGTTTATAAATTTTATTTGATAAAAGAAATTTACATTTTAATGACGTGCAATATTTTTTGTTTATCATTTCCCATCTTCAAAATCACTTGCTTAATATTCATAGTATCTGATGTCCAAGGACATGTATCATTAAAATGTCTTTTCAAAGATGACGTACCAGTTTTTGTGTCTCCACTCATGACTTTTTGACAATGATTGCGTTGAGTTTTCCATTCATTTGTCTTATCATCATGGAATTGCTTGAAGTGCTCCCATATCTCAGATTTTAGTTTTCTTTTTTTAGAGATTCCATTGTCATATTTCAACAGCTTTCACTAGGTCATTATCATCATCAACTCCACGGCTACCTTGATCTGGAGATCCCAATAATGGAAGTGATGTTAGTGAACTGTCTTGCTGAGATGTCATCTAAAGAAATTAAAAATACAAACATAAAGGTTAGAATTAGGAATTTAGAGTTTTAGAATGAAAAAACACTGAAATTTCAACTCATGAAAATTGAAAATTGTAAAATTAAAATATCAAAAATCAAAGTTTCTGAAAAATAAGAAACTTTTGTAAAAAAAAAAATAATTTTATTTCCATATTCGAATGGTGTGTGGTGTGCTGACTAGCTAGTGTCACTAGCCATTAAAAAACCAATCTATGGCTCCCTAAATCCTAAAACTAAAACAGGAAAAATGCACAATAAGAAACCATCTACCGCTCGGCACACGTAAACAAAAAACAGGAAAAAAGGTAGTTCACATAAAAAAATAATAAATAATTATATAACTATTGAACGAACAAAACAAAAAAATATTTATCACAAATGAAAGTGTTGCAAAATAGAAATTTGAAAATGATGTAGTCCATACTCTTCAAGTTTCCATTGTGATGAAACAAACAAAACAAAAAATATTCACCACAAACGAAAGTGTTGCAAAATAGAAATTCGAAAATGATGTAGTACATACTCTTCAAGTTTCCACTGTGATGATTTTAGAAGTTGAAATGATGAATTAGGGTTAAGGATATAGAAGTTGAAAGGATTAATTAGGGTTAAGGATATATTAATTATTAAGCCCATTAAGAAATTAAATGTTATCAATATTTTAAAAATATTTATGCATCGGTTCAGATCCGGATCAACAGGTTTTAGAAAGCTAAGCCCAAACATGACCGATAGCTTGTTGGGTCCATGTAAAACAACCCGAACCCGAAAAAAAATTAGCACTTCTTGGCCCGAAACCGAACCCATTCGGGTTAGTTTCGGTTCGGGTCCAGGTATACCGAGACCCAGTGACATCTTTAGTGTACACTCAATAATAAAACCAGTCTTATGTTGCATGAACTGTACAAGTTAAGTCTTCAAGGCCCAAACACATACTTAGGCGGTAACCTCCGAAGGGAAAATTCGCATCTTCCTATTGGATCCCCGGCATCTACTCTGACATTCCACATAGTTATTTATCTTGTGATGTGACCCTCTAATCTATAGAGATTAACAATCGACGAACAAGAGGTGATTTTGAAGCTTAAAAAGAAAACCACCCAAGTCTATCCTCAAGAGAATGAATCTCTTGCAATTAGACTTCGAAACAAAGAAAATTAAGAGCCACACTTCAGAAAAGAGAGAAGATTGGAAGTGATAATCCTAGAACACCACAAGCTCAAAGCTTCATAAGTCAAGAGTATTCAAACACTTAAAGAAGAAGAGAATCCTCACAACATATATGAAATGAACTAAAAGTTATAAAAGAGTACAACTTTAGAGTATTTATACTTTAGAATTGGGCTCTAACATTACTTGGCCCAAACTAAATGAAATAGAAAAATTTAGCAAGTCCAATACTCTAAGATAAATCCACCTTCAAGTAGTTGAGGTCTTTTGATGAGATGTCTTCAAGTCCATGTTTGATTCCAATAGTATTAAGAAAAGCCTTAAATGTATCATCAAACATCTTGCTCTTACTCCTAGTCATTGGTCCTGGTGGAATGATCTTTTTCTCTAATGTATTCATTTGGACAAACACCTCATCATTCTTTAAATATAATTCATTATTTTCTTGAGCCTCATGATATTGTGAGCAGTAGCTGAAGAGTAGAATGAGCATCTTGGCATTACCTTCAGGTTCAGAAGCTCTTGCTCTTTACTACAGCCGTCAACAATACATGGGCTTGGGTGGCTTTTATGACAGCCGCCTTCAGCTACTGGAGATATTTTATACATGCATAAAATATTTCTAAGTCTTATCCCAAACTTGTCCAGGTATTCTAAGTATTGCAAACAAAATACCGAAAGTGATTTCCATATTTTTTTGAGCACTCTCCTGAAATTTAACAAAAAGTCAAGTTTTTTGGTCTTGAAGAGTAATGGACTTCATAAAAACAGCCCAATCAAGTTGAATTCCATCAACCAAATAATATTCCATTTCATAAAAATTTTCATTAAAAGTAAATTGCACTTTTGGACCAATACCATTATGCATTTCATTTAGATTATCCATTTTTCAATTTTTAAAAATTATTACAGAAAACAATGAAAAATATATATCCCCATTCATAGGTCCGAGATCTACATCTAATAAAGAAAATGTTGTAAGATATTTAAATCATTATTCACAATTGACATTATTAAAAATGCATGTGAAATTCATATATCCTCAAAAGCTACGACTTCTAACATTAATGAAGGTTTTCAATGATCTCCACATTTAAATTGACCTTGCAATAAAATGAGACAATTTTTTCACTCTCAATCTATGCAATCAGTGTTTCCAAAGATTATGTAAAAGCTCTGAGTCTCTCCACATACAAGCAAACATTTCAAATACTCTGTTATTGGAGATCCCATACATTGTTATGAAAATCAAAATTGAATAGCAGTGAAAAAAAAGTGACAAATGCATTTTCCTCATCTTTAGAAGTGCTCTGGTCTTCATTCACTAAATTGGCGTTTGCAATGTCATGATAAGTTATATCATGAATTGTTTTTTGTTGTCATGGAATAAACTTGTTCACATCTTTATTTTAAAGTCTTTGAAGCATATTAGCAAAATATACTTGATTGAACTGCCAAATCAACTACCAAGATACCTTCCAAGTGATTAGTCTTGAAAGAAGAAGAAGTAGACTTAGACAATTGCCTTTCATTTTATTTACATTTGCTAAATTTTATCCTAAAGATCTTTCTTCTTTTATTAAAGGCAGTGATAGTTGTGAAGGTAATCCTTGTTCATTTGATTGATGCACATACGACACTCTCTTATAATTCTTTTCCATTTAAGCACCTACCAATTTCTGTGATTTATAAAAAGACATTTAATATAGTAAATACACTCAAAAAAATAAACTTGACATTAATTTTCATATTGACATCTACTTTGAGTCATGGTATAATGTTTCTCAATATTTAATATCAATGAAATCTCCTTGTTGATCAATTTTAAAAAGCTACATGACTTGTTGCTTGAAATCAAATTCATTATAGTCAAACTTCTCTTGACATTATCAGAGCTCAAATTTTTTCATTTTTTTCTAATTGTATCCATGCTACAAGTAACTAGTGGTATTACTTCATAATAGATAATCAAATATCTTCTTCCAAAATTTGTTTCCTTTGTGTGAAGTTATCTTTCTCAGAATCATTATTAACATTTAGTCAAGCTAAAACAAGAATAAGTTTGTATTCATTCTATCTTGCATCTAAAGTATTTGCTTATATAATTCGTTGAGATGTTAATCCTCTGTAATCATTTCCTACAAAAAATTGTAATAAAAAAATGATGATACAAGATGTAATAATTTAATGTTTCAATCTGGAAATAGAACAATAGATATGCAAAATTAAGTGTAAAATTAAAATGATAATAGCATATGAATATCATGAAAAAACTAAAGTCCATAAAAATTAATTTGCAGCACAATAAAAAATGAAAATAATTTATGTTAGAGAATCTTGGTAAATCATGAACATAAATTAGGGTTTAAATCTAAAAAATTGGGGCTGGAATCATCAAATTGCATAAATTATTGTTGAATTCTGAAAAACTAATGATATGTGAAGCAAAACTGAATTCAAAACACATTTTAAAAACAAAAGATGAAGACATGGCTGAAAAAATGAAAAGAAATAGCAACTGCGAGGAAACAAATCTGCTCACTTGTTGCGCATAACTGAAAAGAAACTTACATATCGTACGTAACCTGTAAAAGTGAATACAGAAGAAATGAACGAAAAGGCAAGTCTGCGTTTGGTAAATGCATATGTACAACCGACCAACCATTTTCGGAACTGCGGGAAGACTAGGAGCTAAAAATCCTCAATAGAGGCTAGGTGCAACTGCTCTTACGACCCGAAGAGCCTGGAAGCTAAGTATCGAAGAAAAGTATTCGCCCGCATACTATCCACTCTACAGTGTGAACAAGTGATGTCCATTCCATTTCATTTAGCACCGTGCTATTGGCCTCTAGCTTTAAAGTCATCCCCACTCAACACTTCTCCACTTGGAGAAGTTAGGCCTCCACTCTCTCCTCAGTTTTTTCCTTAACTACCTCTTTGATAGCATTCTCCTTCCTTCCTACTCTCCTAAGAAACAGCAACTTGTGCATTGAGCGGCCTAGAACCCTCCAACCTCTCTCATGGAAACGTGACACCAAACATTCATAGGCAATGCTAAGAGCATCTTTAATGATGCTCGCAAATAGTAATGTGTCTTTTCTTTATTAAGTTTTCTTTACGAAGTTTCCTAAATTACTTTATCAATTTTCGAAAACGAGTAGTAAAATCATTGAAAAAATATAGAGTGAAGTTTCCTTATGGAAGTTGGTTTCAATAAGGAAACAAGATTTCCTCCTTTTGGTTTCCATAAAATGAGATTTCCTCAAATTACTTATTTCTGTAAAAATAATAGTAGTTTTCGGAAAGCCACATCAGTATTTCCAGAAACCACTAAAGATGCTTTAATTGAGAGACTTGGATGAGAATTCGGATTATGTATTCTAATACTTGCCCTCAAGTCGAACCGGTCTTTAATCTAGTTAAGACTTGGTTTTTTTTGTGTGATTGTAGGTAGTGATTGGGTCATAGGTTGATTTTGATTTTTTGTTGCCTAAGCTCAATGCATGTCCTTGTTTTTTTTTTTTTTTTTTTTTGTTAATTGAATCTCAGACAAATACAAAACCCATCTTGGCCACCTAAGTCATGCCGCAAGGCAAATGTTCTAATACCATGTTGAAATTCAGGATCCGATGAGTCAGGCGAGCACACAAGAAATATGAATCACAATAGAAAAGATTAGACTCAATCGATTACTTGTGATATGTAGTTTGTTATATACTTGACTATTCCACTTTTATTTTCCAATGTGGGATTGTGTATTCTAAAAGATGCCCTCGTGTCGAACTGGTCTTCGATCCAAATAAGACTTGTATTTTTTTGTCTGGTTGTAGGTAGTGCTCAGATTATAAATTGATCTAATTTTTTTGTCATCTATGCCCAATGAATCTTCTTGTTCTTTTTTTTTTAATCGGAATTCAGACAATAATGAAACCCATCTTGGCCACCCAGGCCGTGCTGAAAGGCAAATGCTGTGATACCATGTTGAAATTCTAGTATCCAATGGTTTAGGTGAGCACACGTGAACGAAACCCATCTTGACCACCCGAGCCATGCTGCAAGGCAAACACTCTTATATCATATTTAAATTCAGGATTTGATGGGTTACATGAGCACACACGTGAAGCCAAGTGCATAATAAATGTAAATCACATTAGAAAAGGTTAGGCTCAACTGATTATTTGTGATCTGCAATTTTTTATATACTTGACTATAAAATTTTCATTTTCCGATGTAGGATTGTGTATTCTAATGCCCGCCCTCAAGTGGAACTGAGCTTCGATCCGGTTAAAACTTGTGTTTTTTTTATCTGATTGTATACCATATTTAAATTCAGGATCTGATGGATTGAACGAGCACATGTGAAATCCAAGTACATAAGAAACGTGGATCACAATAGAAAATATTAGATCCAATCGGTTACTAATGATCCATAATTACTTGTATACTTGAATATTTCACTTTCATTTTTCGATGTGGGATTAGGTGCTCAAGTCGAACTGGTCTTCAATTCGGCAAGTCATAGATCGATCTAATTTTTGTTGTCTAAGCCCAATGCATTTACTTTTTCTTTTTTTCTTTTTTTTTTAATAGAAGCTCAAACTAGAATGAAACTTATTTTGGTCACCCAAGCTATGTTGCAAGTCAAATGCTTTGATACCATGCTAAAATTTAGGATCCAATGGGTTAGACTATTACATGTGAAATCTAAGTATATAATAAATATGGATCACAATAGAAAAAATTAGACCCAATCAATTATTAATGATCTATGATTTTTTATATATTTGATTATTTCACTTTTATTTTTGGATATATGATTATTTATTTTAACATCTATAAACTCTACTGATTTCCAGAACTTTCTTCTGTAAAATCATAGTGCCTATCAAGTTGACATTCAACTAAAATCCGATGAAGTAACTCAAGGAAAGTGAGGCACCTTGCTTCCATCTACCACCGAATTAGCAAGTGCCTTGGTGTTTTAAATTGTAACCGAAGGTAGACTTGATGAGGCTATTCATTCTGTGTTCTGCAAGACAAAAAGAAAACACTATGCATTAGCTTATTTTATAAAAAAAGATGAGGAGGCAAATCGTTCCTCATTCATCCAAAGCCCCTTGAGGTGCTTGTCTGGAGGAAGAAGAATACTATGAGCTGTGATTGAGGAGGGAATCTTTAGAGTCCGTGTCGGGTAGTAGAAGTTTTTTGCTTCCTAACTAGGACCGAAATGAAAAAAAAAGCTAGAATTCAGGCTTCTTATCGGGCAGAAAATAAGCTAGCATAAATTATTTTTGCAGAAAATAATCGGCGGCTGGTTAGAATTCTGCAAAAAGCTAGAATTCAGCCTTGGTTTCCCTAAGGCTTCAAGCTAGAGATGCAGCCTCATCGGGCAAAAAAAAGAAAATTTTTCCTATCTACATAAAGATTTTGAATCAAAATAGGTGCTATCAGAGAAAAAAATAAAATGAAAAAAAGAAATTAAAAGAAAATTCTGACTTTTGAATGTTGAGAAAAATGAGGTATGTGACAAGTTTCATAAATGTGGGGATGAAGAGCGTATAAAAGAGCTATGAATGGGTGGTGGTGGAATCTGCAAACTGGCTTTAAAAGCTTCCAAAATAAGGCGGATCGCATGGGAGGGCATCTTAGGTACCGACAGTGGTGGAGGTCATGAAAAGGCACCAATTTTATCATTCTACAACCCCAGAATCATTGCAATATGAATATTGAGGAGTTATAGGGAGTGTTGACCGGATGACCATGACAGATTAGCAAACACTTATTAGCTCAAGTAAATGCATATAACAGGAAATGTTGTACAAATAAGCAGATTTGTTTGGTAAGGTTGTTAATGCATTTTAACAAGAAATTTAAATTAGAAGTATGTTTGGTAGCGATTGTGAAAATAGACAATTTTATTTATCTTCACACATATAGAATTAATTTTGGAATGTGAAACTTAAAGTGGGGAAGAGGGGGTCTACTTTTACACTAACAAACTCTCATTATCTTAGTTCTATTCCTCTCCTTACAGTTAGCCCTAGAACCTTCTCCACCTTCAATACATGCCGATTTCTTCTTGGGTCTGATGGGTAGAATGGGAGTTGATGAGATGGAAGTGTAATAAAGTGATAACATAGATAGATCTTATATGAAAGTAAAACATAAACACAAATCCTAAAATCTTCGATGAACAAAATTTGAAGAATAGGGGAAAATAATGTTAAAAAACTTCAAATAATAATGAGTATATTTTGGTAATTTTCATAAAATCATCTATTTAACAACAATCTATCAAATACAAAATAATATAAACATTCATATTCTTATACAATGTTATCAAATGCATCTCCAATCTAAATAATGAATGTGTTTATTTAAAAATAATAATCTTAATGGACTATAAAATAAATAATTGTACCAAACGGGACCTACGTCTCAATACTTTGTATCTTGAGTTTACCTTTTCAATACATTAAGACTTTTCATCTTCTCAACGCATATTTTGAAACTTCTTCCGCATATCAAGGAGAAATATCCAGAGATGGAATTAAAATACCTTTGGTGACTTTTGCTAGAGATTGGAGGAGTAAAGTCACTGGAAAAACGCTAGTTGGAATAGAAAATTTTCGAGTAATCGAGAAATAATAAAATGAAATTTCTCTAACTTTTCTCTTTTTTAAAGGGTATAGAGATAATAAGACATGTTATCTTGAAGGATATGATTAGGAGTGAGTAAACACGTAGTCATACAGTTTAAACCTATATTATTATTTTGATTCATTAATAGTAGATTATATATATTTTAAAATCATCAGTTAATATTATTGTCAAAAAACCTACAAATTGAAATATAAATACAACAAGTGGAAAGCAGGTGAACAAGCGGTTGAACAGCTAAGAATAAGTGTTATACATTACTCAAACATCATAATTACTAAAAATTCCAAATTCTAACATTATATAATCTGGTAACTAATAATACATAAAATACTCAATAGAAAAACATTTCCAACAAAGTTAAAGAGCAGACAACAACCTTCGTTATTTGATCCCATTCAATCTAATAATGCTGCAAAGTCATTGCAATAGGTAACAAAATAACTTCAAAAAAAATCACGAAACAATAAAGATTGAGAATGAATCATTAGTTACAAATAAATCTGAAACTTTTAGATATTAAAAAAGGAAATGATATCTAATATTCATCAACATCCATTGTCCTTACATCTTCTTTTGAAGAAGAACTATCGAAGTATACATCTATAATTAATAAAAAAAGTACATTTCAATGTAATATACTAAATGAGAAATATTTCAAATAACAAAGATAGAATAGGAAAAATTCAAGTATTACCACTGAAGATATCTCCATACTTCTCTACATCATTAAATGAAACTCCTCTCATGGATCAATGAATGTCAAGCAAATGTGGTTATTCTTTCAGCCAATTGTGGCAACAAATAAGAGCCTCTACCATTTTTGGATTAAGAGAACGTATATATGAATCAAGCATATGCCCACTTGCACTAAAACCTGATTTAGATGATATGGTAGAAATTGAAATCGCCAACACTTCTCTAATCATTTGAGAAAGAAGATGACATCTTGAAGGATTATTTTTCTATCAAATTAGGGTATCAAAAGTTTCATGTTCTCCAACTAATTTTCACTTTTCTTCCAAATAGATGGCAAGCTCAGATATTACAATTATTAAAATCCTTCTCAAGTTCTTTAGCGAATTGGGACCCTAGAGAAAAATTAGAATTGAACATGTCATCCAAGCTAGCATTCAAAGAAGTATTTGAAGAGTTAGCGATTGAGAAATACATATCATCATCTTTAGATGCAAAAAAATAAAGTTTTGCATAAAAATCAAATAAAGTAATTAATGTGCTCATCAATTTATCCAACACTTGTTTACACAAATAACCATGCTTCCCTTGATTATATATTTTATCAATATAATACTTGATAAATCTCAACTTATATCGAATATCTAAAATAGTTTCAATAAACAATAAAGCATTAGTTGTATTCAATTTACTCCAATACTTTGAGAATTTATCATTCAGTTTCATTGCAACCAAAGCTATACTTGTATCATGATATCCAAATAAAACACTTAAAATACCAGGGATGCTCATAATCTCTTGAAATAAAATGTTAACATTTAGAATATTTACTTTTCAAAAATCTCATTGTTGCATCATAGAAAAATTTCAGAAACTTGACAAAACACTTTGCCACTTTTCAATCAAAAGCATCAGGGGGATCAATATAATTATCTTTTAAGCTTTCTTTTTCATTAATTTCACTCAGCTTCTTTAATACAACTGATAAAATGAAATTCAGCATGACCTTTCTTCTTATAGATACCAAAATATTTATATAATTTCAATGATCCTCAAACATACTTTCAAATACTTTTAAAAAACTAAGGTATTTTTTAATATCAAATAAGTGGAATTGCACCGAGTGTCAACATCAAGACATATAAGTTTCTTACTTTCAATTTTTTTGAATGGATGGATAACTCATAAAAGTTCAAAGTTTAGATGGAGAAGATGATATCATTTTTAATTTTCAAAATTGATGCAATATACAACTTCAGATCATTTTTTACCATGAATTTTTTTAAAATAAGAAGAACATCTCATATGCACAAACTCATTATTCAAAACTATATTTTTCCAACCCTTCATCTTATCCTTGATGTATCATATGACAACATCATTAGAACTCGTAATTTTTAACATACATTGTAAGTAGATTCTCAATTCCCCATTCTAAGAGGTAGCACTCAATCATATAACCAATGGTCTTACCTTTGTGATTTGGAATGATAGAAAAATTGAGAACCTGTAAATTGAAATCTTTATCAATCCAATATACAATATAACTCTTAAGTGTCATTTTCTTAGTATTTCTTAGGTTGTTTTTAAGTCTAAATGTGATTAGAATAGTCTAATTAGAAATCTATAATATGAGATTTAGGTTTTATGTAGTTTAGGGTAATTATCCTAAATCTTGTATTTTATATAATAATTTTGCTAGTTTTAATTGAGTTTTTCTAGAGGTGCACACGTGGTAGGAAGTGAGAGCAAAAGGGCAGCAGATGGCGACAAATTGGATCTTCTCGAGTTGACATTCCCTTGATTTCCGGAAGACTGTAGACACCTAATTATGAGCCTTGATGTAGGGAACACGGGAGTCTCTGACAGGCGATATCATTACCCCAATTTAGAGCAGACGTTTGCTTGCAAGTTACCCCAATTCACAGCAGGAACCAAGGGGATACGAAAGCTCAGACTCTCATTGAAGTTCAGTTCTATTCAGACGTTGGACAAGTAGTAGTTAGTTTACTTTAGACTTTGTTTCTTTATCTATAAGATTTTCCTCTAGCTTTTCTCTAGAATCTGTGTTCGTTTCCTTTAGTTTGTATGGCCGTCCACGGCTAGAAACTTCTGTTTCTGGGTTGGGACACCCCCAGATCTATGTTTCATTAGCTTATCTTTATGTCTTCTTTGAATCTGAACGGGTTCCGTATGTCTTCACGCGACTATATTGCAGTTTTTCTGTAACAGTCCCCTTATTCAAGATTCATAGTTAATTGATCACTACCCACGAGTTTTGGAGAGGAGTAAGGTGGAGAACACCAACTCATGTCCTTTTGGTAGGAGGAAGACAATGTTTTGTCTATGGCTGTACCTCAGGATCAATGGACAGGTAGTGACCTCGTATCTGGACTCATTGGATCATTGGCAACACTTGGGCACACATGTGCAATTCAACCGTGAGGGTATGCTAGTAGGACCTCTTATTCTCACTTTCGTCCAAAGAGGAGTAACATCGGGCTATTCTTGTGCCTTCTTGCAAAAAAATGTAAGGGAGGGTAGGCAATTCCTTACTCCTATAACTGAGTATTTGAGAAGACCAGAGAAGAGTGAAGACGCAACGAATATAGCCGGGTGGGATTCCAAACCTAGGAACATTCAGTTTATTTAAGGTTCATCGCTTACATTTATTTCAGTTGTCTGTTCAAACCCCTCTTATTCCCTTACTCAGGCTTCATCATTTACGTTTCTCACACTTTTACTTCCAAAACCGTTTGCAAATCGTGACAGTTGTATCCAGTGTAACCTTACCATTCACTGAAAAACAATTCCCTGCGTTCGACACCCGTACTACGCTTTTGTGTTTTATGAGTTTTAAAAATATTAAAATTTATTGTGGAAACGACACACATCAATAACACACATATAGTTCATATTTTGTATGGAAGTCTACGTACCTGTAGTAAGACATAATCTTTCCAATCTCATGACAACGACTAAGAATCTTAAATCTTGGTTGTAAACTATAAACAAAATTTCTGAATCCTAAACTCTCATCGGTTATAAAAAGACAATCATCAATAATAATCATGTTTGTCAACAATTTTCTAAATTCTTCTTGATGAAAACTTGATAACTTGAATGTAAAAGATCCATCTTTTAAAGTTTCAAAAGATAATATTTTCATTGATTGTAAAATTTGGTCACATGAAAGAATTAGTAATCGAAGAATATAAGAAGTTACTATGATATATTGTTTTAGAAATAAGAAAATAAAAGTCACAATATTTAGTTAAGTTTCAATTTTCAATCACAATTAATCAAGCTGTGCTTTTTTTGATGGTATCAGTCCACAAGCTAATAGAGTATGGAAATGTTATCACGTACAAGCTAACATTTTTCATTGGATAAAGTGCAATAAAAAAATGTCATAATGCCAAAGATCTCATATCATCTACACAAAATATAGGATTGAACCCTAGCCCTAACTAATTGGCATCTCAAAGCTAAAGTTTAATGTTATGGGGAATGAAATTGTTCTCTCACATCATAAGGGGGTTGAGATCATCGTAGGAAATTGTTAGTAACCCTCAAGGTATGAAAGCGTAATTGGTCTAATAAAGTAAGAGTATAGAGAAGTTGCCCGAGGAGGTTAGAACCTTTATTGTGAAGCTACATCTTATAGAACATCAGCCCCATGGAATTCAACGGGAGTTATGGTCACAAAGACCTCCTTATCCCTCAATCAGATATTCATTCTTGCACCCCACACTGCATCGGGTCCAGGAGCCCACACTAAGCACCCTACACCTCAAATGGAGTTTCGGGAACCAATGGTTTTTTACTTTATTATCTTGTTATTTTTACTTTATGCAAGTATATAAACATGATGTGAAAAGCAGATGAGGATCGATTTTTTAGAAAAAGAAATCAACCCTTAGTTCACTTTCCTTTCAAGTTCTTAGCGGAATTCCTTTGATATATGGGCACTCATGGTTTTCTTTTTTTCGGTGTGGCTACTTTTATGGACATAACATATCAATATACGTGAATTATAATTTTGGTTCAATTTTAAGTTCCTATCTTAAGAGAAACAGGGCTTCTGTTTTTCCCGACAACAAATACAAATATTCGTGGTATGTGTCTCTTTACGAGTACTTGATTGTTAACTACAGCCATCATGTTGCCAATTAATTTTTCTATTTAACAAATAAATAGTAGTTAAAATTATCAATATTTATGGTCTCGTCACCATTCAAATTCAATTTCTATGATATTATATATTTTATCTGACATTCAATTTTCCTAAATTTATGTTCTCTCCATATTTGGTTAGAGTGTCTTCAGAGTTTATCCATCCTAAACTTATTTCAATGTATATATGCCTAATTTTAAAGTTAGTATAAAAAACATTGTACAATACTCTAGAAAAAGTATTGTTGTATGTAATTGATCAATCCATTATGCCATCCTTCTTTGGGTTGGGTCCTCAATAATGATTTTCATTTAGATGTCGGATATTTGATCAATGCATTGTTAATTACTAATGTTGGAATTCTTGTTCTTATTTCTAGTGACGTGTCATGATCACAGATACTTGAGAATTTTTCTTTTTATAGTTTTTTTCAGTATTTCAATGCTAGGATACTAGTTCAATGTTAATCAAAAAGGAGTTTCGTTTGACATCTCATTCAAATGGATACTAGTTCACAAGATTTGTTAGATTTCCATGAACTTTTTCAAAATGCAATTTGTTCATTCCAAAATTTTGATTTAATAAAAATAAAATGTGTATAGGATAGTTTTTGGGAAAACCTTTTAAACGTAGCATATGAGTGGGCGTATAATTGTGCTTATATCGATCCATTTTATCTAAGTTAATTTTTTTTTCTTTGAAAAAAGAAAGATAATTGAGGCAATTCCGAATTTGAATGTGCATATATAAATCCCTTTTAGGAGGCCTATGTTGCATGAACACTATCTTACCTAAGACTTCCATAGCTCCTGACACAAGCTTAGAATCCTACCTTAGCTATTCGAGAGTGGTATTGCACTCTTCGCCTTCCACCTAAGCGATGCAGGTGTTCCCGGGAACAATCAAGCTTCATAGGTAGTCCGCATTTTTCACAAACATGTCGATCCTCTCTTTGATATAGTGCTCAGATCGTTAAACATTTGGAACTTACCCGAAAATGAATTTCACTAACTTAGAATCGTTATAATTACAGCTTTCGTTCACTGAGGCTTTAATCACGGGCTCCCCTATCATCAGATCACTAACTTCCTTCACCTTCCGATAGTTGGCAGGCATCAGCCCCATACATGTGTTACAACTTTGCCAAGACGTGTTTTTTTGGTAAAAAGTTTCCAGGGGCTGTTCACTGTGACCCACTTTGTTAGACAAGTTGAATGTTTTTCTATACAAGTCAGCAAGCATTTTGACATTGAAAAATCAAAGTTAACGGCATAAACTACTTTAGAACAGTGCAATTGGACCAGCCCCCATGATCGAGTCCTTTGGAGGAATTTGTTATTTGATACAAAGTATATGGTCGACATCTAGTTCATGGCTCCCTTTTGATCTTCGTCTTTGGATTTTTATATAATGGTGGAGATTTGTTGGGCTTTCTTGATGGACTTACATCAAATTTTCTATCTTCATCTTCTAAGATTTGATATAAATCTTCTAAGATAAGATCCAAATTTTCTAAGATAAGATACGAATCTTATCTTATTCGAGAATCTTTGACCGAGTCTTTATCCGGATAGACCAAATCTCATCAAAGTAGTTCGAAAATCCTCCAAATTATTCCAAATTCGTACTAAAAAATCACAAAACACACTTTTACTCCAAAAAGATCAAAATAGTATGAAGATATAAAATTCTTTAAAAAGATAAGGAAAGTAGGATTAAAAGAATGCAAAACCCATCTAAGTGAATCATAAAAAACACAAATATTAGTAACACAAAATCACTTATCATTTACGTTTATTAGCTTCATGGATTGAATCAAACTACACGAATTAGTGATTCATTGGCCCTCAAATACTTATATTTCTTCTTCTCTTATAATTAAATAGAAAATTTGAAAGATTTCGTTAGAGATCTTTCAAATGCTTTTTTGTAAATCAAAGTGGTGATTTATTTTAAAAAATATTTTTTTTAATAAAAAAAAACAAGGTCAGTACATATTGCATTAAACCGCATGACCTAATTTTCTAAAATTAGTAATTCATTGGCCCCTAATGCACCAAGTTGGCGAATGCGATAATCAAATCCAAATAATTATTCATTCTTTTCCTTTTTACTTTAATGGAAAACTTCAAAGATTTCATTGAATGTCTTTCAATTTTTTTTTTCTTGTAAATCAACATGGTAATTTATTTTTTAAAAAATAAGTTGAGGGTGTGTGGATTGCACTAAACTCGGCGACCCCATTCTCTAAAAATTAAAATTATCACAATAAATGTGCACTGACGTTGCCTTCCCATTTTCTTTTAAAAAATTGTGAGCACCACAAATGCTGCATTAAAGTGCGTATGCTTTTTATAAAGAAATTAAAATTTTCACAATCACTGTAAATGTTCGTTTGTGGTGCCTGCGCATTTATGAAAAAAAATTGCAAGTGCTTCAACTATGCATTGAGGTGGTAATGTTTCTTTATAAAAAAAAAAAAAATTCAAGCATTGCAAATGCACATTTGCTGTATTTACCCATCTATTAGAAAAATGCAAGCAATAATTTTTTTGAATAACTGATCGAGAAAATAATTTTTTAATAATTAATAAGGTTTGGGTCATGATATTCATTTTCTAATTAAAAAATACCACTTTTTTTATATAATAACATCATATTACGTTTATCGAGCTTAAAGTTGAACTACCTCAAAATATATTTGCCCTTTGCAATTTAAATATATGATTTGTCTTTGTTGTGGTCAGGTATAAAAATATAAATCATGATAATTGAGGTCAGGTATAAGAATTTTGTTTTCATTTTGATTTGAAATCCATTTCTATTCAAAAATAATGATCCAGAATATTACAAATGTTACTTATATTGTAATCCCTATGGAAAATAATAGTCACAATTGTTGTGCCCCATCAATAATAAATTTTAAAAATACATATTTAAATAAAATCAATAAAATAAAGGAAACACTAATACATACATCGGAATTCCAATCGAAAATACAATAGTAAAAATTTAAGTTGCAGTTTAGATTGATATATTCTAACTAGGTCAGGTTTATTTTTACCCCCAACTATTCACACACATGATCAAAAATGCCTCAAGAGTTTAATGTGACACACTTCACCTCCAAAATTTATTCTCTTGAGAATAAATTTGATATTCCTTTTCAAGAGGTTGCCAAGACTCAAAATATTATTCTTCAAACCAAGAACTAACAACATATTAGAGATAATTTTGTGACTTTGAACATATAATTTCATCAAAATAGAGCCTCAGCCAACAACTTCAATGGAGGAATTCCACATAATCATTTTGTGTCATGAGAATAAATTTGATATCCCTTCTCAAGAACTCAGCCAAGAGTCAAATTCTTCAAACTAGGAAATAAGAACACATTGAAGATAACTTTATGACTTTAATGATGCAATTTCATCAAAATATAGTCTTAATTAGCAACTTCAATGGTGGTGGAATTCCGCAATATGATTTTGTTTCTATGAGATTCATCAAGATCATAAACATGTGCTTATAGCTACTCATATACTGCTCACCCCTGAGTCTAAATACCATAGTTTAAAAAGATTTGAATTTTTCTCTTTAATAGCCATGAGCAGAATTGGACTTTCCTCCTACTTAAACATTTCATGAGTCATGTTGGATTGTTGGATTTCATCTGTATTGGCATTCTTACATTCCCAAGAAAAGTGCCCTTTCTTATAACGAAAGTAATATTCAATGTTGGACTTATTAATTGTTTTTTTCCCATTCTTCCGTTCTCCTCTACCTCTGCTATTCTATCTTATCCCCTCGAGGATGAGACAAGCTCCTTCTCAGCAAGGGAAGTTTGATGGAATTGTTGCTAGTTTTGCCATCCTCCTCGACTTCTATAAGAAAATCTGCCTCTAACTTGAAGTCTCAAAGACATCCCTTCCTTATGATTGGATTCATACTTGGTAGCAATCGTTACTTGCAAAAGTTGCACAACAAGTTCCTCGCTCTTTAACCTGCTTTCATAAGCCTGTAGTGAACCACTCAGTTCATCCAATGACATTATATCGATGTCATTTGAAGGAATGTTTCTGTAAACAAGGAAATAAGAGAATGTCTGTAAGTCAAAGTTTTCCATGATCACATCCCTATCTATTACATACTTCAATCATTTATAGCATAATTCTCTGCATCTATTACATACTACTAACTACTTGTTTAACTAACTCACAAAACTACTATAATAAAAACACCTACTATATGGACTTTATCCACTAAGTCCAGATCTACTAATACTTGAAACCATATTTGTCTTCAACATTTGTGTGCTAATTGCTGGAGACGAAGCTAGCTCACCACACAACTTGGCAAGTGGCAAGCCATCCTTCCGTCAGCATTGATCAACTCATATTGTAGGCATGAAGCCTGCACAAACGACGACAATCAACAAAGCTCTTCACCGTGTTCAGCATTTAGCGGCCGACATGCCTGAGTTCCAGTGTGCAGAACACCGTGCTGTGTAGGCTCCATGCCTACAGCAATAACGAGTGGCCTTATCTGAATGTAGTGTTCTCTTGATTATCGAATGAGGAGTTAGGCGTCTGCTATTTATTGTCACGGCATTCAATTTAGTTATCCTGTTGAAGCATATCAATCAAAGTGGTGCGACAACAGCCAGAACAATTTCAGTATTGCTTTTGTGATACAAATCAAGCGTGCACTTGCCAAATGCCCATAGTAAAACAAAAAAAAAAAAACATTTCCTAAATACCATAATTTTTAATTTAATTATTTTTAAATTACTTTTTCCAAATGAATTATTAGGAAAAGATACAAATATTTTGAGAAATAAAAGTGAATTATTTACTTATTAGGTTTCACTGATACAACATTGTAAGTTCGAGTGATATCATTTTCTAATATAACAGGATTACGTATTACTAATTTTTTTAGTGATTCATAAATCTCACAGGACTCATTGCCTACTAAAATCATGTTTTGCACAATTCGAAATGTTTCCATACAACTATGTCATTTTTTTCATATAAACCTTATGCTAAGTACAATGTTTCATATATTTTATGATTTAATTTATACTAGAGTTATACAATTAGGAGTTACATTATGTATTTAGATATTTTTACTAAATATTGGGAATATTTGATTTGTTGTGTTTTTGGTTTTCAGTTTATTTGTTTTAGATACATTGTGAGTAAAATAGCCATTGTGGCTTGAGACAAGCATGCATTTAACAAATATGACAATAATGAAGAAGCATTGACATACTCGAATCACGGACTTGCACATGTCATGATACGAGTGTCATAAAATCAACCTCACATAGAGCTGGACATGGGTCCGACTCGGTGGCTCACGGGTCGAATCTGCCGAGTAAAACATGAAATGACTCGATGGGTACGGGTTGAGGGGATGGACATGTCAACCCGTCCCAGGTCACGGGTTGACATGGGTCAGCATTTTTTTTTTTTTAGAATCTAATAATATTAGATTCTAGGCATTACAATTTGCATATTTGTGGTGTCTGAAGAACATTAAAGTTAATGTCTTTCAGGTACTACAATTGTATGTTTGTGGTGTCTAGAAAATATTGAAGCCAGTGTCTTTCAAGCACTGCAATGACATATTTGTGATGCTTGAATAATATTGAAACTAGTGTCTTCCAAGCACCACAATAGCATGTCCGCAATGCTTGGAGAACATTGAAGCAAACGTGTTCCAGGCACTGCAATGGCATGTCCATGGTGCTTGAAATAAATTGAAGCCTCTTGATGTCCAGGCATTGTAAATATACCATTATGGCATCTGAAAGACGTTGAAGCCTCTTGATACATTACATTATAGGTCCAGTTTGGTTGACCCTCGGGTCGACCCATACCCATGTACAACTGACCCGTCCCATACCCGTTTTCGACGGTTATGGGTAATAGGTCAGACCCATCATGAGTCAACCCGTCGGATACATGGGTCAACCCGTATCCGTGCCCAGCTCTAACCTCACATGTGACGATGCATCGACCCAGATATCGAGTTGATAGTTGATGGATAGGAGTGCGATTTAATGGGTTGGGCTTATAATATCATTAAAAAAATAATTTCTTGGGCTTGTCCCATTTAGAGCTTGGGCCATTAGGATTTTATAATTGAGGTATAATATGATTTAGAGGCATATAATTTATTGCTCATTAAATGGATGAAAAAGCCCATTCTTCACTTAGAATGCTGTTCTTAGCTATTTTGTGTTCAATTGAAGCATTACTCACGCCTTACAGTGCATCGCAAGCCTTTTAACACCAAGCTGTCTAATTGTCTAAAGAAAAACTCAACGTACATGTTTTCTGAATTTACCTGTGGATTATTAGTTTTTCGGTTTATCTCATTTTGATGATTATTGAGACTATTAATATATCAAGAATGTATTTTCGTAACCTTTAATGAAAAAATTACATCAAACTTTGATGCCTATAAATGAAGAAGAAACTTCTTGTGCAATTGGCATTTCCAGTGAAGGTGAAGGTGTGTCTTTCACTTTAAGAAAACGTTATGCTTCCTCCATTCATTGGAAGGGTATTTCAATCATAATAAAGAGCAAAAAAGATATGTTTAAAGTATTATGGCATTATCTATGATCATAGTAAGAGTGGATCTACTCTGAAATTTATATGTTATATTATAAATAAACATAAAGATAAAACTTATAATTCATTGAGACAAACAATTTTAAATTTAATCAGTGGTAACATTTCCACTTTTTATTTGATTTTAATATTGGTCAAGATAATTATGTACTTGCTTTGTTTTTAGTGAGAAATCTTTTTTTGAATTAAAAAATCCATTTATAAGGCATTTATATGAATATTGATTGTAGCCTACATAATCTGATGTCTAGAAAGACAATTAGAATTGCAATAAAACAATTTGACAAAAAAAAAGCATGACTAGTTTCTATTTTTTATTCAGTGAAATGAAAATTTGGGTTAATGTGTGATGGTTTGCATTTTTTCATTTTGACAGCCTATCGCAATTGCAAATGGATACTATAAAAGATGATACTTGAGTTTTAGATTTTGGATTTTCCACACATACGTGTACAAATGATGAATTTATTACCACTTTAGGCATTATATATTCTATTTTTTATTATATATTTAACATTAATCATGATAATGCATCCAATTATATTTCTGCAATCTCAATGTTAAGATCTTTTATGAAGTCAATATTATGTGATTATTTTTTTAGGTCAATGAAAGTGATAAGTGAAAACTTATAGCCTTGGAAAGATTGATTTTATACATTTGTGTAAGTTGAAAATTTACCATTCAGAACTTTGAAGAGGAATTCAAATAGAGAATAATATTTATGCTAAATTTGATATTCTAATTAATTTATTTTCTATTTTTCATAAGAATTATTTAGTGATATTTATTATCTAAATATCATCGCATTTACCTCTTAAGCATTTTTTGTAATGATTCCTCAAGTTAGTTTTGCCATAGTTTATAACAACTTGATGTACTTTCCCACAACATTTACATTAAGCCTTTGCCTTCTTTTCCTTTTCTGCCGATCATGTGAGGAATGCGGGATCTGCAAGACAAGCCGTTCAGCCTTTGGATGAAATGATGACAGGCAGGAAATCAATTGCATAAAGAACAGAAACCTGAAAGTATTTTCACCATCCAGCACACTGATGAATAGTACTTCACAGCCATCTGCCTGTGCCATTGAACAGCAACAACGATGCGTCATCATGCCTGGAAAATTAGCCCGAATGTGATGGATCATTTTTCCAAAGCAGTAAAAATTGTTCCATAGTTACCAATATAACATCTCCTTCCTCTGTGGAGGTAATGAGCTTCTGCAGCTCTGGAATTTAATTGAAGTTCCATCTCGAGTTCAACATGAAAGCGGAGCTCCCTCAACCCTTCTAGATAAGGCAGAGATCTGCAGTGCAGTCAAAAGTGAGTGACAGTTTCGACAACTCTTTGATTGATAACTCGAAGTGAAGGACTTACCTGATTCCCAGTTCCCCTCTCTGATAAAATACAACTAATCCACCGACTATTTCATCTTTTCTTGAAATAGCCAGTCCAGCAGCAGGGTTTGGAGAGCTTCACCCTGTGAATAGATTTGCTTGTTGGCTGATAAAAGATGCATTTTGTGAAAGAGTATCCGCAAAAAAAGTAAAGAAGGATAAGCCACTTACCTGCATCAAATACCTAGCAGAGTAGAGGCGCCAAGAATCTTTGCAAGAGAGTAAGACATACAAATTCTTTAAATTTGGAACAGAGCTGTTGCTGCGATCCAGAGAATGACTTTATGAAACAAGATAATGAATACAAATCTGATAATCGCAATGCAGTTAACAACAAAGATACTACCCGATAACGTGCATTGTAACAGCATTTGGCTTCTTCCTTAGCTGTATTGTGTTACCACTATAACCATCAATGACACAAAAACTTGTATCCATGGTTAAGATGAGCATGGTTTCTCCCTTTATGATTTTACAAGATTCACTTGTAAAACCAGCAATGGAGCAGAATACTTTGGAGAAGAATCCTTAGTATAAATAAAAGCAATGTAGCTCCAAAAATGCTCTTTACAATGTGCTGGAAATTCATGTATTGGAGAAGAAGTTGTTATCCCACATTGATATTTGAAGTCCTCTCCAATTAATTTATATGAGATATCAATTAATTAACTTTGATGGGTTTGAAATTAAGTTAGGCCTCATGTGCGCATAGGGTTCTAATTTAGTATATTGGGGTGGGCTTTTGGAAGTTATTGAAACCCAAAAAGACTGCATGTGCGGGGTTCTAATTTAGAATTAGGGTTAGATATATATATTCGACTGATTTCTAGATCGAACAAAGATCCTCTTGAATCATGGGAGATCAAAAATTCTTTTAGGACAACTTGTATATGTGCGTGAGGTTTTGATCATTTCTCATTTTTTATATTCAATTTACAACAATCTAAAGGAGTTATCTCGAAGGATTCAGCAGCCGCTCCTTTTGAAAACCCTACCCCTACATTGTTCGCCATGCCTTTGGTTACCCATGCACTATTCACCAATGCCACAACAACTCCGATGGTCTTCTTTGATGCAGATCTGGTCCCTTTCCCATTGTCATAGACAAACCCTTTCCATAATCTGCTTCTCTCGACCTATCTACCATGAGTCACCTCTAATGTTCGCAATCTATCTATGAATCATTCGGTTATTGGTCAACAATTCCTTGACATTACAAAGATTGAACTATTCACCTCTAATGCATGCGCGTAGACCTAATTGCAATGTTGGTAATGATATTGGGGACTAGCTTAGCCGAAAATATGATGAACGACCTTGGTAGACTTGGGTTATTGGAAGTTGTGAGTGTAAGAATATGGTAAATTAAATTAGACATTTTAGCACCATACTACTTGCAGACCCTTAAGGCATCTTAGTATTACTCTGAGTTAGAATCAGTACTTGTTACCTTTAGTGTTGAGACCTGATTTCATTAACTAAACTTGCTTACCATTGTTAATTTGAGCTCAGACTAAGACCTACTATTATTCTGAATTCTACATCTGCTGAAACACTTAGTAAGCACAAGCTTTTTGTGATCGACCCCAAAATCTACTATACAAGTTTTTTAAATTTGTATTTTGTGTAGATTAGGGCTTATAAATTTATTTGATACGAAATTTCTATTTTTGCAACGATATTAGGAAATTTTCGTTAATCAGAGCTACATTTGACTTATAGGTGCACTTGAGTGTTAAACAGTTGATAGTTGTAGGGATGAGCTTAATGTGATTGACTATACCTTTGTATCCCAAAATTAGTATTTGCTTTATAGAAATACGGTTTCACCATCTAATTAGTGATACATATATAATGCAATCAAGAGTTTGGTTCACCATCGAAAGATATCATTTTCCAAACATTAGAGCTTGCACGACTTAGCTCTTCTCCAATATGTAGGGGATTGTCGGAAATTCTTACATTGGAGAAGAAGTTTCTATCCCACATTGCTGTTTGAAGTTGATAACACACATTTTTCCTAAAATTCATCACAAAATAGCTATATTTTATCATAATTTAGGTTAGATAAATGTGGTTTTTCATGCTTTAGTGGTGTTTATGTTAATCCTATGTGATTATGTTGAAAAGTGGACTAAATCCTTTGATTTAGTCCACAACTCTTGTTACTAATGTTTCAGTAAGTTCAGCAGGGAGATGAGCCGAAAATCAGACTTACAAACGTGTAAAACAAGCAAAAAAAAAGGCGCAAAATCCGGAGAAGGACAAAGAGCACTGTTCTACCGCCACCGCAGTCTGCAAGTTCAGGCCGAGAACATTGCTGGCGGTCGGGAATAGTAATGGCGGACACCAACAGTGCAATGGAGTGAAGGAAAGAGGAAATTTATTTTCGAAAAAGTGAAGCGACCGGGGGGGAAACGCAAGGGGTCTTCTTCCCCAACGCGAAAAACCAACCAGAAGGGGGAAGAAACGCCTCCATCATCAAGAATAGCACTGGAGCCCAGTCCAGGGCTACTATTCCGGGCTGTGAACAGTAGCTAACGGCAGAAGAACAATCTTTATTTACTTTCTAGTTTTCTGAACATTTCGACTTTTTGCATTTTACTTGTTTACAATGTTTCTGCCATTTTGGCCAACTTATATGAATGAAATCGTGTTTTATTTCCAAAGCATGAGTGGCTAGAGTCTTAGGGTTGCCTTAAGGAGAAGTGGGTGGTATGTGCTTAGGTTGATGATGAAATTTAGTTGTCTTCCTTAACTCTTTTTTCTAACAAACCATGGGTAGACCTAAGGAGGGGAGCAAGTAGTTTCACAACTTAGATGCTTGGTTTAGAGGTAGACCAACAAACCAAGACAAGATCAGTCGGTGTTAGTCCAGGGTAGAACTAGTAGAATCGGGTAGACCTAGTTCTATATGCCTTGCATGTGGGTAGACCTAATTGCAATGTTGGTTATGATATTGGGGACTAGCTTAAGCCAAAAATATGTTGGTTATTTGAAGTTGTGAGTGTAGGAAGATAATAAATTAAGTTAGGAAGCTTAGCATAACACCACCCGCAGATCCTCAAGGCGTCCTCGTATTAGTCTGAGTCAAAACCAGTATACCTTAGCGTAGAAACCTGATATTGCTTACCTACCTTGTTTACTGAACTTGTGTACCACTGTTAGTCCGAGCTTAGACTAAAACCTACTGTTATCCGAAATCTTGCATCTACTAAAATACTTAGCAAGCACAAGCTCTTCGTGATCGACCCCGATACCCACTATACAAGTTTTCTAAATTTGTATTTTGTGTAGATTAGGGACTATAAATTTATTTGATACGGTTTCTATTTTATTTACAATGATATTAGGAAATTCCCGTTTATCAGAAGTCCTCTTCAACTAGTTTATATGGGATGGGATATCAAACCATTAGTTTTGATGGACTTGTGAGTGAGTTGCACCTTGTGGGTATATAGGGTTTCTAATTTAGTAGATTAGTTTGGACTTTCATAGGGCCATGAAACCCAAAAAGCTATGCAAAATTTTTTAGAACGTGTATACATGCCTGAGGTTTTGATCATTTCTCATTTTCTTTATTTGATTTAAAACATAGTGTTATCTATGTATTTATACAATGAGTGTAGTGCCTATGTCATTTGATCTTTCGGAACTTATTTCAATGTCTCTATTCCATAAATGCGCCAACTTGTGGCCTTTGCTGTCGATCTTGCTGCTGATCTAGGTAACACCCCCCCCCCCCTCCCCCCTCATGAGGAGCATGGATGCTAGTCATGCTCATCTTGCTGATTAGGTAGTTGTGTTGTTCCTTCCTGACTTTCTGATGATGTTTGCATCCTAGAGGGATTTCCATGTAGATGCATTCTTCAAGATCTCCATTTAGAAAAGCATTATCTATTTCTAGTTGCTTTAGATTTCAAGAGTGAGCAACAACTAGAGCGAAAAATGGCCTAGTAATCATGTGTTTTGCAATTGAGCTGAATGTCTCCTTGTAGCAAACCCTCCCACTTGATTGTATCCTTTTGCAACTAGCTGAACTTTTCTTTGTTCTAGAGTACCATCCGAGAGCAGCTTTTCATGAGAGTTCTGTTGAGGAGATACGTAGCAATCAGGACAATGTCTCCCCCAATGTTTCGGGTAGTTCTGCTTGGAATAGTAACGCACTAGTGATGTTGATGGGACACTAATGTTGTCTTTCAACAATGTCATTTTTTTCTACAGTTTCAATGCATCTATTTTGATGATGGATTCCCAAATCCACGAAGTTCACTAGTGAGTATTTTAGGCCTTGATCACTTACATTTTTTACACATTTTCCAAACTGTGTTTCAACCATTTTTATGAATGATGTGATGAGGGATTTTGCTTCTAATTTCATCCGCATCAAATATATCCATGTTGCTTGGGTATTGTCTTCTATTATTGTGAGAAAATACCCATATCCTCCCTAGGCTTGTGTTTTATAATGCCTCCATGTATTTAAATGAATCAAGTCAAGCTTGTTAGTTGATCCGTCATGAGTAGGAAAAGGTAGCTTATGTTAATTAGCTCAAGGGCAGGTAGTGTGGAACACGAGAGGGCATGCTATACGTTTAGGAAGATGTTTTCGAAAGGTTAGAAATCACATGATGGGATGGGTGTCCCATTCCATGATGCCATAAATAAAAAATGATGCATTAACAGTAGTGGAATGTAAATCACATTTAGTTGGCAGCACACTAGAAGTAGAATCATAATCATTGTCAATGTGCAAGAGGTTCAAATTGAAGACAATATGATCAAACAGGTATAATCCATTTTGTAGTCTAGCTTTCTCAATCGTTGTCTTAGGGCACAATGTGTCCTGTAGTGGACACTCATGAGTAGTAGACAGGGAAAATGGTGCTGTTAGATAATAGTTGAGACATTGCTATACAATTAACTGTAAATGATGGTATGGGCAACACATTGTGGATTGTGATATCCTTATTGAGTTCAAATGTTCCTTTGTGTAGCACTTGGATAGTGTGATTGTTAGGAAATCTCAGTTGTGTTGTAAAGGGAGTATAGGATTCGAAAAGTTCTAGGTTGTAGCACATTTGTTCGCTGGCCCCGTAGTCAATTATCCATGTGTGTGTTCTAGTGTTTGTAGGATTAATTATGTTACTAGAAAATCCATCTATTGCAGGATTCCCTTCTTTTTTTGCAGTTGATGGACATGTCCCATGGTTGGACGAGGAGCCCCCACTTGAGTCAGCTTGTTGTTTTCAATAATTTTTTGAAGCTAGGTGTGAAGCTGGCTCTTGGTGATGAAAGTTACTTCTCCATCAATGGATTGATCTTGTGACATAGAACTCATATTGTTAGCATAGAAGGTATGGGATTTATTTCCTTTGTCATTTTTGTCTGCTTTCTTAAACTCAAGTGGAACTCCGATAATTCTCCAACACTAATCAATGTTGTGATTGGTTTGGCGGCAATTAGTACAATATTTCCTGTAGGTTTTGTTGATGGATATTTTGTTTTCTATTTGTGAAGGTCCTCTGTTGTATAGTGCCAATGCTTCTATTGGAGTTGAGAGGATTGGTTTCTTGAGGTGGTTTTTTCATGAAATGCAGATTGATAGGACTCATTGACGTCGAGTAGTGGGTTTTGATTCAATTACTGTTGCCTCACCGAGTGGTATTCGGGGTTGAGGCCGGTCAGAAATTTGTGTACAAGGTCTTTAGTTTGCTGCTCCTGAAGGGTTTGGAAATAGGTATCATTGCACTTGCCACACTTGCATCATCTAGGTGGGTGAGATGCATCATATTTGTGCTATAAAGTGGTTAATTAACTTATTGAAAAAACTGATTGATTGATTGATAGATTACCTTGAACCAAGTTTCCTATCCCATGTTGTAGATGTGTGACCCAATCTTCATTCAGGTGCATGAATCTTTCTTGGAGTATCAGCCATATCTCTCTAGCTATCTCATGCTGTGCCACCATTGTGGATATGGTCGGTTCGATGCATTTGTGAAGCCACCCTATGACAAGTGTTGGGATCTTTGACAATTATCCATTGATTCCACTGATGGGGGGATAAATCAGTTGATGATAATCGGCTTCTAAAAGGCTTCCAAAAAGAGCTCTAACGGAAGGGATAACGTCAGTCGATAGACCGGTATGTGTTAGAAATCTGACAGTGGTGTCCGTATGGTACAATCTGAAAAGTCACCGAATTACGGCAGAGCAGGCGACCGGTATCTAAAAAGCAAGATCAGATAGCAGGCGTAGAAAGCAACTGACATCTGCAGAACTCATGACGGTCAAATCAATCTCTCCCATAAATAGGAGAAGCTCTGAGAAGAAAGGGGTTCGACCCCAAGCCTCCCAACCTGTAATTTATTCCACTGCCTCCGTCTAGTGAAGGATTTTTTCCGTCTACCTTCGGTTTCCACGTAAAAATCTCCACCTACTCCCGTTTTCGTGGATCAAACCGAATATAATCATGAAAAGCATACTAAGGTGCGGAATTTCCCGGTTTTCACCCAAAAATCGGTCCCACCATGAACACCGATTTTCACCCACAACATACACGAACCCATATTTATTAATCATTCAAACCTGTGTGTTTGGAAATGAAAGATGATGGCAGAATGCATCAGAGATTTTAACGAGGAAACCCTTCTTAGGGGAAAACCTTGGGTGCTCCACACCAGGCACGAAAATCCACTAACAGCATAAAGAATTGGGAACAATCTCAATTCCAAGGAGCACAACCAAGAATCTACAATCACATGAAGATTCCAAGAAGGTTCCCACATGCAATAGAGGGAGTCTGCTACAAACCAAGTTACAACTCCGCAGCACCAATTCTTGCTCCTTTGATCAATCACCAGATCGTTGTTGAAGAGGACCAGAGTCACTCCTTCGTCTCCTCTAGTTCATCGGATTCAACCTCATTTTCTCAGCTTTGATGCCCTATGTTTTTAGTTACTGTGACTTCATAACCATCAGCGGTTATTTCTGGTGGGCCTTCGGTGGATGAGCTTGCTGGATATGGGCCAAGTAATTTATTCAGCCTACCACGGGGGAGATGTGGCCCACCACAAATCACCCCCTCCAGCTGGTCATCCCTCACTGGATTAACTCTTATTGATGCCCATGTGCTGCACGCAGAACATGAATTTTGAGGATGGTAGTAGCTTAGTCAGGGCATCAGTGATGTTTCTTTTTGTTTCTATCTTCACAAAACTCAACTTCATTTCCTTCCAATACCTCTTTGATCTAGTGCCACCACTGTTCTATGTGCTTAATTCGAGCATGGAAGGTGGCATTTCTGCTGAGCTGGAATGCACTTTGACTGTCAAAGAGTACAACTAGTTTTCTTTCCAAGAGACAAATCTCGGTTAAGAACCTTCTTGTCCAATGTGCATCTTTCAATGCTTTAGTGAGTGCCATGTATTCTGATTCTATGGTTGACAATGCCACGGTTTTCTGAAGTTTTGAACTCCAAGTCATAGCACCTCCTCCCATAATAGTGATTGTTGCGTGTCGTTTCCTCAACAAATTTTAAATAATTAAAACGTAAAACACTAGAAAGCATAGTACAAGTATCGATATCAGGGAGTTGTTTTTCGTGGAAAGTGTTTTGTAAAGAACTTCTACAAAATTTCACGGTTTTGTAAAAAGGGGTTTGTAGAGTGCAGAAAGAAAAGTTACAACCTAAGTGATGGGCCTTGACTACAGTACGCAGTTCCTGGGAATCAAATTCCATCTCCTTCCTTTGTCCGTCCTTGCCTCGGTTTTCACTAATTTCTTCCGAATAGCTGGTTATAGAAGCAAAAAACCGAGTGGAAACTTAGAAGGACTTAATCTACTTCCCAAAAACTAAAGTACTTAGCCCAAAAGGGCCATGGAAAATAGAAACGAAAAGAAACTAAGTGTTCTTCCTCCTTGAGGGGAGGAAGAACTCAAAAGTTCTAAGTACAAGAGAAATTGTTAAAAAATTCGAAACTAGGTGCTCCAAGTGGCTTTTATATGACTTCCTACGTGCATTAACTCCTTTGGGTTCC
This sequence comes from Utricularia gibba, assembly GCA_002189035.1. Classification (NCBI taxonomy): domain Eukaryota; kingdom Viridiplantae; phylum Streptophyta; class Magnoliopsida; order Lamiales; family Lentibulariaceae; genus Utricularia; species Utricularia gibba. The sequence continues at coordinate 1,501,031 of NEEC01000020.1, read as the reverse complement.
CTTCTCATCATTCCTTCTGTCTTGTGTGTGCCAGCAGCCTTTCTTTGCGTGCAAGTTTGCGCCCAATCATTGCTACAGACTCTGACATGCCGTAAGTCATGGACCTTGACTAGTGTCAGTCTTCCGCCCACAATCATTCCAACTCGCGTACAAGGCACAAAAACTCAGAGTCTGACCACCTACAATACTCCTGCAACACTCCTGACAGTCTCCTCACATGCCTCGGTCAAAGTGTGAGAAAAAAAGAGGAATATATACAAAGTAGGAAAATAGGGATTTTCTAAGGAAAATCAATTTCTCATCAATATAATTCCTAATTGGGTGACTTAATATATAATTAACACATAATAACACCTAACAAATAACTAGAAAATGACACTTAACAGTGATCAAACCTGTGACTGATTTTCTTGTGTCCAGATCTCCTCCAAGATCTGCATGTACATTTATCCTAGGAGATGTGTTGTCTAAGCCATAGCATAGGTAGTATTCTTTGGTACCCTTAAGGTACCTCATCAACCATTTGACACCTTCCCAATGCATTTTACCAGGATCAGCTAAGAATCTGTTGAGGGTGCTTGCTGCAAAGCTGATGTTCGGCCTTGTGCACACCATTAAGTACATGATTGATCCCACAACAAAGGCATAAGGTACCCTGGCCATCAATTGTCTTTCCAAGTTGTCCCAAGGAGCCATTTCTTTTGAGAGCTTCAAATGGCCTGGCAGGGGACAGTTTACCGATTTTGTTTCATCTAGACACAATCTTCTCAATATCTGATCTATGTAGCTACTCTAGAACAGTGCTATGGTCCCTTTAGATCTGTTCCTCCATATGTTTATCCCTAGGAATTTCTTAGCCGGTCCTAGATCCTTCATACATAAATTCCTTTCCATTGACTTCTTCAGCTCAATGATTCTGTATTTGCAAGGGCTTGCTACCAACATATCATTGACGTACAAGAGAAGGAACACATGATCACCTTTCCCATAGGTCTTCCAGTAAGCACATTGATCCCCTGTGGTCTTTTGGAATTCATTGTTTATCATAAAGCTATCAAACTTCAAGTACCATTATGTAGGAGCTTGTTTGAGCCCATAAAGACTTCTCTTCAATTTGCAAACAAGCTTTTCCTTTCCTGGTTCTACAAATCCTTCAACCTAATTCATGGAAATTTCTTCTGCCAAGCCACCATGCAAGAAGGCGGTTTTTAAATCTAGTTGTTCCAATTCCCAGTTGAAGTAGGCAGTGAGGGATAGGATGATCCTTATAGTGTTTAGTTTAACCACTGGAGAGAATATCTCCTCAAAGTCTAGTCCGGGTTACTGTTTGAAGCCTTTTACTACTACTCTTGCCTTGGACCTAATTGAATCATCTGAGTTTCGTTTGAGTTTGAAGATCCATCTATTGTCCAATGCCTTTCTCCCAACTAGGAGAACCACCAAGTCGTATGTATCATTGGCCCAGATGGAATTCATTTCCTCATTCATAGCTTCCATCCATTTTTCTCTATTTGTTGAACACATTGCCTCTGTCACAATTTCAAGTTCTCCTTCCTCTATCAATAGTTTATATTCATCAGTGGGATACCTGGTAGAGGGGACTGGCCTCCTTTCTGATCTTCTGAGGCCAATTTGTTCTCCTGTAGAGTTCGGAATATTGGCTTCATCAGAATCACCAGCGAACTCAATTTGCCAATCATATGAGTGTCATGCTTCAGACCTTAAAGGCAGTGCAATTGGTTGAGTCTCTTGTTCCACACGAATGTTTAGGATAGTCTGGTCTTCTAAGAATTCGGCATCCCTTGATCTCAGAATCTTGTTTTCAATCGGATCCCAAATTCTATATCCCATTTTATCCTCACCATATCCAAGCAGTATGCAGGGCTTAGATCGGTCATTCAACTTTAGCCTATGTTCCTTTTGTATGTGTACATATGCTTTGCATCCAAATACCCTAAGGTAACTCAAATTCAGTTTCTTCCCTGTCCATACTTCTTGAGGAGTCAGGAAGTTCAGTGCTGTTTTGGGGGATTGGCTAGATAAAAAACAGGCTGTCTTCAGGGCTTCTGCCCAGAATTTTTTGGTAACTTGGTTGTGTGTAACATGCTTCTTACTTTGTCCATGATAGTTCGGTTGAATCTTTCTGCTATACCATTGTGTTCAAGGGGTTCTAGGAGTGGTTGTGATTTTCCTAATTCCCCTATTTTTGCAATAATTTTCGAATTCATCTGAGCAATACTCACAACCATTATCTAATTTTGATTTCTTCAGCCGCTTGTCTGTTTGTCTTTCCAACAGCATGTGCAATTCCTGGAAGCAAGCATATACATCATTGTTTCTATGAATTAGGAAAACCCAAGCTTTCCTGGAGGCATCATCAATAAAGCTAACAAAAAATTTTGCCCCTCCTGCTGATTCACACTCGAATGGCCCTCCAACGTCTGAAAATAGAGTGTTCAACAACTCATTGCTCTTACTGAACACTTTCTTAAACTCAGCCTTGTGATGTTTACCAATCAAGCATTCCTCACATCTTGACTGATCAGATGGACATCTGTCGATGAGGTTCTGTTTCACCATAAGGTTCAAGCCTTTATTTGACAGGTGTCCCATTCTTCTGTGCCACAAGTTGTGCAGATTTTCTGAGAAACTAGCCACATGTATTTCATGAATTATAGGAGTAACCTCTGTCTTGTACAGTGTCCTATCCACTTCTCTAGTTGCATAAACCGTTGATCCTTTTATGAGTTTCCATTTTTTTTTCCAAATGAGCTCACATAGCCAGACTGATCCAGGTGGTTCACTAACATCATATTCAACCGAATATCAGGGATATATCTCACATCATTAGGGTGAGTTTGAATCCACGGTTTGTTGTGATATGAATATCCCCAATGCCTGCAATGTCCGAAATGGCTGAGTTTCCCATCTTCACTTTTCCATAGTCACCTGGTTTGAAATTAGACATGATCTCTTTACATGGTGTGGCATGATAGCTGGCTATAGAATCAACTACCCATTTTGAATTAGTGATTCTCATAGATTCTCTTGCCGTCTGAGATACCATGATTCCATTGTCTTCTGAGTGTGGAAGTAAGACCAGCAGCTCCTCTTCCAGGGAGCAAGTGTTATGCTTGAGTTTTCACCCTTCTTCTACCCTTGAGGATCACTTCCAGACTGCCCTTGTGGCTGTGTCCTCACCCAGAATTTACATTGTCCTTTCAAGTGTCCCACCTTCTTGCAATAGTGGCAAGTCCTTGATTCTTCAAAGGCTTTATTTCTATCAGGTTCTTGCACCTCTTTTTCTTTTTCTTTCAAGTATTTTTTCTTGTTCTGGGATTTCTTGCCTTTCCATTTTCCCTTCTCTTCAGTGATAGCTAGATTCCCTTTAATGTTTCGGTTGGTGTCTTTCTACCTCAGTTCTTCGTGCAGCAGTGAGTTCACCACAGAGTCATAGGTCAGTCCACTGGAAGTGTGTGTTAAGGTGACCGTGAGAACCTCCCAGCTTGGTGGCAATGAGCGAAGCAATTTAATTGCCTAAGTCTCTTCATCCAAGTCCATACCTATGGATGTCATTTCATGCACCAGGTCTTCAAACTTGCTAATGTGATCTGCCATAGGTTCACCATCCTTGTACCTGAGACTTGAGAGTTTTTGATCCAGCAGCATCTTGTTTTGAGCTGTGCAGGGACGAAAACTTTCTTCAATTTTCTTCCATAGCTCCTTTGCATCTTCATGATCCCTAAATCTTTTCTCATATGCATTTTCGATGCAAAGCTGCATGTATGCACAAGCTTTCAAGTGCAAAGTTTTCTAATCTGCCTCACTGGTCTTTTCTAGTTTTTCCTTTCCTAGAATGACTGTATTCCAGAGGTCTTTGCAGATAAGTACAACCTTCATCTTCATGCGCCATGGAGTAGTTCTAGGAATTCAGTTTAATCATCCCAAGGAAATCCTCCATTTACAACCGTGAAGAAGCACAAAGATATTTGATTTTGTTATGTCCAAAGAACGCCGCTCTGATACCAGTTTTTTGGGATCTTTGACAATTATCCACTGATTACACAAACCCATATTTATTAATCATTCAAACCTACATGTTTGGAAATGAAAGATGATGGCATAATGCATCAGAAATTTTAACGAGGAAACCCTTCTCAGGGAAAAACCTCGGGTGCTCCACACTAGGCATGAAAATCCACTAACAGCGATAAAGAATTGAGAACAATCTCAGTTCCAAGGAGCACAACCAAGAATCTGCAATCACAGCAAGATTCCAAGAAGGTTCCCACACGCAATAAAGGGAGTCTGCTACAAACCGAGTTACAACTCCACAGCACCAGTTCTTGCTCCTTTGATCAATCACCAGATCATCGTTGGAGGGGACCAGAGTCACTCCTTCATCTCCTCTAGTTCATCGGATTCGACCTCATCTACTCAGCTCTGATACCCTTTGTTTTTAGCTACTGGACTTCATAACCGTTAGCGGTTATTTTTGGTGGGCCTTCAGTGGACGTAGGCCAAGTAATTTATCCAACCCACCATGGGGGAGACATGGCCCACTACAACAAGATCATTACATCTCTCCCATTGTTTGTACAACGGATCTGATACTTTGGGTGGGTTGCTTGAGATTGCCATTGAAGAAGGCTTCTTTTCCCCAGATTCGAAGCGTGCAAAAAATGTCACGGGATCATTGAGCATAGTTGAGTAGAGAAAGAGTAGTGAGGGTGATATCACTGGTCTTATTAGGTAGCAACTTTTAGGGTAAGGGTAGATCAGTATGTGTAGAGGAAGAGGATTGCACTGCTGCCATTTTAAGTACAGTAATTAGTTCTTGAATGAGAGTTTCAGTTGGCATCTAGGACTTTCTAGGACTTGCGAGAAGGTTATTGTTTGCTCCGATACCATGTAAAACCAGCGATGAAGCAGAATACTTTGAAGAAAAATCAGTAGTATAAATAGAAGCAATGAAACTCCAGAGATGCACCTTAAGTATCTATGTATTTATACAGTGGGTGTAGTGCTTATGTCATTTGATCTTCCGAAGCTTATTTCAACGTCTCTATTCCATTAATGCGCCAGCTTGTGGTCTTCGCTGCCGATCAGGCTGCTGATCTGACTGACATCACTGAGAAAGTCTTTCCAGAGAACCGGAGAATTTGATATTGGATCTTTCAAAAATATAACCGCATACGAGCTCATGGCTAGCACTGCAATCTGAGAAGCAAGGACCAAGAAAGCCATGAGCTCACTTAGCTCATGATATGAAAAGAAGTGAAATTATCAATGAGTTTTGCAAATGCCATATGATCTAAAAACAAGTGCCTTCAACAGAAAAAAGCAGCTTCTTTTTGACTTTCTGAAACAAAATAACATCTTGTGTCATCAGTCATCACTACCGGAAAGATCATACAACTGGACCTGGATACAGTAACTAAGGAATGAAATCAACGTCTCCTTGATGTACATATTCTTCCAAGCATTTCTGACCAGACCACATTCTCTCCCCACAGCTAATGATCAAGTGGAAGAGCATAAATCAAGTGCTGCTACCGGTGGAGCCTTGGAAACAACAAGACTCCCGAACTGGCATTCATTACCATAGATGTTAATCTTGGTATTAACATTAGCTAACCTTCCTGATTGAAGGGAATGATTTCTGCAACATCATTTCTATTACCTTACTGCTCAAAACACAGGAGAGTCGAAAAACACGACGGCTCGTATCCCATATTCGAACTGATCCATGTTGATAGCCAGCTACATACAGTCTAAGAATCTTATTTTTGCTTGGATTTCTGTCATTACTCGCGCCCCTAGTCACAGGCCAGTTATTATTTCCAGGCACGGTTAATGCTGGTTGCACAGAAGACATCTACAAAATGCGTCATTTCCAGTTAATTAGGAAAGAAGACAAAGAAGAACTAACAAAAGTAATCGAAAGGCACGAGCATACCTCACAAATGCTTCCATAGAAATAACAACATTTTGCTGCTGTCATCACAGGGTCAACTGTAGGTATGACAGAAGGGAAATTTATAAAATGCACATGTGGCTCAATCCTAGATATCGAATTTAGGGCCCAGAGGCTGCTATGTCATAAATATGGCTTCAAACATACAAATATTTGTGTAGTAGTTCTTAGTAGGTGCTTCAAAGGTGGGTTGTAAATTTATTGATTGGTATATTGGTGCTGCAACAACATAGTTTGGAGTAGTTTGCAAGTTGTGTGTATTCGAACTTTTGTGTTTTCATGCAGTGGACGACTTAGGGTGTAGTATGTGCAACTTATTCAATAACTTTTACTTAATTCACAAGTAGAAGTTATTGTACAAGTAGATACATAATAAGTAGAAGTAGTCTATTTGAAATTATTAATAAGTAGAAGTTAGTAATAAGTAGAAGTTAAATTATAGAAGTAGACTTTATATAATTAGTAGTAATATCTTAAATTACTTCTATTTTAAGTTATAAGTCACAAAATAAGTTGTACAGACTACTGCCTTATTCTTGACAAACATTGCTTTTATTTGGTATAAAGACGAATCAAATCATCTGATTGTATATACCAAATATACAATCAGATGTCCGACAAAAATGTAACGATGTTGAACTTAACAAACAACGGTGTTTCCCAAGATCGATCGGCTAGAATTTGATATTATTAGTAAAATATCCTTTTATAACTTTTAGCAAATTAGCCATTTTTTTATATATTTAATTAAAATTCGTATTAATTAAAATATTAAAAAACTGTACATAATTTTTTAATAATATTATTAAATTAAATTTTAATTTTATAAAAAATATAATTTGTAATGAAGAAGAATCGAACGCTTGACCATTAAATTTAAAGAATACATTATATCAAATTAAGCTACAAGTATGTCTTGTACATAACACATCCATATCATATTCCAAATAATACTTGAGCATGGTTTAAGTAATCTACGACCGTCATTTAGGTAATCTACGACTGTCATCATTTAATTGAATTTTTTTTTTATACTTCATGATGAAGGGTTAGTGATTTTCATCATAAAGTATATTTTTAATAAAATTATATATTAATATGAATTAATATTTCAATATTAAAGCATTATTTATATAAAAATTACAAATGTATAACGCTGATAATAATTTCAATCATATAACTATTTACTCTTTTAATCCTTAAATACTTTTTTTGAATTAATTGTAATTTATAAAACCATATAATTTGGTATAAAGATGAATCAAACCTTCGACTAGCAACTTTTAAAAGCAAAATATAATCAACTTGATTACAGCAGTAGATTATATACAACCTACGCCCATCTGATTGTATATTTATAGAGCTTAGGGTTTATGATATGGATTATATATAAACATTACTCGTGTCGCAATATATTTATAGAATTTAGAGCTTTGGAATTTAGGGTTAATATATAAGTTTTAGATTTAGTGCTGTCTTAAAGATTAACTTGATCGTGCGTTTTATAAGTGGAATAAGTTATAGGCTTATTGTATAAACCATGTCAGATTGTCAATAGACATAGATATTTTTGAATTTGTTTCAAAAATTAATTTATATTAAAATAAAATATGTTATTAATTATTTAAAAAATAATTATTTAATACATTTAAAAATAATCAATTATTTAATTATTTTTTAATCAATTAATACTGTTTTTAATTAATTTTAATTTTATAATAAAATATATAACTTGAACTAAAGATAAATTGAACTTATGACAAACAAATGTCAAAACAAAAATATGGCTGACTAAGTTATGAGCATTGCAGGCATAAGTCACATTCATATGAGTAACACAATAGGTTTTACGGTAATACAGATGTAGTTTATGCCTAAATAATGTCCGTATGAAGCTGTATTTTTATGTAAAATTTTTTGAGGTGATTGCAATGACTTTCAACTTCAAATGCTGGTTGTTATACCTCCCATATCTTACCCATCCCTATTTCATTGCTATGGCTTTATTTGAAATTCGACATCCGGAGCAAGACATAGGATCAAACACTTTTGACCAGATAAACATGTTTGCATTCTGGTGAGGGTTTTTAAGTCAATTAATAATACATATTTTTGAGTGATTAAGTATATGGAAAAGATTCATATTGTGTTACAAAAATTAAGTTTTATTATCTAATTCTATATTTTTACGCGTAAATACCATAGTTGTGTTATTTGAGTCTTAGTTGGGACTAAATTGTAATTTAGTCTCAACCTTTTAATAGTTTTTTTTGAGTAATGCATCACATGTCGCAATATAAATCCCAAGGAACTGTATATAAACAGTGTAGTGGCAGAAGATGGGGCCAAAGTAAAAAACACACACAAAATCCAAGAAATGAAAAGGTAGAATTTTAGACAAAAAAGGGAACAAGATGGAGAGAGAAAAAGATCTCCTCAATTGAAGACACACGACATTTTTTATGGAGAATGTTTTCTGGGGGGGAAGAAGAAGAAGTAAGACGAATAGGAATGAAGTTGATGTCTTAAGATTATTTTTTGTTTTCCAAAGAATATTACTCTTAGCTAAGAGTAGCTAGTGACATTTTCTAGTTTTCTGTTGACATTTTAAATTCCTTACTTGTTTACTTTTTGATTGTTGACTGAGAGAATGAGTACAATGTAGATGATGTTTTATTTTCTATTTTCGTTTATCTTAAGTATGAGTGGTTAAGCATTTAGGGAGTGTCTTGGGGTGAAAAAGAGAGATTTGTGGTAGTCAATCTTCAGACCTAATCAATCATAAGTCACATCATTTCATTAACAAATTAGGATAGATATAGGAGGGGTAAGTAGTGAAACCCACATTAACAATCCTAATTAGAGGTAGACCAAAGATTAGGGGGAAAACAAGAGTGCGGTGAAACCTAGACCTTGTATGTTAAGTGTTTGATTTATGGTTTGTGTGAGCGTGTTTAGTGATGAGCATACATCCCCTATGAGTCCCAAGGGATCACCCATTTCATTTCAGGAACAACCGACTTCATAAACTTGTTACCTTTCTTTACTGTATTTTATCGTAGTTCTACCTTAATCTTAGTTAAAACCAAATCTACCAACGTGACACTAATTTCATCTATTGAACTTTACATATTAAGCACCTAGCTTCTTGTATTCGACCCTAGTTCACTATGCTCATATTTTTCATATAATTTGATGTGAATTAGGTTTATAAATTTTATTTGATAGGAGAAATTTACAAATTAACAACATTACTAAATTTTTCGTTTATCATCAATTGACTTAAAAACTATTCAAATTCTAAATGTATTATATTTTACATATTGAGTATATAGAAAATATATTTCCTATGTATCTAATCAGTGCATACTGGTGCGTAGTGCTGTTAGATGTGATTTTGTCTAACATAGACGTCAGATACAATAAAGAAGGTTTGATTATTTTTCGTTTCTAATTTTTATTTTTTATAAAATGAACATTAGTTCAAAAATAATAAGGTTTGGGATTAAGGATATATACAAATTTTTGTTATACATAATTGACACCTATGTGTTATTTCCGTTTATATAAGTCATTTTAAGATTATCATGATGACTCTTGTTATCAAATACATGTTATTAGACTCATCACAGACATTCATACATTACAATATCCTTGAAACATTTGAATTCTGATAAGATATAAGATTAAAAATATAATGTTTATGTTTAGATAAAGTCATTTATTAAAATACCCATCTACAAAAAATAAGGCTTGCAAAATATCATTCTTTTCATGTAAATATATTGAATACCTTGTCTTTTTGAATTATTAAATACCCGTAATTTATTTGAGATAAAAATATATGTATTTGATATACTAAATATAAATATATATATTTTTCTAAAAGGTATTTATAATTATATTTATAGTAATTTAACTATAATTAGAAAATCACGTTAATCATATTTAAAAACCATGCTCTTATTAGGGGCGTTACACCCTTCCAATGGGCGCGGCTTACGCCCTTCCTCATTGCATGTCGGTGCATGAATTTTATTTTTAAATTTTTTAATAAAAATATATTTTTTGAAAACATAATTCGTAATATATTGAAACTATGATTTGTAAAATATTGAAATTAAAATATATTATTATGGTTATATTAAAATAAAATAAATAAATTTACTTAAAAAATATTATGAATTATAATATTCAAAAATATATAATTAATTAATCAACGAAATATTAATATAATTAATTACAATAAAACGTATTAATTTTTTTAATATTTTTTTATTATTTAAAAAAATATATTTTATAAATATATTATTATTATTAAAAAAATTAGAGTTCTTAAATACTTATAATATCCATGAAAGAAAATGTACTATTAATAAAATAAATATTTTTAATAAAAGAGGATTATTTTGCGAACTTTTACAAAATAAGGCTATATACGTAACTAATGTTTTGCAGAAGCCTATATCCGAATTGAACGCTAATAGTTATGTGGAAATGAGATTGAATATTATTACATCTAGAGGATACGGTGAGAGTAGTGGCAAAATGAGGAAAATTGCATAGAGTTCAACACTATCAAGCAGCGATAAGGGGGGGTTTTACATAACTTATAAGTAATTTAACCAAATTATAAGTAGTCAACTTATTAAATGATTATTTTTTTAACTTATAAATTATGACTTATAAGTTACATATAAATAGTATTTTAAAAGTAGGTATGTAATTACTTAATTGTAACTTAAATAAAAAAAATTCTGTGAAATTACTTATATGCCCTCATATTGAAATATAAAATGAGATAAATTTGACTTCATCGGACCATTTCTCTCGTGGGTCTTTGGCTAAGGTTTGGTGGTGAGTTTTTGATTTATATTTTCATGAGAGATTATGAATGTGATATTTGACTATATAAAATGAGTGTTTATTCAAATGTGAAACTTGTTTGAAATATGTGTTTATTTGTACATGACATTTAGTATCATTTTTTATTTGGGGATAATTTTAGAGTTTAAGTTTTGTATTAGAACATAATGTCAAATTGATTTATTATCATTGTTAAGTGTTATTTATGAAAATTTTGCATTAAAACATAATAGCATCTCAAGAGGGATCTTTTTTTTTTTTTTTGCTGTTACGGATCAAAACTTACACTTATGTTTCATCAGGTTTTTTTCTTCTAAACACATAATCTTAAGCATGTTATTTTCTATTTATGGTATGTATTTAATGTTGGGAGCCAATGATCCAAGGCGTGGCTTTTTTTTCACAAATCTGATTTTTCCTTGGTGTTGTGTGCGGTTGCCTATGCAGGGAGATGGACTCTTAGCTGACGCATACCTTTCTTCTTACTTTTGCTGCTGTAATTGAACATTTTGGGTAACTAATTGTCTAAAAAATCATGATCCCTTATACTTTTCTTGTGTATATGTGATTTAATGATACTATTGGCTTGTTTTGTTGTATGTATTTATATTTTTATATGTGTAATTTTATTATTTTATCTTTTGTTATTAAAAATTTATTTGAAATAGTATTAGATGTTTTATAATTAAATGATGTATAAATAATTTTTGAAACCAGGGAACACGTGGATAAATAGGGACCATTTTCGCCTACCTCTAGTGCTGCTTGGGACAAAAATACTAATATATTTTTAGAAGCTTGTGTACATCAAGTCTATGCAAACAATATGTTTGGAACATGTTTCAATTCTCAAGGGTGGCATGGGATTTTGAAAGAGTTTAATGAAAGGACGGGCCATCGTTATGTGATAAAACAGTTGAAGAATAAATTCAATACAATAAAAAAAGATTGATCTACATGGATTAGGCTTCAAAAGACAACTGGAAGTGGTTGGGATGACAATTTGGGAATAATAACAGGAACATATGGATGGTGGTAAAAAATAATTAAGGTGATTTTTTGTTATATTTACACTTATGTATAAATGATTAATGTATTATGACTCAATTATTTTATATTTTTTAACAGATGCCAGCATGTAAAAAATTCAAGACCACTCCACCTATTTATTCTGACTTGCAAAATGTTATCTTCACACTAGTGACTGCGACAGCTGATTCGGCATGGTTGAGCCTACTTCTAATCCGTTGATGTTTAGGGAAGTGTGGAAGTTGGTGTGAGTAGTGTGAATGTGGGAAACAAATGTCAAAGAAGAACCATGAAAGAAACAGGAGAAAAGTTGGTTGAGTCAGTCGCTGATTTAACAAATCAGTTAAAGAGTGGATCTTATTCATCTGTGCTTCAAAGATCAAAGATACCCTCGATTGCAGAGTGCTTAGATATAGTGAGGAGAATTCCAGAAGTACGAGAGGATACAAGTGTGTTTGGAGCTGCTGCATTGACGTTTGGCAAGATTGTTTATCGTGGAGCTTTTATGAGTATAACAAGCAATGAAGAGAGATTGGCATCTATCAGAGCATATAAGAGTGCTCATCTAAAATAGTTTTCTTTGACTATTAGTAAGAGAAGTTGAAATGTATTAAGAACATCGTTTTCTTTAAAGTTGAACTATTTCATGTGGATGTTTGACTGAATTTGATTTTATGTAACAATTCTGTGTGCTAATATTATTATCAATTCCCTGTGCATTTCTGCAACAATTCCGTGAGAAAAAATCAAAAGGTATACAAACCTTTCCATATTGCACCTCATTTCGGTCGATAACGTTTTCTAAAACACTTCACACCCAAACGTTTTTTATTATTATTCGATCCTTACGTTTGATTCGGATCGAGCGGTGATTTTTTATTTTAATAAGTTTATTACCATTCGATCCTTAGGTTTGAATCGGATCGAGCGGTGATTTTTTTGTTTAATCATTTTATTAGCACTCAATCCTTGAGAGTCATTTCGATCGAGCGATGATTTTTTATTTTAATCATTTTATTAGCACTCGCTCCTTAAGTTTGAATTGGATCGAGCGGTGATTTTTTTGTTTAATCATTTTATTAGCACTCGATCCTTGGAAGCATTTTCGTTCGAGTGGTGATTTTTTTTTAATCATTTTATTAGTACTCGATCTTTGGGAGCAATATGGATCGAGCGGTGATTTTTTATTTTAATCATGTTATTAGCATTCGAGTCTTAGGGGCAATTTGGATCGAGCGGTAATTTTATGTGGGTGTACGGGCGTGGTTTATATGTAAACCCAAAACTTATTACTTATCCTTACTGCATTCCATCGTAGTTCTGTTTTATTCCTAGCTAAAATCAATTTTAACAACGTGACACTGATTACATACATTAACACTCACATAGCAAGCACATCCTCTTCGTGTTCGACCCTAATCACTATGTTCATAATTTTTTAATGCTTGAAGGTGTATTAGGTTATAAATTTATTTGATAGGAGAAATTTGCATTTAACGACATTGCATAATTTTTCTTTTATCACCCAACGAGTGATATGTTGACTTCCCTTGCAAAAATAAGAAATGATTCTCGATTTTGGCCTCATTTTCAAGATGCGGTTGGTGCCATTGATGGTACTCATATTCTTGCCAGATTTAGAAAAGAAGAAAGACTTTTGTTTTTTGGTCGATATCGTGAAGCCACATAGACTATTTTGGCAGTATGCGACTTCAATACATGAAATAGTTCAACTTTAAGCTTTTACATATGTTTTCTTTTACTTATAACTTTTATAAATAAGTTAAAACAAACATCTTCTACTTATTTTTTACTTTAAGTTACTACTACTTATAATTTAATTTTTTACAAGTCATGTAAAACACCCCCGATATAAGGAAGAGAGAAGGAAGAAATCATAATGGGCTCTTAGTTGAATGAAGAAACCATGGAGCGTTTTGGGCACACGTATTTTGAAAGTTCTTGTACCACTCTTTTCATTTTCGTAGTGAAATCATTTATATAGCATGAGTATCTTCGATCTTTCTTGCTTTTCCAAGTTACTATTCTTGTTCGCCATCTTGTTGCTTTCAACCATTAGCTACAAATAATATTGTAGTGAAAAATCACATATGGCATCATCTGTAGAAACCTGACTTGGTTTCCCATTTGAGTTTTCTAAAAGTGAGAAACGTTCGGTGGGAAAGAAGGAATGATTTTTCTGAAAAAGACTGTGTTGTCGGAAATAATGCTGTAAAAAATGAACCAAAAAAGTACTCGATGTTTGGAAGGCTGTTCAGGAAGAGTGCTCTCATTTACCAAGGGATGCTTGGGAGCCATGGCGCAAGTCAGAGGATCCAGCCCCAGTTACTCATGTTTCAGGGGTGGCAACAAGCAACAATGCTACTGGACTTCATGCTGTTCAGCGATATATGTGCCGGCTAATGAAGTAGGAATCTACCAATCTACATATGATCAGTGATCCTTGGGATGAGCCGGTTAATGATGTAGATAAGGAGGATGCAAGGAGGGCCAAGCTCATATCCCAAATCTCCATCCTCAAGCATCACGTGGCCGCCACAAACCGGCAGAACCATGCAGACGAGGAAGAAAATCACAGGTTGCTAGAAGAGGTGGAGAGGCTCAAGGCTCCTCCGATAGTCTGGGAAGAAGCTTAGTGGACCCATGCTGTCTGAATGTCTGAATTCAACCAATGTGTGAATGGATACTTTTCCATGGTGTTCATCTTCTTTCAGAAGCAGCAAAATGCTCAGATTGCCACATTTTCTGGTCTTTAGCCCTCAAGCACAAGTTGGAGTCTGCTCAACTTCACTCTCAATGATGGGTGTAGCCGTTAGTGTTCTGGACCTCTTTCGTGGTGCATGAGTGGCACAAGGAGCTATGACGAGGACCTTGAAGGAGCGTATAATGACGAATGCCCGGAAGGAAACCAGCACTGAACATGCTTGAGGAGCCTTGCTCACCTCTGGAGCACATGTATTTTTAGTATATTTCCAATACTTCTGTGTTTCATTATTTTGCATTTTGTGTATGTTTGCATCTTTGACACCTTTTGATTAATATTTGGCGATAAGAAAACATATTTTCCTTTCATCATAACAACATCTGCTGGCAAACATCAATTGTAATAACTAAGATATCGAGAATCATAAAAGACCTGACAAGTTAAATATTGAACTATTTCGAGTAAATTATATTCCAGGAGCGAACCAAAACCTCACCCTCTAGTGTCTACAATCTATAAGCCCCAGAATCAACAACCCAATAAGGGCATTCTTGATGTCAATCCAACTTGGGCTAATATGATGTACTCGTGAATATATGTGGAAATGCTCAGAGGATAGCATTCATTGCTGCCTCTAAAACAGCCATACATAGCTCGAGGAGTTGCTGGGGCGAATCAGTTTTACAAGGAAAAGTGTAGATATCAAGTACTCCCTTAGGACTGCAAACACTTTCGTGCTCACCCCATTCCAACAAATTAGGCTTTCTCAATCTCTCTTTCTCAGAAACTTATCACTTCTCATCCTGTAGCAACATTTCTCAACATTTATCTTCAGCCGTACTTCTTCAGAGTGGTGAAGAATTTAGTTAAACACTGAGCATGCACATGGTCATCGCCCCTTGACTTAACAGCCATGTTGTCGATGTAGACGATCATAAAGTTCCAAAATCTTATTCGTCGTTTTCTAGTAGTTGGCCCTATATTCTTTAATCCAAATGATATTATCACATAGTAGAAAACATGGTCACCTGTGTTGAAAATAGTTTTTCTCTGATAGTGGGGTTTCAGTGAAATTTGGTGATACTCTTGATTCACATGCATTGTGAAATTAACTGAGTAAGAACCATATTCACATGTTTTGTTTGGGTCAATGAAGTCTATGCACATTCTCTATTTCCCCTTAGGTTAAGTACAATCATGGGATATGATGTAGCCCATTATGAGTACCATACCTGCCGAATGTATCTAGCTTGTAAACAACCTTGCACTCTTTGCTTTATAATCTTTTTACAAACTTTTTTACCAAATACACGTTAGATAATTTTTTATTAAATAACATTTATTGCAAAATACCGTTTGTCTTTGATTGGTCTTACGTCTTAAATTTTGTCTACTGGTTCCAAAATTCCGTCTCGAAATAGCCGCAAGGCACCCCGACACCGTCTCCGGTTTTGTGAATTAAAAAGCGAGAGTTACTATTAAAAAGGAGCATTCAGAATATTTCCGATGCGGGATATTCAATCCCAATCACCAATCTTCTTGTCGATGGCACCATAATTGATCGACAGAAATATCCCGTCGAACTGCAACGAGTACAGCATATTTCTGGCACTTCCGTGCTCCTTTTGCCTATACGCCACGAACTCCTTCTTCTTGTTCTCCAGCTGCCAGTACACGCTGCAGAAGAACTGCGTGTTCCCTAAGATGCTCGGGCAGAAGCTCCACTCCAGGTCGCTGTCGCGCAGCGTATGGTGCCCGAGATCGTCTTCCTTTGAAAAGCAATGCACCTCCGCTTCGCCTTCAAGAAAGCTCGAGACCTTCACGTGGACGGGTTTAGTGAAGACGCAGGATTCAGCGAAGGAGAAGTAGTAGGATGCAACCAGAAGAAGCAGCAGAAGGATATGCATCCCCATGAAGAAGTTTTGCAACGTTAGAAGGAATGTTGGGGGGAGATATAGATATTGTTGGATGCGAAGAAGAAGGAATCGACACTGATTTCTGAAATCCAATCGCATGGCTGGAATCAATCATCCCTCGATCGTGGCCTTTCTGTTCTATTTTGGGGAAAAGGGAATTCACATTAATTGGATACATTGACTCTCATTGTGCCTTTTGGAATGAATACAAGTGATTATTTTCGTTTAAAATTCAGTGGCATACATTAAATTGGATTTTTCATATTGAAATTCGGCATAATTTCTCATTACCTTTTTGACTTCTCAATGCCTTCTATATATATATAATTACGTTTAATGATTATTAAAATACATTTAATTGGGTTTTTTTAAACGTCTGAATTTGCATCTTTATGGATCCAAGGCTGGATAGGCAGAGTTTAAAGAAAGAAGATAAGGCCCTACTATCTCCTTAATCGCAATGTCGATTGAAGATCATTTTAAGGGACAAGAGAGTTTGATTTCCTTCAAAATATCATATGAGATCAAGTTAAAAGGAAGGGTGTAAGGACTTGGTAAATCCAAAATTAGTTACTTATGCCAACTATTCAAATAATAAGTGTTTGGAAAATAATTATTATTTGGTATATCTTTATTACCTAATTTATGTAAATGGTGTCAAACTCACAAGATAAGAATAACATATAATCGATGAATCACACTAGATATCACAAAGAAAATTTTATAAATTCAAAATTTTTCAAAAACTCAAAGTAATAATATTATTCTCAAAATACATTATGATCGACAAGTAAAAGACTATTCTTATATATAGAGAGAAATTGGCCTATTTAAAAGACAAGTATTATCATTAAATTAGGAAATCATGGCCCATCATTACTCTCTTCTTAGTCTATTTTGAGTAAGTTGAATAGTGATGGGCACGGCATAGATTGGGGCCAACGGGTTGAGGGCTAGACCCCACAGGTTTGTCAACCCTACGTATCTAACCTATGGGCCAAAATATAATTTGGACCCATATGTGGATCATCCCCACTTGTTTTAATCAAATTCGGCCCAACCTATGGGTCGATTACAAGTTTATGGGTTTAAGTGTCCATAGATTGGATTTACTCAAAATTTGAGAAAAAAATGTACATTTTTAAAAATTTAATATTTTTAATTTTAAATCAAATTATATTAAATAATTTAATCATAATATTTATATGATTAATATTTAAATAAAACATATAAAAACATAAGATTAAATTTTGGATCACAAAAATAATTTATAAAATATATATTTTGGACTGTTTTTGGTGTTGAACTTGTAGCCCAATGGATCTGACCCATATGGGTCATGGGTTGATTTGACCTGCTCAACCTGTCAATCCCATAAGAAGGGTCTGACTTGTATGGCTTAGGGGTTGATTTGGGCTAGGCCTATGGGTCGAGCCAACCCACATCCACTAGTAAGGTTAAACTCAATGTCATATGTTTCATAGTTTTATTGATTACTCCATAATTCTTTAGTAACTTTTTGATTCTATTACACTCTTGATTTTGTGATTGGACCAAGCGAAATTGCAAGAGTATTATTGATTCTTTCACTCATCTTCATTCTTTTTATCTTTTGTATCCATGCTCTCATTAGTTACGTATAGGAAAAAGTATGGGTTTACATAGAGGGGCCTTCGATAATCTTGTGCAGGACCTTTTTCCCAAAAGGAGTGAATGTAAAACTATAAAGGTTGAGTGTCCGAAATGGACAATATAATGTAATGAGGGGATGAGTTATATAGTTGGTATCAAAAGCAAATCTAGGCTAGTAACTGGTGGTGGTGCGAACCCTAGTGAGGATACTGAGTTTTCAAGGGTAGAAAGGCATGCCTCAAGGAAGGGTATAAGTATATTAGAAAAATATCACATCAGTTACACGTGAGGAAAAATGAGAATTTATATAGAAACACATTCTTTAATCTTGCATGATACATTTTCTTCGGAAGGAAGGAACATAAAATCATTAGAGCATCTCCAACAGTTTCCACAGAAGTTTATGTGGTACGTCCATTTCGTTTATTAGATTTCTAGAAATCATTATGTGGGTGTAGTTTTGTCCGAATTTCCACATGGTAGAATTTCCACTTTCATTGTGGAAATCCATTAAAGTAGGCACCAAAAGATTGCGCCAGCTTTTCTCTTCCCCAATTCCACTAACATCAATTCCATTGATGCGAAATTCGAATCAAGTACTCATTCTCTTTTTATTCTTCTTCATGCATCATACTTCTGGCTCGTTATACTTACAAGACTAGTATCAGATGCATCTGTTTTGAAAAACCTCTGCATAATCGTAGCCTTTATCTGTTGCCCTTCTCTCAGTTTCTTGAAAGAGTTTTTATCATTAGAACAGCTCTCACAAGGTCCATTGTCATCGTTGCTTCCAGTCTTCTGTTTCTTATGATGTGATGCCGCATGTCACTATTGCTCCTCTACTTTGTTTAGAATTGGGAATTGATGGTTCTTATGATGAGTATCATCGATTTACATGAATTTCTTTGACCTGAGTTTTGGGTAATCAAGGGGTATTGATGTTTAGATAAATTTGATTGTGTCTTTTTATAGGATAACTGATAGAAGATTGGTGATAGCACAAAAATTTTCTCACTTTTAAGATAAGAAAATTACCCAAAATTGGAATTTTTCCCTAGAAAACAAGTGCTGCCACCAGTGGAGGAAAATGTGGAAATTTCCAGAAATGAAGAAGAGGCAGCTGGGGAAGAGCCGGAGGCTAAAAATGAAATTCTGAAGGAAAAGAATCAGGAGGAGGTTGGAGGTAAGAATGAAACAAGACATGCACATGAAATGGACAAATAGGGTGTGCAACCATGTTGCGTGTCGTTTCCTCAACAAATTTTAAATATTTATAAAACGTAAAACACAAAAAGCGTAGTACAAGTATCGATCTCAGGGAGTTGTTTTTCGTGAAAAGTGTTTGTAAGAAACTTTCACAAAATGTCACGGTTTTGCAAAAGGGGGTTTTTAAGATGCAGAAATAAAAGTTACAACCTAAGTGATGGGCCTTGACTACGTACGCAGTTCTTGGGAATAAGATTCCATCTCCTTCCTTTGTCCGTCCTTGCCTCGGTTTTCACTGATTTCTTTCGAATAGCTGGTTATAGGAGCAAGAAATAGCTTACTCTCCCTTATACTCTGATTGACAAGGAGGCACGGGAATAGCCTCATGTGATTTCCCCTTGGACGATTAGGAAGACAAACGGATTGACTTCGATTGAATTCAAAACCGAATTGTGCGCATGTGCCCAGCTATTGCCAATGGCCAGTGGCAGGTCCGAGGTCACAACCTGTCCACTGTCGCGGTACCTAGGCCACAAACAATCCGCTACTTCACTCGAACCGGCAGGGTTGGAGTTGGTGCTCTTCACCTTAATCTTCACCAAAATCCCCGAGGAGTGGCCTGCCACTCATGCACCTTGACTAGGAGTCATTACAGAAAGACTGCAACAAGATGCGTGGAAGTATGCAGAATCCGAAATCAATTCAGCTAAGAACCGAGTGTATTGCTCAGGACTTGGAAGGAAACTTCATCTTCTCCTAGAAATAAAGGGTTTTAGCCACAAAGGGTCATCAAACAGAAACGAAATTAGAAACTAAGTGTTCTTCTTCCTTGAAGGGAGGAAGAACTCAAAAAGTCTAAGTACAAGAGAAATTGTTCAAAAGTCCGAAATTAAGTGCTCCAAGTGTCTTTTATATCATTCCCCACGTGCATTAACTCCTTCGGGTCCCCTTCCCATCATTCATTCTGTCTTGCATGCGCCACCAGACTTCGTTTACGTGCAAGTTAGCACTCAATCATTTCTGCAGACTCTGATATGCCGTAAGTTAGGAGCCTTGACTAGTGTCAATCTTTCGCCCACAATTGTTCCAAGTCGCATACAAGGCACGAAAACTCAGAGTCTGACCACCTGCTATACTCCTGCAACACTCCACGACAGTCTCTTGATATGTCTCGGTCAAAATGTGAGAAGAAAGACATAAAATATATACAAAATAGAAAAATAGAAATTTTTTGATAAACATCAAATACTTAATAAGAACACCGACCAGGCGAGGAGAAGAAGAACTTTATCCTCAAGAACAACATTAGAACCCAGTCCAGCGCTACTATTCCGGCCCGGGAACAACTTACTATCAATGGCAATAACTATGACATGAGATACTATTTGCAAGATGGAATTTATCCTGAATGGCCTATTTTTATGAAGTCCATCACACTGCCACAAGGTCGAAAAGCTTGGCTATTTTCGTAATTACAAAAGAGTGTCAAAAAATATATAGAACACACTTTTGAGATCTTACAAATCCAATTTGCGATTCTGACAATGTCGGCAAGAGTTTGGGATCGAAAGATGCTAAAAGATATTATGTATGCATTTTAATTGAAGACGAAAGTCAAATAATTCCTCCTAATAATGTTGAAGATGATTATGATCATTGTTCAACAGTTCATCCTCCGGAAATTTATGGGAATGTTAACAAATTTGCAAAGCTACCTCGGACATGTGGAACACTCACGTCATATTAACGTCCATTGATGGTTGAAAAGGGATTTGATTGGGCATATTTTGGAAAATTTCGATTGATATTTTTGTGTGGATGATTTTAATTTTCAGTTGTTCTAGTTGTGTTGAAATTGGTCTCCGTAATTTATTTTTCTGTTGTATGTTTTTTTTAACATTTTATCAATTATCTTTTCTCTCCTTCAATATTATATGTTTATGAAAATGATCATAAAGAAAATGGAAATTTAGTAATTCGATTTTCGGAAAAGTAGTAAAAGTGACATGGCACTCCAGATTTCTTGAAATCATTGGAGATGCCCTTAGAGTTAAATGTTTGACGCACACAATATTATACAAGTGAAGAGTGGGTCATTACATTTGATATGAAAACCAAACCCAAGCCGATAACCCATGGTCAGGCAAACGTGAGTGAGATGAGCATGCAGCTATCCTACAAAATTACCTACTACATCACTAAGCTAGATGAACACTTGAACATAGACTAGAAATGTAGTTTAGAAACAAGGATCAACTCTAAATACCCTTCTAGGTAGAGGTGCGACAGTTGTGAACAGTACGGTTTCTATTTCGAACCGCACAGTTCCAGCGAACCGTTGATTCATAAACCATGGTTCGCCGTGGATCATGCTTTCGCTTTCGGTGTGTAACCGAATTCCAAAACCTTGAACCAAACTGAAACCGGAACTGATACCTTGGGTTTTGTTTCAAAACACTTAGTATATTGAATACAAAACTCAGCATCAAGAAGAACATGTAAAGCAAGTAATAAATAGTTTAAAATGTAAGATCCATATGAAGGAAGGACATACAATAAAAAACATCTATCACATAATGAGTCATTTATCTAAGTGGCCATTTATTCACATGGCTATGTCTCATCATCCTTAGTAAACTTCAATCTGGAAACCACAAAAACCAAGTTCAAGAGGTTCTTTTTGCTCTCATCTCATGAAACCAGTCAAGGGTAAGTGGCTCACATCAATTCCACTTGGTTGCAGCTCCTTTATCCTTTTATTTCTTCAACTTCAAACTGTTTGATGACTATTATCAATGAGAAGTTGCCTCAAGCATGTTTGATATATATGTGTCCACAACTCCTACAAGGGTCTTTTACTTCACAAAATCATTTTGCACATCAAATTGAAAGGCCCATTGTTTGTTTGAAATTTATCAAATATGTTCCATTTGAAATCTAAGGAGCAATGGTTTCTCAAGAAAAAAAATTACCAAAATCCGATTCCCTAGTAGAAAGTATTTGACATTTGACAACTTTGAGCACTTTGAAGAGAAAATTCATAGCTTACTTCTTCATCTCTAATTCAAGAAATTCTTTATTTAAACATAACCAACATTGAAAGATTTTAAAATTCAAGTTTATGAGATTCCAAGAATCGCAACCAATCAGCACAAAAGAAATTATGAAACACATAAGCATTCACATAAGCACATATTTGCAAATGAAACAAAGAGCAAACTTTCAATGTAATTTCTGCAAAAACTAAAAACTTGATGTAATTTCTCTTACAAAATTTTATGATTTTTGCACAACTCCACAATTCATAGTAACCTAAACTTCACTTTAGTGCATACTACTCACCAATTCACTATTAACAAATTTTCTATGTAATATCTTGTCTAGCCTTAGACGCACGTGGTGGTTATTATAGCAATTCCTTCTGAGCCTAGAAAATGTCCGAAAAAACCTACTACGTAAAGCTTATCTTTTAATTACTGTTGTCACGGCTCACTCTCATCTTGCATGATATTGTCCACTTTAGGCACTCAACCATCCAGGGGAAAAGTCTTTGGTCTTACAACTATAGAGCGCTATGTCAAACCATGTCAAACTATATTCCAAAGCCTAATTGGTCATTATCCTTATTTTATGTTGCTTGCTTTTCTTCTCATAGTTATTTATTGGTTTGTTAATTGTTTTTTTACAATCCAAGTGCTAAACTTAAGATCTTTTATTTTCTTATTCCATAATCATATCGTTCATCATATGTTTATTTAATTTCAAACAATTCCACCAATAAAAACATTTGTGTTACATTTTGATTCGTTTGATTAACTATTAAATTACATTAATATTAAATATATTTGGCTCTTTTTGTGCACAGATTTTTTTTTAGCATTGAATTCTGCTTTAATTCTTTAAAGCTAGGAAGCATCATGAATTGGGAAAAAATGAAGAAAGTGTTATTGAGCAAGAATTTTAGAACATCCAAGGCTAAAAGAATTAGAAATGAAATTAATGATATTGAGTAAATGTCTCGAGAATCTCTTCATGAATATTGAGAGTATTTCAATCAATTGTTGGGATCTTGCACATATCACGATTTTCCATCCAATGATCTTGTGAAATATTTTTATGATAAGCTATTGTGCATTGATGAAGCAATAGTAAATTTAGCAGTAGGTAAAATTTTATTGAAGAAGATGCCCATTGCAACTCTTGGAAGACTTGAGGCATTACATTATTTCTTTCTATAGAGTAATGTGATTTGCTTGTTTATTACCTTTGATGTATACTGTCATTAAATTATGTTAGTCTTATCTTAAACTTAATATTCAATCATGATGAAACAGAATGCATTAACCTTTACACAAGAAACATCTCACTCTTCGTGTTCAACCCTAATTCCACTATGCTCATATTTGCATAATGTTTTATTGAGAATAAGGTTTATAAATTTATTTGATATAGATATTATGAATTGTATAGTGACTTACAAAATTTCATGTTTATCAATAATAATGCTCCTTGTTGAGACTATATTCCTTTTTCCCTTGGTTCTTCATGAGAATGCCTAAGGTACCTCTTCTCTAGTCTCTTGATATCCTGAACTTTATATGTGAGGTTGTTGAAGGAGATTACATACTTAGATCTTTTCCCCACTGGTGATATCTTATCATTCCTTTCTTCAACTAATAATGCCCTTCCAAGCACTTTCTTCAACATGACTCTACCAAAGAATAATTTGGTGATGATTTCATTATGGTAACAAATAAACATAATTTGTAGAGTTGAAAATAAAAATGGGAGTTTTCCATCTGAAATGAAGCAAATCCAAATTCTTATTGAGGAGAAAATTGTACGTCCATGATATTGAGGAAAGCAAAGAAAAAGTTGGGCAAAGAGTCACTTTGTGTGTTCTTTCTGCTATCCCTAAAAGAAAGATGTTTCTCACGTTCTTCTATTATCTTTTTCTCATAACTGAAATCAAAATAAAAAACTAGTTTTTTTCTTTTAATATCATATTCTTACTTACCTGTACAAAAAAAAAAGGTGAAAGAAGAGAAGGGATCCTAACCTCATCCATTTTTTGTACTTCTGAAGCAATACTCTTTTCTAGTCTCAGAAGCAATCCATTTCCTAGCTTCAGAAGTTATCCACTTTTCCATTTTAACAAGCAATATTTTCATTCTCCATTGTCAAAACCAGCCAACCTCTTTTTCTAGTATTGGAACTGGCACTATATGTATTATATGTGTGATTTATTTTTCTATTTCTCATGTATCATCAAATCTTGTAACAAGTACTATCATTCCTTCATTACTCTTCTCACCCATTATAATTCTTGTCACCTATTAGAAATTTTTGCCTACAAATCCAACTTTATTCTTGCCAAAAACTAAATTTTTACTTCAATTCTAGGTCTTTGGAGCTCACCTATCTCCCATATACCTATTGAACCGATTCTCGACTAATCCAGAAAGGTTTTTTAAATCTTGAAGTTCAAGAAGAATCAAGGTTTGGAGGTGCTACAAGTAATAGAGATGTGACATTTAACTTTCTTAATTTTGTTTATGTTTCATTCTTCTCTTTTTTGTTTGTCCTCTTTTTTCACCTATACTCTAAAAAAGAGAGAGTTGATATTGATGTTTGCTTCTTGTTCAATGCCATACAACACGAGTTCGATTGACTAAACATGTATGAAGTACTAGAGAAACATGAGCAATCACCAAATAACTTTCAAAAGCAAAAAGAGAACAATAGATCTCATGAAAGAGGAAGAATACATGCTTGTGTGAGTGAAGGAATGCACTATAGAATAAATATTTGGAATTTGATAGTTAAGGCAAAGAGTATGCATTGTGAAAGAAGGAATAATGTTAGCATCAATCACTCCTTCAATAGTGATGATATGGAGTATGTACAAAGACCTTGACTCATCAACTAAATAAAATTTAAATGCAACCATCCTAACAACATCCATGGCTTGGCTAGTTTTTATCAATGTTTTGTCAAGCGCATTATTAATATGGCTGCACTATTGAATGAGGCAATATAGAA
Organism: Utricularia gibba; assembly: GCA_002189035.1. Classification (NCBI taxonomy): domain Eukaryota; kingdom Viridiplantae; phylum Streptophyta; class Magnoliopsida; order Lamiales; family Lentibulariaceae; genus Utricularia; species Utricularia gibba. The sequence goes on along the minus strand of NEEC01000020.1, from coordinate 1,475,638 downwards.
GAATGTTCAATTTTTTTAGGGATAAGTTCAAGAGCCAGCCTTTAAGCAATTTAAGTAATTTTAGAATAAGCTTAATTCTACCACTTTTCTTGCATTGTGTGATTTTTTTAAAATATTTCAAATTGAATGTGATGCTTCTAGAGGTGGATAGATAATGTTCTAATGCAAGTAGGGTGCTCATAACATATTATAATGAAAAGTTTGGTAGAGCCACTCTCAATTATCTAACTTATGACAAAGAAGAGTATTCACTTGTGAGAATTTTAGAATCTTGGAAACATTATGTGTGGTATAAAGAGTTTATCATTTATACAGACCATGAGAGCTTAAAGCATGCGCAGAGTCAAAAATATTTTAATAGATACATGCAAGAATTTAAGAATATTGATACTATCACATGCGAGTTGCATGTTTCTTGAAAACAGTGTAGCAGATACGAGGTCGTTTGCGATATTTACTGAAGAGATCATTCTAATATAATGCTGAAAATGAAGAGGCTATTTGTAAGCATTGTAAGAAAGTTTATAAATAGAAAAACAATAAAGGCATGCATATGTTTGAAGGATTGGATGCAACCAAAGGTGCAAAAACAACATGCATGAAATGAGAATGAAGATGGTGATAATGATAATCACACTTGAAATCTGTAGGAAAGCAATATGTATAGAATTAGGATAAACCACTTATTGTAATATAAAGTAGCATTTCAATATTAAAATTATGTTGGTTGATTAGACTGAAATATGTAATGGTATATATGGTTTTCTTGTTTATATTTTGGTTGTTGGATTATTATGCTTCATATTTAAATTTGTTGGTTTATTTTTATTAATACTTAAAAGTATTAAAATTTTCAGTTTGTTTTAAGTTTCTTTTGAACGAATTTATAAAAAAATATTAAATAATAAAAAATAAAAGAAACCCATAAAACCTGGTTTCGGTTTGGGCCCAATCAAAACCCCCTAGGTCCAACTCGTTTGGGTTGAGTGGGAAAAACAAATGCATGGGTCATGTAACTTGCAGCACCCAGAATCTCACATGGGTTGAGTTCAAACCCCTATGGGTCCAATATAGACCCTGATAACACACATTTTCTCCAAATTTTATAATACAAAATGATTATGTTTTATTGTGTTTTAGGTTAGGTATATGTGGTTTTTCAAGTTTTATGTGTGTGTATGTTAATTATGTGTGTTTATGTTGAAAAGTAGACTAAATCCTTTGATTTAGTCCACCACCTTTGTTACTAATATTTGACTAAATTCAACAGGAAGATTAACAGCAAAATCAGACTCACAAACGTGTGAAATAAGTAGAAAAGGGCACAACATCCAAAGAGAGACAAAAAAGCACTATTCTGCCGTCTACAGTCTGCAAGTTCAGGTCAAGAATAGTGCTGATGTCAGGAACAGTGCATTGGAGTAAAGGAGAAAGATATTTTCGAAAAAAAGGGGGCAGGGGTGAGACAAGTGTTCATAACACACATGATGGGACTTCTCCCGCAACAACTCCAACTCCAACACGACGAGTATTGAACCAGAAGGAGAAAGAAAGGCGATTTTCTGAAGAGGAAACTCCAGCTTGAAGAACAAAGACTAAGACCCAGTCCAGTGCTACTGTTCCGGCCCAGGAACAATAGCAAGTGGAAACCAGAACTCTTACTACTTTATTTTCGTTTTTTTGATGTTTTTAGTTTTTGAAACCAATTCTTTCACGATGTTTTTGACATTTTTGCCACTTTCCTGGATTCTTTTTTTCCACCACTTGTCACCTAAAAAACTAATACACAAACTAAGATAACAAATCGAACCCTATGATAAAAAAGAGTATTAGAAAATGAGAAGATTGCTTGCTTCATGTGGATTTTTTGCAAAATAGAACAATACATTCTTCTACCCAATGCTCTCCTTTTGAAGTTGAGTATGTATTTCATCTTCGTATTCCTATTGACTTGTTACATTAATGAATTTTATAGCTTTGATGATGCAAAGAGAGCTTATGCCATTATAACACTTCATGAGAATGTTGGAATGCAACATAAGCCAAAAACAAGCAATATGCATAGAAAGCAAACATAGAAAAAAGATTATAGTTATGTCAAGAGATTGATTTTGAGTACGGTGTCACAAGGAAAGATTTCCAAACATGAGGCAGTCATAAATAAGATCAATGATAATACCTACAACATGCTTAAGAGAATATAGCATTGAGTTCAACTTTAACAAAATGGATTAAAAAGGATGATGTTGGATCTATGTGCTCTACTTTTCTTTTCCAACCCATGAATACTAATAGAACTTTTCATTTGAATAGATTCATTGTCTAGCTATATAAGAAGGGGCTCACTTTAAATAATGGACAGTTCTTATGTATAATGTATTTTAAAAGCAATGCTCCTATTTTGAGTATTTTTTAAAAAAAAGATTAGATTTATCAAGTTTTGTTTTTAGTATCTAGTCTAGTTCATCACTTCCATCTTCTTCTTTCTCTTATGAGTGTGACGCCACATTTCATAAGTTGGTTTGTAAGAATATTAATTCCTTAAGGGAGCGTTTGGTTGCTGGGTTTCGCCTAAACCTAGGTTTAGTTTATTTGGGTTTAGGGAAATCCGGTTTTGTGGGTTTAGTTTCTGTCAATCATGTTTGGTTGATGGGTTTACATTATTTGGGTATAAATAAACCCACGTTTGGTAGGTGGGTATAAAATTAGGTTTATACACAATTTTCATGGGAATTTACCAATATAGCCTTTCATACTCATCCACCGGCTTTCACACCGACTTTACCCATTCATACATATTCCTCTTTATTACCATTACCCCCTTCGTCCACCGATTTTCACAGTCGGTTGTCGCGGTGCTGCCGCTCGACGAGATCTCTCGTTTTCACAAGTAATTGAGAGTGAAGAGCCATGGGTTAAGTTCAATTTGTATACTCCCTTAGTTGCGCAGAGTTTCTCGTTTGAAATCCGTTGAATTTTGAGTGAATTTTACGGTTTACTTGTGGTAGTGTTCGGTGTAGGTGCTTTTTTTTTGCTGTTTTCTTTTCTCCATCACAGATTGCAGGTATGCATAGCCCAAACGTGGTGGAAGAGTCTCACAAAAAAACGAAACGCGCCTAGAAGCCGGATTGCCCTCTGGACCCGGATAGCACTGGACACGATATTAACTTCTTGTATGCTGACACACCTTGTGACCCAATTGGTTGTGCTGCGGAGGGTGTGAACATCACGCCTAGTAGGGACTCTGTATCACACAACAGCATGGACTCGTTGTGGCGGATTGGACGAAGCGGCAGGGGACCGAGGGGAATCGATGATGATGTGCAGTTTATCACAGAAATGAAGGAGCTTAACGTGCGCACATGCGAAGAGCTACGTCACTTGGGATTAACAGTGGTGCAGCAAGCGCGGGAGTTGGTGGATAATCAGCGTCAGGCAGGGGAGATCATTAGAGGTATGTCGGTGCAATTAACTGCCATCAAACGTTTTACCATAGCAGAGACGATTAGTTCCAACCCTGCGAGGTTGCACTATTTCCTTGCCTCTAGAGACTGTGAAAGAGAGCTTATTGTGCGTGGTTTAGTATCCGAACGTAGATCTTAAATCTGTTGTGTGGTGCTCCACCTTATGTTGGACTCATGGACTAGGTGTATTTCATCTTCTAATCATCCTTTAAACTAATATGAGCACTGCAAAGGGTAGACAGTGTTCTGACTTTGTATGTGGAAGCACCGCGTATGAACAATTGTGGTGCTTCGCTATTGAGCACTCTTCCGCAAACACCGTACTGCAACTATCGCCACATTCAGAGCGGTGCTATCGAGTAGTGATGGACTAGCACCGTATTGGTGTTGCATATTACGAAGCACCACATCTAGACACAAGGTTTCAAATCCAGTGGTGGCACCGGATGTTACAACATGCGGTGCCATCGTGATCAGTGATCGATTAAAAACTAACAAGGTCAGCATACGATAGTTCACATGAGATCCATATGGTAAGATTCATATGACAAAAAGTGATGACATTCCCGCTGCAGAAAGTTAAAAAGAAAAACAAATTACAGCTCCAATCACCTTACGTTCATCATTACATAAAGTTCAAAGATCTACCTTCAAAAGGGTATTTAAATTTGTGTCATAGGCCAAGAATATAGAATTGGAATCCTCAACTTGAGAATCACTTGAATCTATCAATTTTATTGGGTATCCTACCACCTGAAAACGGCGCAAAATCCTGAAGTAAAATATACATAAAACCTAGAAAGTGCATTAGCATATTAAAAAATATTCTTACTGCCTCAATAGCGCCAGAAGCAAAAAAAATCTTGCATCCATCATTCTCCATTGTCATTTGACACATTAAAGGGAGCAAAAAGGATACACAAGAGAGATTGCTGTCAAACACAAAAAAAAAAAAAATTAAGCTTGGCTACTCAAACTATCAAGGAAAAAACTACTGGACTATTGCAGGTTTAACTTTAACTCTTCCTGCCCCTATAACCAAGAAGTTCTTCAACCTTCTCTTTGCATGCAAGGGGTGCTTCAGCAAGATAACTAAAACCAAAGTCCAAAAAATACTAATTGTCCTACAACATTTAAAAAAAATAATGTTTATCATAAAGCCTTCCTACAAATGAAATTACTGCCTAATATGATGCAAAAACATAAAAAAAAAAATCATAAATTTAGTATGATAAAGCATTTACAAATAAAAAAAAACTACTGATTAGTAGAGATGGGAGAAAGAAATCGCCTCCCAGCTATCCTTACACAGCCTAAAAGGTCATCCCCTTTTCTCCTTTCATCGGCCTGCGGAAAAACAAAATCAACAACACAGCTCACATATGAACTGGAGAATGAGATGGCATGCTCCACAATGAGGATCTTACCTTTGCATCTAGCAAATAATCAAGGACAGTACTGATTGTCTCATCTAGCGCAGAAATGATCTTTGTGAAAGTGCTTTCACTAATAACGTCAATTAGCCCAAAATCTGCTATATCTTCTTTAGTTCTTATGATGGTTGCTAGTGGAGTTGCTGGGTGTTCTTGGAAGCCCAGACCCATTCACTTGTTTGAAACACAATTTCTAGAAAATGGGGTAGCTGCATACTTACCAAAAGACCCACCCTCTTGCGCTCAAAGAACAGGTGACGCCACTGGCAAAGCACGAACGAATTCTGGGTTGTAGACCTGCATTCAAATGCAGTTCACGAGAGGGCAAAAGTGGAAGTGCCGAGCTGGGTTTAGCTAAACCGACCTCCCCTCCTTGGGTTTAGCTAAACCCAGCTCCACGGGTTCCCGCTTGGTTTATAGTCAACAAGTGGGCTTATTTTTACCCACCTGAAACCCACAAACCAAACGTGGGTTTATGACTAAATCCACACCGCAACCCACCTAAACCCAGCAACTAAACGCGCCCTAAGGGTGCATTTGATTGGTGGGTAATGCTTAAATCCAGATTTAATTTATTTGAATTTAGATAAATGAATTCCACAGAATAATGACACCAACAACCAAGATAGGCTCATCAAAGTGTACCCATGGAGTTTACCAGATATCTTCATGGTAGAGGCATGGATTTTATGACGGTACTGGAAAAGTAACCCACTAATATCAGAAAAAAAAAATGCACCAGAAGACCCACAAGTAGCACCCAATTGATAGAATGCAACACCTGCGATTCATGATGCTTGTGGCTGGAAACTGGTGGATCTGGGTTCAAATACACAATAATGTAAGGGCAAAATTGGAAGGCACAACATGTGTTTTTTTAAATAGATCACCCCTCATAGATTTAAGTAAACTAGGCTCAATGAGTTTCCGCCGAGTATAGAGGCAGTAGGCAGGCATATATATACCCATTTGCAACCCACGTATCAAACGTGAGTTTAATGCTAAACCCACCTTGAAACCCACATAATCAGCCCAACCAAACTCGCACTAAGAGTCATCTTTCTCAAGTGAAAAATTGTCTCATGGGAAAGCAACAAATTGATTTGCTATACACTTCAGATTCGAAGGGTCATATCAAAAGACAAAGAATGGTAAGAAACAAGAAAACCAGAGATACTGGCACACCATAAAAAAAGGTTTCATAATGAACTTGAAAGTGAGAAGGACAAAGTCACCCATAAAGTTACAAGAACTTTAGAGAAGTTGGTTTTGCCTTCTTTTGGTGATTTCATTTACCAAAAAATTTGGTTCTTACTCCTTTCTCATATTTTATTTATATATCTACATAAAATAAGATGACGACATGAGACTTCCTCTTTTCTCCACATTTCCCTAACAATATCATTCAACAGTCACACAATATTCTTCTAATTTTGGAAAAGTCCATTAATCCCCCATAGACTATATAGGTGAGGCGCTCAACATGGCTCCTAGACCTAACAATGAATGGGGTACACGAATGAACACCTCATCAGAGGAATTTGGAGGTCTTGTCTCCCTGATTCACTTTGAATTTCTTTGAATTGGTGTTTAATAAGGCAAGATTTCACCTAGAACTTGTCTCCTCCTTACTCTAATTCCGTCAGCCCAGTTATGCTTTCCTACCATGAGAGTGATAAGTAACCTTATCAGGTGGTAGTTAATCTTCTTTGGATATGAGAGAACAATTTCCTTCCCCATAACAGTGAAAATGGGTATTATTCAGATATTCTTTTATGAAAACAAAGTCATACTTGAGATGAAGGACATAAAAAATTATCCAATGATTTTTTATAGTATTTTTCAGTGGATGTGATGAAGGGCTTGTTAAAGAGAGCTAGGAAGAAGAAAATAAAAAAAAAAAAATAGCTCATGAATAATTATTTTTGAAAAAATAGAAAATTGAAACAAAGTCAAGGTATTTAAGTGTTATGCAAGACACAACAAAGGAGGAGAGAATGGCAGAATTGAAACTCTTGTCATTACATTTGAAGTATATATCTCAAATATTGAATTGAAAACTTTGCTATCATCTTCAATAGTATTAGCTCTAACAAAGAGTCACAATCTTTCGAGATGTTGATCAAGCATAAGAATGCAATTGGCTAGACTTCAGATGATATCGAGGGAATTTGTTCTTTAACATGCCTACATATGATTCTTCAAAAAGATGACATCAAACCAATTTGACAATCTCAAATGTGATTAAATCCCAATATGATGGAAGTTGAAATGGAGATTTTGAAACTTCATGATGCACATATCACTAATAATGAATGAGTGAGCCCTATATAATGTTGTGTCAGAAAAGATAGAAATGAATCTGTGACTAATGAGAAAGAATTCAAAATGGATGACAAGTATGCATTGATTATAAGAATCTAAGTGAAGTTATGAGGAAATATCATTATCTTCTATCTTTAATTGATCAAATGTTAGAAAGATTGGCAATAAAATTCGTATTTTAGGGCAACACCAACGACTTTCACCGATCCATTTGGAACTTATGCATATTAAAGAATACTTTTTATACTTTGCAACTCCAGTTATATTTCAACTCTTCTCAAATTTTACAAAATATTTCAATGAAATATTTATCTATAATTTTACGATGTATAGAGAAGATTATAACCCTCATCTAAATTATTTTGATCAAATGTTAAATAAATGTGTTGAGAAAATTTTTTGGTGGATTCTAAAAAACAGCATTTTATGTTTAATCATATAACTGTTCTTGGACATTATATCCAAATTTCACATAGCATTGATGTGAAAGGGATGAGATCTTTCGTAGGTTTTATAGAAGATTTATTTTAAATGTTTCTGGGATTGATCACTCTGCCTTATATAAAGTTTTTTGCATCGAGATGTGGAATTTAATTTTGATGATTCTATGACAAATAAGGAGTTTTTTTTGTAGTATTTTCACTAGAAAAATGTAGACATTATTTATTGGAAAACAAAGTTGATCATTACATGAATCATTGGGTAATGAAGTACTCAATGGAAAAGAGGAACTCCAAACCTAGAATTATCATATGGGTCCTTATTGTTCAAGAATTTAATTTGAAATTCAAGACATACCCTTAAAACCTGGTAGGCCAGTGGCCAACCATCTCAACAAGACCGAAAGTGATGCTAAGTATTCTAACTGTGATTTGCTGATACTATTAATTTTATTGTCATGAGAATTATGCCAATAAGAATGGATTAGTATGCCAGAAAAAATTGAGAAATGACACTAAATATTACATTTGAGATGATCCATATTTATATATAAAATGAAATGATAGTGTTATTGAAAGGTGCATTCCAAAATTTGAAATTTCTAAAATTATTGAATCATGTCATATACACTTTTTGATGGACACCACGGAAAGAATCGTACTCCCTATTGTGTGAGCATTCGATTTTCTTAATTGTTGGGTTAGTATCTATTTGTTTTCTACTTGTTTTCCGTAAACCTTGCCTCTAAATACATAATATTACGTAAAACGTAATAAAATTAGAAATCTTCAAACCCCCATAACACAATGTAAATCACGTGCTATTGCTATATTGTTTAATGGAAAAAGTTCCAAAATACTACTACAATTGTGAAAGTTGGTTAACAAATGTATCTCAAATTTCAAAAGTCTTACAACAATATTTAATAAATCAAAGATATTATGTGGGACTTTTGAAATTTGAGATATAATTTTTGACCGATTTTAACGCTTGAAGTAGTATTTTTGAATCTTTATACTTGTTTTATTGATTTAGGCTAAGTTGTTATTGAACTAAATCATTAATAATTTATGTACTCCCAATACAACACACACATGGCACAATGATGCCTTGTGGTGGGGTTGAAGCATAAATTAATAAAAATGTTTTTATGATTGAATAATGTTTATATTAAAAATCTTTAGACATGTGTGTTGGATTCAATGAGGAGAAGAAAACCACCACAAGCGAGTGAGTTGGCGTCCAAAGCAGTTGCAAAAAAAAATTTGTCACATGGAGAGTTTATGAAATTGAATATTTGATTAGTTACATATGATTTTATGTCACCAATTAATCTGACCATTAAGAATCCTGAAGCATTAATGAAAATATTCTAGAACATTGGGTTACCGATTTAGGTGTTGCACTGAATGAGTTGTTTATTTTTTCAATGACGCTCATATAGTACTGTGGTCGGTTCCGAACAGATTACAACTCTACAACCACATTCAACATTCTAAGTGATACGCATGGGACCGGAGGCCAGGGCTAATTCAAGTGTAACTGAAACTGAAAAAAAACATGATTATAACGTGTGGTTCTGAATGAAAAGAATGGGAAAAAGTCATCCCCATGGAACTACTAATCCAATCCACCTCGAAGCAGATAAGCAGCAGGAGCGGGTGGGGGCATGTCTTTTAATGTATTTGCGCAGGGCATGATTCTGGACGACAACTGTGGCACCCAACACGGGAAGCCTTTAATGGCCGGACCGCAGATGCGGTTGAGGGGGCGGGCACCCCCGGCCCCATGGCAATCAACCTCAATCATACAATACAATACAATACATGCGCACCATACGACACCTAATATAGTAAAGTGTAGTGTACCACGACTTGGGATATTATGCGTCCGATGGGTTGACCAGGACATGACTTAGTTTCTTGAGAGACCTGTCCCCTAAATCACTATCCACCTGCTACTCTTTTTCGTGCTTCTAATTCTCATGTGTTTCATTTTTGCTGATTAACAAGTTGGGCATTTATTATAGCTCACTCACATACCAGCATTGTAATGTAATATATCCATCCTGCTGCGACCACCTATTGGAATGTCTTTGCAGGCTCCTTGTTGTATTTGGTAGTTGGTATAAGTAGGGATATATAATATGTGTGTAGTATTCAATATAAGTTTTTCTCAAGATATTTTTTTCTCTTATTATCAGCATACATTTTTTTCACATGTCATCACTTTTTAAATTTATTCTAATATCATGAATAAATTTATATCGGAATAATATCTGTTAGTATAGCTATCAAATATGGCCTAGAGGAATTTGTTGGAATACAGAATTTTGTAAAACGCAACAAATAGTATTAGTATGCGGTAGTTTCCAATTGTTTTCTTGTTTCACGTCCTTGTCTTGGTTTCTCTCTTTTACAATCGTCGTTGCACCCACGATACAGTTTTTGGACGAGGTGCTCAACCAACTTGCTTTACCGATGCACACTACATGTACCACACAATTGAGTTTAATCCACGCACAATCTCCTGCGAGGGTTTTATTGCAAACAAAGAAAAATGGCATAGTTTTAATTCTGAGGCGTACAGTTTATTGAATATTGCACAATAGTACGTGTGGTTTTTTTTTATTCAAGATATTACTGTTTGTGGATCAATTTTTTCCAAAATCGTTACTAACGCCACGAATAAATTTTTTTAATTTTTCTTAAAATTAATAAATTGAAAAAATGGAAAAAAATTTAGAAAATCTTCAAACGCAAACTCCAATGTACAGACAAAAATTAAAAAAAAAAGTCCCACACCAATTAATGGCGTTGAGGGTGACTGCACAACAAAAAAATGAAAAATTTAACGAAAATTTTCAAGTAAAATCAATCATTCTTTTTTAAAAAAAGTATATGACTTATAATGTCAAAGTTCCAAAAAAAAAATCTCAATTTTCAATCAGTATAAAGAGTGTAACCTCTAAATTTCAAAATTACAAAAAAAAACACCTCAAATTATCAAAACTGTGCAACGAAAATTCAAACAATTTTCAAAATTTTGTACCAGGTTCGATTTCAATTGGATCGGATCCAAAAATAACCTAACTATATATCTTTTATATTCGGATGTGTAGTAGATGAACCATCTGTCTAGACTCAAGACATAGGTAGTTTTTAACGAAATGGCTGACAAGTATTCTTGAGTAAATTATGACAAATGAAGGGCATGTTTGGCTAAAATAAAAGAAATGAAGATTTAATGTTTTTGTTTTTTTATGAGTTTAATAAAATTTTGTATCAAACACATAAAATATAATCTATATCCATTCAAACCTGTCCAAACTAATCCACCAAGCATAGCTGAATTGAAATTGTTCTTTAATAAAAATTATTTTATGTAAATAAGTTTCATTTTCATTTTCATTCTCATTATTTTTATAGGAGACAAGAATTGAAGTTGAGGGGAGTTGGATGTAGGCAATAAATGAAGGGAGGTGGCCATTTTGCATAGCTGTGTTTTCCTTCCTCCCCTTGAGTCTCAATCAATTGAATCTCAACCCACTCACACTCGCTGTCACTGAAGTCTTTCTTGGGAGTGATGAAGAGACATTTTGTATATAAATATCGACCTCTTGCTGCTAAGATGCAACCTATCAGCTTAGGCTGAGAGTTTCTCTTGGGCTATCTTCATCGTTACCCTATTCCCAATGGGGAGGGTTCATTCCCTTAGATGGGGATTTTGCTTGTTTTTGGTACTTTCCTCCTCAGCTTTCTGCATAGGGGAGGTGACTTCATCCTTTGAGGTTTCTGGGTATGGGGAATGTGCTGATTGCCAGGAGAATAACATCAAGCCCACTCAGGCTTTTGCAGGTGGCATGCTCCTTTCACTATTACTGCATTCTACTCCCATACGAAAAAGGGGTTAATAGTAATGTTTTGATCTAAATATTCTTCTGTAGATTTGGGGTTAGCAAACATTGTTTCGGTCTTAAATTTATACATGTTTTTTTTTCACCTCAAAATGCACATTTCTTGTGTAATGTAGGACTCCGTGTGAGCATTGAGTGCAAACTCGGGAACAAGGGGATGCAAAGAGTTGGTGAAGGTGAATTGAATGAGAAGGGGAGCTTCAACTTTGCTCTAACAAAAGAAGTTGTGGATGAGAGCGGTAAGAAACTGAAACACGAGTGTTATGCACAGGTTCACGGCCCCTCAACCACTGGGTGCCCCATTGAGGACAGCCTCAGCTCGGCTAAGATTGTGTTCAAGTCCCTAGTCGATGGGAAGTCTACTTTTGGGCCTGCTAAGAAGATCAAATTCTCAACTACTTTATGCACTTCCAAAACTTTTTTCAACTTCCCTCCATTTCCAATCTTTCCCCCCAATCCTTGGATTAAACCTCCAGTGTACACACCACCTGTGGAAACACCTCCGGTGTACACACCACCCGTGGAAACACCTCCGGTTTACACACCACCTGTGGAAACACCTCCGGTGTACACACCACCCGTGGAAACACCTCCGTGTGTACACACCACCCGTGGAAACACCTCCTGCGTACAAACCACCTGTTGAAAAGCCTCCTGTATACAAACCTCCAGTGTACAAGCCGCCTGTGTACAAACCACCTGTTGAAAAGCCTCCTGTGTACAAACCTCCAGTGTACAAGCCTCCTGTTTACAAACCACCTGTTGAAAAGCCACCTGTGTATAAACCTCCAGTGTACAAGCCTCCAGTGTACAAACCGCCTGTTGAAAAGCCTCCTGTATACAAACCTCCAGTATACAAGCCTCCTGTGTATAAACCTCCAGTGTACAAGCCTCCTGTTTACAAACCGCCTGTTGAAAAGCCACCTGTGTATAAACCTCCAGTGTACAAGCCTCCTGTGTACAAACCTCCAGTGTACAAGCCACCTGTGTATAAACCACCCGTTGAAAAGCCTCCTGTGTACAAACCTCCAGTGTACAAGCCTCCTGTGTACAAACCGCCTGTTGAAAAGCCACCTGTGTATAAACCTCCAGTGTACAAGCCTCCTGTTTACAAACCGCCTGTTGAAAAGCCACCTGTGTATAAACCTCCAGTGTACAAGCCTCCTGTGTACAAACCTCCAGTGTACAAGCCACCTGTGTATAAACCACCCGTTGAAAAGCCTCCTATCTACAAACCTCCAGTGTACAAGCCTCCTGTGTACAAACCGCCTGTGTACAAACCACCTGTTGAAAAGCCTCCTGTATACAAACCTCCAGTGTACAAGCCGCCTGTGTACAAACCACCTGTTGAAAAGCCTCCTGTATACAAACCTCCCGTGTACAAGCCGCCCGTTGAAAAGCCTCCAGTATACCAACCACCAATTGAAAAACCTCCTGTGCATAACCCACCAGTAGTTACACCTCCTGTGGTTGAAACACCACCAGTGTACACACCTCCAGTTGAGACGCCACCAGTGCTTATTCCTCCAGCATTTCCCTTTTTCAAACACCCCTTACCAAATGCACTTCCACCGCCATTACCCTTTTTCAGTCACCCCTTCCCCAAGCCACCTCTTCTACTTCCACCTTTTCCCACACTTCCTCCACTTCCTCCACTTCCTCCACATCCCAAAATTCCGGCCATCATTTCTCGCCCCTAAAGTGCGAATTCACAAGAAGATGTTTTTAAACATGTGAAGCAAGTTAGCTACTTCGGTTTATCCACCTAATAAGAAGAAATAAGAACATTGAGAAACATGAAAGTGTGTATTTGCTCTTTTTCTTATTGTTGTTGTGTAATAGTTAAAATTGTTTTGTGGTTTGCCTGTTCTATTGAGCTTCCAATGCTTCTACATTTTTCATAAATGAATTCAACTCTACAAGATGACCTTTATGAACTTATCACCGATCGATACTTGGTATGAATAGTGAAGCAACACAAATTGTACCCCACAATGTATATGGAAGTTTATTAGAATTATACCCACTATTAAAAAATAGATTTAGAAATCTACCCCACTATGTGTAATTGTGTGATATATTTACCCATACTTCTTTTTTTTTAAAATTTTTGTTAATTTATGATACATAAAATTAGTGTATTTTATTTATTTATCAATATAAAAATGATATTTGTAATAATTAAAAAAATTATGCTATAAAATTTTGATATATCATATATAATACAATAAAAATTGATATATATATATATATATAATTGATGTTTTGATTTTATATTCTTATTAATACAAAAATTAAAATTAATGTAAATTAATTGAATTTTCAAAATTTTAATTAATTTAAATTTTATAAAAATATATAATTGATCATGAATTGGAATTAAACCCTTGATCCATATGTTTAATAAAAATAAAATATACCAATTAAGCTATGTGTGTATATATCATAAAACAACGCCCATATGACTTTGTAATATATATGCGGCTGTCGGGTATGCGCACGGCTTTGTCATGTATACACATATGTCATTTAGTGATAATTTACATCATTGAAATTATATTATGCACATAGTTTAATTGGTATGCATTATTTTTATTTAACCTATAGATAAAGGGTTCGATTTCAATTTCTGATCAATTGTATATTTTTATAAAATTTAAATTAATTAAATTTTAATCAATATTCATTTTGTATAAAGTTAACAATATTCATTTTATCATTTTGTATAAATTTATGAATATAAAGATAATGAATATTATCAATAAAAATAATATATAATAATCTAGATATTATAACATTGTATATGAAATTTATATATAACAATATAGTATATAATGTATTATAAAAAATATGTGATTATAAATTAGATTAGATCATTTTTTGCTTTTATACTATATATCATACAATAATATGATATATAACATCTACATATAATACTTATGATAAGTAGATATTATTATTATGTAGCTATAAATTAGTATATGTAGATATTATCATTATATGACAATAAATTAGTATATGTAGATATTTATATCATACTATTATATAATATATATTATTATAACAAAAAATGTGAGGGTATTAATAATGTGAGACAATCTGTAAGAACACTCCTAGGCGCATAAATGAATTTGCTTCTTCAATGCGTAACCAGACTGCAAGAAAAGATAAAGAAGGACTCCAAGATTTTTAACGAGGAAAACCCTTTCGGGAAAAACCTCGGGTGCTCCACACCAGGTTGAACAGCTTCACTATCACGATTGAGAAATACAAGGAACAATCACAGTTCCAAATAGGTTCAAGAACCTAAACACAGCAACCCACAGTCTGCCCCATTCCCATTCCAGGGTAATAGCAAAACAAGACTGATAACAGCGACTGAAAATTCCCTCCCTTGCTCGATCATTCACCGATCAGTCTCTAGAGAGAAGGCTCCTTGCAGACTTTTGATTTCTGCTGTGAAAAAATGAGAATCTTGGTGCTTCCTGTTAGTCTCCTTATCTTCTTCAACTTCAGGGTTTCATAACGGTAACCGTTATGTGGTGGGCTTCTTGGGGTGAGGCCAGCTGGTCGTGGGCCAGTTTATATGATCCACAAGGAGCAGCCCACTACAAATCTCCCCTCCAGCTGAGCTCACCTCAGGAAATATCATATCTTCTTAAGGCCCATGCCCTGTGTGCAGAGCATGAATTTTGAGGATGGCAGTGGTTTTGTTAATGCATCAGCAATATCCCTTTCAATATCAATCTTTCGCAGCTCAACTTCATTCCTTTCCAGCACTTCCCTGATCCAATGCCATCTTTTTTCTATATGTTTGGTGCGTGCATGAAAGGTAGAATTCTTGCTGAGTTGAATGGCACTTTGGCTATCACTAAACACCACAGGTTTCTCTTCTAGAAAGCCAATTTCCGATAAGAATCTCCCAATCCAGAGTCCCTCCTTCAAGGCTTCTGTAAGTGCCATATATTCTGATTCAATGCTTGGCAATGCCACCGTTTCCTATAGTTTAGAGCTCCAGTTCACAGCTCCTCCCATGACAGTGATCAGACTAGTGGTGGACTTTCTGGTGTCATGATCTCCTCCTAAGTTTGCATCAATATATATTTTTGATGCTGTTGTGTCCGAGCCATAGCATAACTTGTACCCTTTTGTGCCTTTCAGATACCTCAGCAGCCACTTCACACCTTCCCAATGTCTTTTGCCAGGATCAGCCAAAAACCTACTCATAGTGCTTGCTGAGAAACCAATATCCGGTCTGGTGCATACCATTAGGTACATGATGGATCCAACGGCAGATGCATAAGGTGTTCTGGCCATGAGGTGTCTCTCCAGTTCATCTTGTGGCCTCAATTCTTCGTGCAGCAACGAGTTTACTGCAGAGTCGTAAGACAGCCCCCTGAAGTGTGCATCAGAGTGACTGTTAACACTTCCCAGCTAGAAGGGAGAGAACGTAGCAGCTTGATGGCCTGGGTTTCATCATCCAGGTCCATTCCTATTGATGTCATCTCATCCACCAGATCTTCAAATTTACTTATGTGGTCCATCATAGATTCCCCATCCTTGTATTTGAGACTTGTAAGCTTTTGATCTAGCAACATTTTATTCTGGGCAGTGCATGGCCTAAAACTGTCCTCAATTTTCTTCCAAAGTTCTTTTGCATCCTCATAGTCTCTAAATCTTTTCTGATATGCGTTCTCAATACAGAGTTGCATATATGCACAGGCCTTCAAGTGCAGTGTTTTCCAATCTTTCTCACTTATCTTTTCTGGCTTTTCTTTTCCAAGATTTACTGCATTCCAGAGATCCTTGCAGATAAGAACAGCTTTCATCTTGGTGCGCCAAAGAGATAATTCTGAGAGTTGAGTTTAATCATTCCAACGAAGTCCTCCATCAATACAACGCAAGAATTACGGAGGTGTTGTATTCCAGTATGTCAAAGCCGAGCTCTGATACCAATTTGTGAGGGTATTAACAATGCGAGACAATCTATAAGAACACTCCCAGGCGCATTAATGAATTTGCTTCTTCAATGCGTAACTAGACCGCAAGAAAAGATAAAGAAGGATTGATGAACATTTGAAATGGGTTGCTAAATGTCGCAGTCTAGCACATTCAACACATCAAAAGAAATTTATAACCTAACTATTCTACTACACAAATCACAGGAATTAATGTAGTGTGGTTGTAATTTCTCGAAATTCATTGCATTTACTGAAAACAGGGGGGGGGGTTTCCTGGGGTTTAGTTCTAACGCGGGTAGGATCTAAAATAACAGTAACTGAAATAAACGAGTTGAAGGGTTGAAAGGGGCACTGAAATTAAAGTTAAGGTGCAGAAAACATAAAATAAAAGTAACTTGGCTGAGTTTTACACCAGGGTCTGGCTCTTATGTCACTCAAGAGAGCCCATAGGCTTAAACCCAGCTTAAAAACGCTTAAAAACAGAGTAAGAGTGTGCGAAAACAGAATATGCGTGCGCAAGAACAGTAAATGGCATATCAAGCTTAAAAGAAAATGTGAAAAGCTTAAACAGAAACATGTTTATAAACTAAGGCAAGGTCTACAACGAGTTCCCCGTTCACAGCAAGGTATCGAAAAGCAGCAAAAAGCATAGAAACGAAAACAGTAACGATAACAGGTTCTTGCAGAAATGAAAGTGCAGAAAATGTGCAAATAAAAGTTGCAAGATGCTTATGTGGGCTGGAGATCTGCTAGAAATCAAAGTTCTGGCCAAAACGGTGGTGTAGACACGCAGATCTAGAGGTACCCGGAGACTTTCGCCAGAGAAACGACGTTCTCCTCGCTATCACTCGCTCCTGTTTGCTGTCTGTGCACTCTGCGTGCACAGTGTACTCTCTTTCTCTCTCCCTTCTTTTTTTTCATTTTGGTGCTCAAAAGTAAGGGCAGCTTGGTCTTTTCTTCAGGCTTCTAGAAGGGATATCTCTGCTCCATATCTTATATCTTCAGAAGGGCAGCTATTTTCGGCTGAAAGTTGCTTTTGCACAGCTTTTCGGTCCCCTTTGACTTGTCAACGTAGAAAGTGCACTGCTACAGTACTAGCTCTCACCCTAATAAGACTTAAAATACAAACTAGACGTAATATTAGAGTTGTTGGCTCAATTGTTACCAATTGAGCCTATTTTCACAATAAACACATTCTAAAAGATTAAATACACAAAAGAAGACATTTTAGCACATTTAGCGACATTTAACCTTACACATCACACTTAAAAATATATATAAAAACATAATAAAAACGGTGTTATCAAGGACTCCAAGATTTTTAACGAGGAAAACCCTTTCGGGAACAACCTCGGGTGCTCCAGACCAGGTTGAACAGCTTCACTATCCCGATTGAGAAGTACAAGGAACAATCACAGTTCCAAACAGGTTCAAGAACCTAAACATAGCAAAACAAGACTGATAACAGCGACTGAAAATTCCCTCCCCTTGCTCGATCATTCACCGATCAGTCTGTAGAGAGAAGGCTCTTTGTAGCCCTTTGATTTCTGCTGTGAAAAAATGAAAAATCTTAGTGCTTCCTGTTAGTCTCCTTATCTTCTTCAGCTTCAGGGGTTCATAACGGTAGCCGTTATGTGGTAGGCTTCTTGGGGTGAGGCCAGCTAGTCGTGGGCCAGTTTATATGATCCACAGGGAGCAGGCCCACTACAAAAAAAATCATGTGATTTAATTTAAAGCTAGATAATTTTTTATATTTAATTATATGGTGTAAAATTAGTTATATAGAAATGAAAATATCTACAATTTTATTTATAAAAGAATGGTGCATACAAGTTATTGTAACAAACATTACAATTGAATTTCTGATGTCAAACTTTTCGGGCTCGAATAGCGACCCTTATGAGTTCAATCCACAAAATTCTTCATATGGGTACAACTCATAAAATACTTCGTATGAGTTCAACCCACAACATTCAGAATATGAGGGTGGTTCATTTTTTTAATTTTTTTAGCTAGATGCAAATGTATGATTACTATTGATTTTTATAATTTTGAAAAATATGGATTCGGAAATGACAAATCTTCAAAATACTGAATGGTTTGGCATAGAGGATGAGTATACGATACACAACTATAGAGCTTCAAAATTTTATTACTACTCAATCGGTATTGATTACAATGAGATGGGAAATTATCATACAAGAGAAAAAAAAATTAGAGTGGAATCCAATTCAAATTCAGGTAAATAATAATTATTATTATTATATGTTATTATTTTTTTAAATGTAACAAGAAATTTTTTTTCAAATGATCTTGATGCCGATATATATGTAAGGTTGATCCACATTATGATCCTAATATTGGTAATCAAAGAGAATGTGATCCAGAATACAATCTAGATTTTGATGAAGATGAAGAGGATGGGGATGATGTTTCAGAATTGGATGAAATTGAATGTCCAATTGCTTTAAGTCATTTTTTTGAAAATAAAGAAGCTTTTCGTAGTGCAATGTTGGACTACTCGATCAAAATCGGTAAAGAATTATATGTTAATGATTTAGAGCCTAATGTTTTGGATTAACATTACAAATAGCGAAGAAAACAAGGATGTCGATGGAGAATTCGTGGTACGTACTATAAAAGGCATGATCAATAGAAAGTTAATGTAGTGGAATTACCTCACACTTGTAATCGGGATGGTTTAAGATATTTTGATAATCGGAATATTGGAGTTTGGTATATCGCCAACATAGCGAGACCGTTCGTGAAAAGAGATATTGACACTAAAGTAAGCACGATTGTAACTGCAGTCAACGAGACAACGAATATACTATTCCATATCATAGAGCCTGGTATGGTTTAGGATTCTGTGCCAAAACTCCTCTCTTTCTTGCAAAAGATCACACTTCAGAATCTCAGCACTATAGTCCAATGGAACCATCACAGTGGAAATGTATTACACTATACATTTTGGACATTTAGATCTTGTATTCAAGCATATAGATGGTGTCGGCCAGTAGTGTCAATTGATGCAACTCATTTATATACGTATTAATGTCGTAAGAATTATTTTATAAATTGATTATCTAAGGCCTTACAACAACGTCATTAAAGACTGCAATTCGCCAAAAATTCATCCAAGTTGTATAAACATTGTAATCAGGCAATACCACATGCATGTGTGGAGATATATGACCAAGAAAATATGGTTATTTAGGTGATAACTCAGCATAAACTAGGACAAGAGGGAAAGATTTTCCTAGTGTGAATAAAGGATGGTACATGCACATGTAAAAAGTGGCAAATTTTTGGGATTCCATATTCATATGTCCAACAATCTTGCAAGAGACTAGTAGTTGATTCAAAAGCCTTCATCCATCTTTTATTCTCACTTGAAAGGAAAATTAATGCGTATCAGATACAATTTCAACCGTTGCAGATAGAACTTCAATGAGCACCACCACCATTCGAGCTTGTGCATGATGTATCTTGTAAAAAGCCAACCAAGTTAGATTAGAGAAGAACTACTCGATTCTCAATGACAAAATCATTTATCAATGTGATGCATCACTATCGTTAGATGTCAACATTATAGGAACAACTTTTGGTAAACCTGATACACCAAAAATATAATTTTCCCGTATGTTAATTTTTGTAATGATATCCCTGTGGGCTTGGGCAAGAGTTATAATCTCACAAGGCCTATTCTTCCAATTTATAAAAACTTTTTAGTTATGGGTTCGAATTCCAGTATAAATATAGGGTTTTGGTTGGGAGAGCACGCAAATTCGTTCCCCAAACACTCTAAATCGGATCTCAGACGCTGAAAATGGCAGCGGTTCGACGCTGTGTGGCTGCCGTCTGGAGGATGGAATCACTGATGCCGTCGCTGCCTCTCGCTTCTTCTTCTTCTTCTTCGCCGGTCGTCTGCGGACGCGGAGACAAGAGGACTAAGAAAGGCAAGAGATTCAAAGGCTCCTACGGAAATTCTAGACCGAAGAAGGAGAAGCAAATCGAGAGGATAAAGGATAAGGTCGAGGTTCCAAGGTCCACTCCTTGGCCATTGCCTTTCAAATTGGTTTAGATTTTCTTTCGATTGCAAACGACTGTTGCAGATTTCTAAATCAGCTCGGTGCTTGTGCTTCTTATCGACGCCAATTGTTTCCATCATTCTAGAGGGGGAATCCCTTGCTGTGAAACATTCACTTCCGTGCTGCGTTTCCTGTAGTGGATAGGTTTTGTTTCGCATCTTTAGGTTTCTTAGAGTGATCCAGGAACGCCTGAAATGAGTTGTGAAGTTTACCGCATCCCCATTCCCCATAGTTGTTTGCTCACAAGCATTGACGCTTTCCTCTCGTGTTCCCATAGCCATGGCTTAACAGGTAATGGGAGATCTCTCTCTCCCATGCCCGAATACTTTTCACAAAATGGTCATCGAAAGCACTCCTACCCTCTGAACGATACTGCACACTTGAACTAACAGGCAGTCACTACAGCCCTCGGACGTTGTTATCTCTCTAACTTGGTGTTAATAGTATGATGCCTGCTGAGCCTCTTTGGGAGGGTGCATAAAATATAAAGCATATGGATGCATGATGACAGGTACTGGTTCATGGAACCCGAATTTGTTTATTGAACATGCGGCAAGACAATAAAACGACATGTTCTTGTCATGAAGTCACTGCATTTCTGTTCTCTTCCATGAGGCAGATGATGAAGGCAACTCATTTCGCAACGTACCTCGGTGGATGCCAAGTTAGTCATTGCTCTCTCGGCCATAATCATATACAATCTCAATCTACAGTAACCAAAAGCACCTCGAATCAGCGTCCGCATTCATAATACAGAGAAGGTTATTCGGAACAAAACAAGGGAAGAGCTGAGCATTACCCCCGGGGCGGTGTTGGGTTGCGACAGAACTTGGAGCCACCGGGTGCCCATGGGACTGTTGAAACAAAGTGCTCATGATTCTCCAAAATCACATTAAATCCACAAATGCGAAAATACTAAGCAAATGCCAACATTTTCACAGCAGCAGTGAGGATGTGAAAACGAAAAGCGTCTACGACTGAACCTCATAATTTCAACTTCGCTCCATGTAGATTCATGAGTTTCTAATGCATGAATTTGACTTTTTCATCAACACATACGAGGAAGCGTAGTAAGCCCCTACGAACCATTTTCTTTAAAATGTGCAATAACAAAATGGGCAGTTACCAACTCACCGATGTATGGATCAGGATGCCTCCATTTATTGTAGCTTGCTTCACCAGCAGCAATCAGTTTATCAATGTATTCGACATCCTCCTGGCAACAATGTTTGACATCTTTAGTGTTCAAGTTCATCAGCATCTATTACACTCTTCAGTAGAAAACCAAAGCATGGAAATCCAGTAAAAAGTTCGAAGTGCATCCAAATTAAGCTGGAAACGGAAGCAAACCAAAGTGAGAGTTGAGAACAAACCACATTTTTGTTAGCATCGAACTTTTCTCTCAGAGCATCTGCCTGAACCACAACAGATGAATCGTGAGAAACAAGAGCAACTCCGTAGTTCGTTCCGCAAGGCAAGATTTCATTATATAACATAACACCAACGGCTAGATGCTATGAGGTACAGGAAGAGAAAAAGAAATTGGGGCAATAGAGGGTTAAAAAACAACAATTAACTATTTACGATTGTCAACTCCCAAAACGACCCCAATCTGCAAACGGGAGCCTTAAAAATCTCCTTGGCTTATAAGCCTAGTGAAAATTAGGAGCTATAATCATTAATTCAGTAGAAAATTCCAAACTATTCGTAAATGGATTAAACAGATCTGATCATCGAATCAAACAGAAAAAAAGAAAAAAACGTGTAACCCAAAAAACAAAAAGAAACAGAAATTTACATCAGGATAAAAGAGGTGGCGATGAACCGCCCAATTGAGAGTATCCCTAAGAGCTCGCCGGTACAAAATCCTCACTCTCTCCTTCTGCGCAGCTCGCCGAGCCAAATAAGACGCCGTCGCGACACTCATTTCTTTCGCCTGTCTGCCTCTCCCACGCGCTCTTCCTTTCTCCGGATCCGCCAGAGGACCGACGATTGCGTTTCTATTTTATTTTTTAAGATGAAACGGGCCGGATAAAGGCCGTTCGTAGGCCCGGTACAGATTCGGCCCATTACAAATAATCACGTAGGTTTAGTTAATTTTATTTTTTAAAAATCACTTTCAAATATATTTTTTAATAAAATAAATACGTAAATTTTATAATATAAATCGTTAATATTTGACTATAAAATTATTTTATATTACTTTTTAAAAAAAAATTATTTAAAAAATCAGAAAATTTTAACGTAATTTTCGATGCCTTGATTGATATGCGATTAAAATAAGCAGTGGTCCTTGAAAATCCAAAAATAGAGTACACAGGACAGCCCTAGTAAGCTCCAACATGAAAAGTGTTGTTCAAATTCCCTCCTGATACCAGGACAAATGAACTCAAGTAGCCGAGAAAGAGCTGAAGATTACAAAGTAAACCGCAACTCCAAGGAAAACCAGCCGCACAATGCCATGTTGCTCCCAGCAAGCATGTAAACTACGGGCGAGAAAACACTTAGTACCTTCGAGGGAAACGATCCATTAGTCTTCCAGAAGGGCATTCGAAGGCCAGGTGACCTCTTCCTCCACAGTTGTGGCATATGGTCATCATCATACAGTCACGGCTCATGTGCCCCACCTGCTGGCAGTTCCGGCAAACAATGTCACGAAATCCTCCTCCACGAAAACCACCACTCCTCTCTTCAATGAGATTGGCTTTTGGGCAATCTCTAGCTACATGCCCAGATACATTGCACATGTTGCAGATGGGATCATTTGGACAGTCACGTGCAAGATGGCCAGTCTTCCTACAGTTCTTGCAGGCCTTGTCATTTGTACAGTCAGCTGCCATGTGGCCTTGCTTGAAGCAGTTATTGCACAGCCTCAGATCACCTGGAGGGAGGAGAGGAGCTGTGCAGTCTCTGGCTCGATGTCCTGCTTTTCCACACGTGTGGCAGATGCCTTCGTTTGGGCAGTTTCCAGCCATGTGCCCTGGTTCTCTACAGTTCCAGCAGAGGGATTTGGTGGTGCATTCTGATGCAATGTGCCTGGACAACACGAAAATATAAACCAGAATGTTGGCGTTTAAAGAAACCACTGATTATGCATATCACTTCATGCTCACCCAGGAAGACCACAATTGTGACAGATGGCAACATTTGGGCACTCCCTTGCGAAATGGCCAGGCCTTTTGCAGTTTTTACACAAGCTGCTCTGACTGCTAAAAGAAGATGAATGAAAGCATCATTAACATTTCCAAGAGTTGTTAATAAAAGGGGAAAATCTATTCATACAATGCAAAGCAAAAAGAAAACGATGAAAAAAAATCCATCAAATCCTCCAGTTAATATCCTAAAAGCCCCCTAATCAGCTTCAGGTCAAGTTCTTCTCAGACAGACACCTGTTTGATCACCTACGCTACAAGCAACAAAATACAAATGAGACCAAAATAACCTGAATCCCCGTCTTGAGTCCCTCCTATAGGGTGCATCACGATAGCTATAACGCTGAGTACGGATCTTACGATCCAAAGGACTTCTGCTTCTGCTCCGGCTCCTGCTCCTGCTCCTGTTGTCTAAGCTCATTTCCACCACTAAAACAACCAACAAACCACCAACTACTTGAAAATATCACCGAACCCCAATGCCGCTGACTCCTCCCTGGGCACCACAACCACATATCCAATACCACATCAATGTACCCCACAAACTCTTTAGCTCGAACATTCACGATTGAAGCACCGGATCCCCATACTGAGGTCCCATGTTTTCAACACAAACCACCATGCATCATTATAAAATTACATTTATTGCCAATCAATTCTCATAATAAAGGGAAAACCACATCAAGAATAAAGCTTAAAGCTTCAGATTTACAGCACCACCAACAGTATTCTGAGAAAACCTCAAAAGTTCCCAAAGGATCTCCATCCCCATCCCCTTCAAGTTAGCTCCTCTGCCTTTTAAGGTAACGAGTTATGTGGTTAACCAAGAGAAGAAGGCGAACAACCTCATTGTTAAATAGATTCGTAAACCAAGGCAGGCACAGATTAAGAATCACATATACCATAAAATATCACAGCTTGTAAACCGTCGACTTCAAAATTAGGATATTTAATGGCCTTTCCTCACCCGCACAAAGCCGTCATCCACAGTAGAATTAAAGCAAGGAGAATAGCATCAACCAGAGACAAAACACCCAAAGAAAAACGAAAAATACGAAAAGAAATCCACAGACCTAGATCTTAAATCAGTTCCGATAAGGTTTAAATCGACTAAAAGGTTATGAGAGCTAGAGAAAACCCGCACTTCAGATGAGGCACTCCGCAGTGCTTCGCCGAGAAAACCGATAACCGTAGGATTCACAAAGATGCAAAACTACTGCTGCAAGGTGTTGCCCAAGAAGCCTGGTGAAATTGCGTTCTTCTTCTTTAATTTATTATCATGGGAAAATGGTAAAATTGAAATGTTGGGCCTTGTTTAACGGGCCGGGCATGCCATTAAATACCTTACTTTTGGCCCATTGTCAAACCATCGACTTTCTGCGGTTATGCAAATCGTTTTATGAAGTGGTGAAAAAACCGAAAAAAAAAAAAGTGAAATCCCAGAAGCTCTGACCTGCAAAACCCTGAGTTCAAGCTTTCGTAGGTACCGCACTCTTCTTCTGGGCAACGAGAGTGTATTCCACGGTTGAGCTACGGCTACGGAAAATTTGTTTAGAAATGTGAATTTTGTCAGTAGGAGGTCAAGGAAGACGGTGACTGAAAATGGAAGACCAAAAATTGGAAACTGCAAATAGTGGCGCCGAAAGCGAATCGAAAAGCGATGTGGGCGAAGTGATTCGAGACACTGATGATGGAGAAGGGAAAAAATGCTCGTTGGAGGATAGGTCGGCTTGCTTGGGAGGAGATTCGGAGGATTTTGATAACCCTGTGATGGGTGCGACTGAGAAGACGATTGCGATGGAGAAATATGAAATACCCGTGGTATCGGAGGGGGCGGAACAGCATGTTCTGTTGGAGGGTGTCGAGCGGCCTGCTGCCCTGGAGATGAAGGAGGAGACAATTCCCTCGAATTCACTAGCGGCTGCTTCCGCTGCTCTAGAAGACGGAGAAAATACTGATCCACAATCCTTGAAACCTGAACACGAAAATAAGCTTGAGGAATTAAAGGATGAAATTGGTGATGCAAAGGTGCAAAGCATTATCAGTGATGAACTTCCTGAGTCAACTAATGGAATGCAATTGGATAATGAGGCATTTGACCCTTCATTCTATCAGAATGCCAAAGAACAAGGATTGCTGGACAGTGAAGCTTTTCAGATAGCTGATAAATTGGATTGTAGATTAGAGGTGGATGCGGTTGATGCTGGGAACAATGAAGATGTCGATAGTGTGTTGCCAGACAACTCCGCTTTAATTAAAGATGCAGAGGCTACGGTAGTTGCTTCTAATGCATGTGATGAGAATGTCTATGATTCATTAAATCGAGAAATGGGATATCCGCAAAATGCAACGTCTCTGTATGGAGGAGTTCGTGATCATAGCATTACTGAAAATATTGGCATTAGCAATGTGCCATCTGCAGCGGGAACTGAAGAGGCTTCGCATCTAGTTTCTGGCAATGATCCAGTCCAAGTTCATAATTTTAGTGGAGATTACGAGGCTGGTGAAACGCCATCTGTCACTGCTGGGGATGAATTTTTTATGAAAGATGAGCGTCTGGAATCTAGAAAGACGTCCTTGGATGATAAAGAAAACGATACAATTGTACTGAAGGGTTCTGAGTTGGACAAAAATGTGAATGATGCGGAAACCAAAGAGGAAGCAAGGACTGAAGAGGAGTTTCTGTCAGGAAACACTAAAAATGAAACAGATTCAGGTATGGAGCTACAAAAAATGGGATGTGGTATGTTACAGGGTTTTCAATTAGAAGATGCTGGTGTAGAAACTGACTTGGTACCACATTTTGTTCCTAAAGGTATGCTGGATGAGGATGCCAAGATGCAAACTGAGGGGGCATCAAGTGATGCAGATGAACCAGGACAAAGCATGCATGATTCTCCAGTTGGCTTGCTAGAGGAGGAAGATGACACAATGACTGGGGATGAGGAGATGGAAACACAGGACACTGAGATGGAGACTGAAACAGATGTTGTTGAATCTGGGAAAACAACTGGGACAAAACGGAAAAGAGGGAAATTTTCTAAAAGTGGACCAATAACTAGGGCTACTGGGAAAGCTTCCTCAAGGAAAAAAGTTCGAGAGGATGTCTGTTTCATTTGCTTTGAGGGTGGGGAGCTTGTGGTTTGTGGTCGCAGGTTGTTTCTCCATACAACATTTGGATAAAACTGGGAGTTGATTGAATGAAAATTTATTATTAATGTTTCTTATGAGTTTATCTTTCCTTGATGCATTCACAGGGGTTGTCCAAAGGCATATCACCCTTCCTGTGTAAACCGAGATGAAGCATTCTTCAGGTCTAAGGGACGGTGGAATTGTGGTATGAATTTTCTTTGCCTTCACAAAACCAAATTCTTTTGATTCTTCTGGAATTGCAGCTGCTTGTCGAAGCTTACTGTTATGCAACTTAGAGCGCAATTACTATCAGACTGCCAGTTAAATCTGAACTTGTTATTCAAGTTCTCATTTTCTTTCTTGTGCCCTAGAACTCAGCATCTGTGGTTTTATTTTTAAATGATTTTTGAATATCTATAATTTTCTGGGTTAATCCTTATATTTTTAATCTTTTTCACAGGTTGGCATTTGTGCAGCATCTGTGAGAAGAATGCTTGGTATATGTGTTATACATGTGCATACTCCTTGTGCAAGATTTGCATCAAGGATGCTGACGCAGTCATCTTCTGTGTTCGTGGGAATAAGGGTTTCTGTGAGACGTGCATGAGAACTGTGACTCTTATTGAGAGTGATCAACAGGGAAGCGATGATGTATGCACTTATGTGATTCCCTCTTCAGCTTGTTTTTTATTCTTTGGATCATATCTATCCACCTGTTTTAAATGATATATATATATATATATAGATAATGTATATTCCTGAATTTTCCCCTGCTAAGAAACATCAACAAAAACAGTGAAGTAATGTTTTGTTATGGTTCTTATCATGTGATGTGCAGTATTTCTCTCCGCTCACTTTTTCAGCTCTCAATGCAAATATTCGTTAAGCCTTTTTTAGCCATCTGCTTACTCTTTTCCAACATATTGTTTCTGGCTTGTGCAGGCTGAAGTAGATTTTGATGATAGAAGCAGTTGGGAGTATCTTTTCAAGGATTATTACACAGAGTTGAAGGCTAAGCTCTCACTTTCTTCTTCTGAGATTGAGGAGGCTAAGAATCAATTTAAAGGAGCAGAGGTTTCTACTGGTAACACAGAAGATATTAAGCATGGAGATTCTGGTTCTGCAGATTCTACCGTTAATATAGAGCCTGCCAAACCCAAAACCCGCAAAGTAGGCAAGAATCCAAAAGCCCTAACCAAGGACGAGGGTGTGCACATCACAACTGTTACATCTGGGAATAGAGTTACATCTTTGTATGATAATGCTGACTGGGCATCAAAGGAACTTCTTGAATTTGTTTCACATATGAAAGATGGTGACATATCTGTACTCTCCCAGTTTGATGTGCAAGCTCTTTTGCTAGAATATATCAAGAGAAATAAACTCCGTGACCCTCGCCGTGGAAGCCAAATTGTATGTGATGCAAGACTTAAAAGTCTGTTTGGGAAACCTCGAGTTGGACATTTTGAAATGTTAAAACTCATTGAGTCTCATTTTCTGTTAAAAGATGAACAGAATGATGATGTCCAGAGTAGTGTTGTTGACACTGAAAATTTACAGTTGGACACTGATGGCAATACAGACGCAATGCAAAAGGGTGTGAAAGATAAGAAACGTAGGTCACGCAAAAAAGGTGATGCACCTCAGTCAAATCTTGATGATTATGCGGCTATTGATATGCATAATATTGGTTTGATTTATCTACGCCGAAAGTTGATGGAAGATCTACTTGAAGATCTTGCAACGTTTCCTGATAAAGTCACTGGAACATTTGTACGCATAAGAATTTCAGGTAGCAGCCAAAAGCAAGACCTGTACAGATTAGTCCAAGTTGTTGGTAAGAACTTGACATATATTTTTATCCTCTAATGAACAATTAACCCATCTTTGTTGCAAATTTTTTTTTTTTTGGCATTTTCCTTGTCCATGATTTTCCCCTCGTCTCATTTCAGGAACAAACAAATCACCTGAACCGTACAAAATTGGGAAGAAAACCATTGACCTCATGGTGGATATACTGAATCTTGATAAGATTGAAACAATATCAATTGATACAGTCTCCAATCAGGATTTTACAGAGGTATGAAAAAAGAATCAAACACAGTGCTCTGCAGCTATGCGTCGTGGACCTCCAATTTTCATATAAATGTTGGGTGAATGAGAAAAAGAAAAAGCTGTTGTATTTCTTGTTTGGTTAA
The DNA here is from genome assembly GCA_002189035.1 of Utricularia gibba. Lineage (NCBI taxonomy): Eukaryota > Viridiplantae > Streptophyta > Magnoliopsida > Lamiales > Lentibulariaceae > Utricularia > Utricularia gibba. The sequence continues at coordinate 1,446,525 of NEEC01000020.1, read as the reverse complement.
TGTTTCAAATTTTTCTCAGGGCAAATACTTATACATTGAAACAGCTAAACTATTGTGACATGCTTTTTGGTATTTCCAGTTATCTTTTGATGTATAGTTATATGTGCTGCTTCCACCTCTAATCGTATATAGATGTATTTCCAAACTATGTTATATTCAATTTACAAAAATCATGAAATTAGTATATGTTTGACTTTGATGTTCTTAACCATTTAGTTTATTGGCTTCATATGATAATGCACTGCAATGAAGCTATATATCTGTGGTTTTCTCATAGGATGCTTGGACCTTTGCATTCCTTTATATTGCTTTTGTTATACCAACATGCATAAGGGATCTTCGCATGGAATTTGAGCTGTTCTGAACTATTTAATTTTTCTTCAATGCAGTGGTAGTTGTTCTCTGTAGTGTTTTCATATAGTTTTTGAATGGCACGCATGTCCTTATTTATGCCTTTTATATAACAAATCATAGGAGGAATGCAAGCGCCTTCGTCAGAGTATCAAATGTGGTCTTATTAACCCACCTACTGTGGTAAGTAGCATGCTTGGTTGCATATAGTCGTTGAAATAATGACAATATTGCTTTCTAGGGAGTGATACTTGGCAAGGCCATGGAACTGCAAGTGGTAAGAGTCAATGAGGTATGCCTTAACTCTTTTGTGTACATTTTCTGATACGTCCGGGTCTTGAAGCATGGACTGGATGATATCATCTGTATTTTAGGAAACTATATTTTTTGAACTCTATGTTTTATTCATCAAATAGTTTAATGTTTATTTTTCAGGCATACTTCGAACCCTCTAAGAATCAGGCCTTAACCTCATAAATTGCACATAATTTTATCCTCTGAGAAATCACTTTCGACAATTTTAAGGATTTTGATTGTTCTTTGTTTTTTCTACTGAAAGATGTGAATGGCCTAAGCATTGATACTTTGAAATGATTGCCCCTAAAAATGTAGATGTCTCTAGACTCTTGGAACATTTTTTTAGTTTTTTTCTATTTTGCTTCACCTTGGTTTTCTTCTTTCAATGAATGCAGTTGCTGGAATCAGAGATTTTGCGGATTAGTCATTTGTGTGACAGGGCAAGTGATTTAGGGCGTAGAAAAGAATATCCTTCTCTGATGAAAGTCAATGAACCTTTTTTAGTTTGCATGCAAGTTAATGGGCTTATCATTCTTATTTTTACTTGACATATGCAGTGTTATGACCTGACTTGTGTGATGCTAATGTACGGAAACTCCTATTCCAGGCATTTTATTAATAAATTTTTGAATTCACTCATAGTGTTATGTCAATATATGTGCTTTTTTTTTCCTCTTAGCTTTTGTTTGGCAAGCTGCTGTAAGTTTTCAATGAAATCAAGCTGTGGCTTGCAAGATATTTGTTCTAGCTGATGAGTATGAGTCCTGTACTAAGTATTTCACTGAGCAGTTCTTGGATTTTTTGGAAAATTATGCTGTTAAGTTCTTGTGTTGTATATAGATGTTTTCTTATGATCACTTTACTGTAATTCTGTACATGGGATCCTTAACAGATTTTCACGCACAGAGAATGTGTTGAGAAATTGCAGCTCTTGAAGGCCCCTGAAGAACGTAAACGTAGACTAGATGAATTCCCTGAAATTCATGCAGACCCAAAGATGGACCCTAACTATGAATCTGAAGACAATGACAGTGAAGCGGAAAACATCCAACAAGGTTTTTTTGTTACATTAATCCCATATGCCTGTTTTCCAGTTTTATAGCATCACTCAGTGTATTATCTTACTCTATTGCATTCAGATGCTTTTAGTCGATCCGTTGGCTCTGATGTGAGCAGAAGGGAAAGGGGTTTCATTTCTCCTAGAGTGGAGCACCCTTCAAAGGAGCCATACAATGTCGGCAATCAAGCTTCAATCCGAAATTTAGAATCTGGAAGAAACGTATCTCGCAACATCTTTACCAACTCCAGTCTAAATGCTGAGATTGCATATGAGACTACCTCAAGTCTAGGAAGAGATAAGGAAACTCGTCAATCTGACAATTTGGGAAGGGTGCACTCTGCTACTGTATCTGAGTCCTCTGAGCTGACTCCACGCCCCAGGTCAGGATTAGTTTCAGTTGCTGCTTCAATAACCTCTGGAGCGTCTACATCTCCAGCCTCAGTGGAAAAGTCTCTCAAGATAAATGAATCAGAAAAGATATGGCACTATCTTGATCCATCAGGAAAAGTTCAAGGACCCTTTTCTATGGTTCAGCTTCGTAAATGGAACAACACTGGTTACTTCCCTGCTAATCTGAAAATTTGGAGAGCCACAGAGAAAATAGAAAATGCGGTGCTCCTCACTGATGCTTTGGCTGGTAAATTCCCAAGGGGTTCGCCTTTTTCTGACCAGAGCCCCTCGTCTACTAGGTCTCTTCTTCGTTCACATAGTTTGGTTGATCATCCGGTTAGAAGCTCTGATGCATCTGTAAACCGAGGTGAAGAGAGGCCTGATACTGATTCTGTTGGTTTGTCCTCCCTCCAAAATTTCTCCAATGACACGTTTAGCCGTAGTAGTACAGGTGCTCTGGTATTTCCTGCTCAGGGACAAAGTAATGTAAGCCGGAGTGTAGAACATGGGAGCCCTCTTGCAGGAGGGATTAAGCCAGCTGCTGCCAGTGGATTGCAGCCTTCAGCTACCGTTTTGCCTAATCTAGCATCAGTGCCGTCTGTAGCTCAGACTGCTGCTATCACTCCTCTTAGCTCCCAGCCTCTCATGACTAGCAACTCTGCATCTTCTCTGCCAACCCCGCTAGCATCCGTGAGTGAGCCAGTTGCAGTTCAGACAGTTGCACAACCAGCCTCTGTTACCCACCCGGTTCAGAATACCATTACTCAGAATCCAAACACTGATAATCAGGGCTGGGGTTCGGGTGCCCCTGCCCCTGTACAGCCACACTCACAGCCACCGCCGCCACCTCCACTGCCACAGTCACAACCGCAAGGTTATAATTGGGGTACACCAAATGTTCAGAATTCATCTGGGGGCTTCCAAAATTTAGGTCCATCTGGGATGCAACCTGATGCTTGGAGACCTATCCAGGGAAGCCAGCAATCTATGCCTCCTGGTTCTACACAAAATGCTTCTTGGAACATGGTACCTCAGGACAACTCTGCTTCTATGGGGATGAGAGCTGAAAATGACACTGCTGGCTGGGGGCCATCACAGACTAATACGAACATGGGTTGGCTGAATCCAGCCCCGGCAAATACAAACGTGAACTGGGCACAAGGTGGAAATCAGCAAACCGGTTGGGTTGCTCCTCCTGCAGGAAATACTGGTGCCAACATGCAGGGATTTGTCCCTGGGAATGCAAATCCTGCTTGGGGGGCTCCGCCGACTCAAGGCTGGAATAATCCTCCTAATCAAGGACAGGTGCCCAGCAACGCATGGGGTCCTCCGCCTGGAAATCCCAGCGGACCTCCTCCGCCCGTCCAAGGACCGCCGCCACCACCACATGGCAATGCAAATCAAGGCTGGGGGCCTCCATCCGGCAGTCAGGGCTCGTGGACGAGTGATCGGAACCAAGGACCACCACCGCCTCATGGAAATCCACCAAACCAAGGCTGGGGGCCTCCAGGTGGTCAGGGCCCGTGGACCGGTGATCGAAACCAGGGGCCACCACCTCCAGGAAATGCTCCAAACCAAGGCTGGGGGCCTCCATCAGGTCAAGGCTCGTGGGCCGGTGATCAGAACAACAATGGTGGTCAGTTTTCTGGTCAAAGGGGTGGCCGTCCTTGGAACAGGCCGTCGTCTTTCGGAGGAGGCGGCGGTGGTTCCGGTTACAAGAGGGACACGATTTGTCCATACAATGCGAACGGCAGGTGTAAGAAGGGGGCTCGCTGTGATTACCTGCATGTTTGATTTAGAAGATCGCTGCAGCAGCTTTTGAACTAGGAAAAAACACCGCTCTCATTCGAAGCGCTTAATTGCTGTTTCCTTCCCATATGCTTCTGCCAAACTTTTTGTCACGAGACTATAGGGGTCGCCCTCGTTGCAGGTACTTCTGCAAAATGTGTTATCATTTGATTTGAAAAAACTGATATATCGATAAATATTTTAATAGAGATATTAAGCTAAAAAAAGCAATATGGTTTAATACTAATATTATGTGGGAAATAAATATATTTTAATTTTGGTTAAGATTGTGTAATAAATATTTTGGAGGGATTCAAAGATATAAAAAAGAGAATTATGTATTTACTTATAAAATAATATAAAAATACATAATCCAATGATAAACAAAGAATTCTAAATATGTAAAATAATTGAATTCTTTTATCAAATAAATTTTTAAATCTAAATTTTTAATCAAATTCAATTCAAATGACATATTGAAATAGAATCAAGGTGGAATACAAGGAACTTAGCATTTGGTATATAAAAGTTCATATATTCATGTTCAACAATCAATTTTAAATTTCAATTGAAACCAATAAAACTTGAAATATAATCATTAATGTAAAAGTAATGAACAATATAACTCAAATGTTAATTCAAATATATCAATGCAATGCCTTAAGATTTGAAGAATCCTACCAAGATAATGAAGAGCATTTGAAAAATGAGGAGAATATTGCACAAATGAACATTTTGAATAGTAATATCAATTCCATTTTTTGCTCTTGACAAAGAGCAAGAACAAAAAAATTAAGATTACACTTAAATCTTTACTCAACAATATTGGAATAGAAATTGGACTTAAAAACTTAATATTAAAGTAGTTCAACTATTTAAAGATTGATCTACTTTAAAATCCAAAATATCTCTTCATCTTTGATACGTGTTATTGGATTTGTTAACATTTCCTTTTATTTGATTTATGTTAAATAATATTAGAACTCAATTTTAAAATATAAATACTTTAGAGATATATTATTTGAAGAACCTTTAGCTTATTTCATAAATTTTGTAAAAAAATTTCTATTCTTTGATTGTTTGAATATTTTTGAGTTATCAAGCTCTTGAGTTAATAGTGTTCAAGGATTATCAATTTCAATTTCATCTCATTTTGAAGTGTGTCTTCTAATTTTTCCTTTTCTTTTATAGTTTGACTGCAAGAAATTTTTCTTAAGATTAGACTTGAGTGGATTCTTTTTAAGCTGTAAATCTTCTTATATTTGTGAGTTGTTAATCTTTTTAAATTAGAGGGTTATATCATTTGATATTAGAGTTTTGAGATTATTTTTCTTTATCAATATTTTATTCTCTTTCTGCTTGTTGAAAAAAAAGAACTATGACCTCCATTTTTTGGGGATTTTTGTAAAACAAAAAAAAAAAGATGAAAAGTAAGTTTGTTTTGGAAAACTTTAAATTTTATCTCAATAGAGTAATAAGAACACCTTGAAGATCAATTTCAATTGTGTGAAAGAGAAAGAATGTAAAGGTAAACATATCACTTGTCTTTTAATTGTCACTATATTATTTATTATTAAACTCTATTTGTTTATTATTCATTCTTCTATTTAATACATTCCAACAAGCAACCTATTTCTTGTTGTTTTATTTTACTTCAATCACTCATTCATTATCATTTACTTGATATTAACATCTTATTAGAAGACTCTTTGTTTATTGCACATTTATCTATTTACTATAATCTAACAAACAATATATTTTGAGTTCAGTGCCCATTCATCTGATTTATCTTCTCTTTTGTTCATTATCTTCCCTCTTATCCATCTAATTCAATAAGCAACCAATTTATTCATCTTATTTCAATTCAATCATTCTTCCTTATCTCTATCTCGACTTGATTGTCACTTTTAACCTCATTTAATCCCATTATAACATTGTAACCATTACCACTATGGAAGTGATTTAATTATTAGAATGTCATAAGATCTAGCATGATGATGTTAAAGAGTATACCAAGGACTTGAAAACTTGAGGATTGAGTGTAATAACCCATATGTGTTTTCTTTGCATTTTCTATTTATCTTTTTTCCTTACTACTTGTTTCTTTTCTCTTATTTTTTAGGATGTCAAATTCAAAAAGTGAGCATAAGAAAGATGTCTCATTGGATGACGAGTTTACTTTGAGAGCCATACAACAAGAATTTGAAAAATTGCATCATATTATAGAAAATATCAATGTCAGACTTGATGAATACGAAAATTCTCTTCAAAATGTTGGAAGAGCTCAAGACACACGAACTCATCATGCTGCCACAAAGAGTCAAGGTGTGTAAATGTCTCAACACAACTAGTGATCAACGAAGTGAAAGGAGAGCTCAAAGAAGAGATAGAGGCCTGAATGATAATGAAGATGATGAGTACCTTGAACATGATGAAAATGACAATGTACATGATGATAGAAGAAGAAAGACCAAGAAGGTAGGAGAGCAGGGAGACAAAATGGAAGGGATTTTAATAATATCAAGATGAAAATTCTCCAAATTCAAAGAAAGAATGATTCAGATACTTATTTGCAACGGAAAACTCGAGTAGAACATATCTTTGATTGCAACTTCTCTAAAGGAAATTAAATCTAATTGAACAGGATGAAAATGACAATCTAATTGCTCGAGACATTTGGAGACATAAAAGAAATGTTGGATATAAATAAATGAAAGTTATTCATGGAAGACTTCAAATTCAACATCTCTTCAAGTTCCAAGCAAAAGGAACAAACAACACCAACAAAAGACACTACAAGAAACATAAAATATTTCAAATACTGAAGATATGGACATATTGCTGCCAAATGTCTAAATAAGAAAACAATGGTGATCAGAGGCAATGGAGAAGTTATTAGTGAAAACAATGATGATCTCGTAGAGACAACGAACGAATTAAGTAATGAGGATGAAATGCCCATTTATGGAGAAGTCTTCGTCACTCGAAGGACACTTAGAGGGTGTTCTAATCTCCTTCTCATTTTTCATTTTCATTCTTTTTAGAATGAGAAGTTATAAAAATACATTCTCTTTCTTATTTTAAGAAGTAAAATGCATATATAACATGCTCTGTTTGGTAAAGAGAATGCAAATTTAATAACAATGTAAATGACATTTTTGACCTAATAATAAAATATGTTTTATGAAAGTGATCTTTTGGTTTAGGGTTATAGTTACATCCAAATAATTATAATAGGGCACATGATTGTTGTTTATGATTACTTTATTTTTCCATATGATGAAGATTTTAAATTATATTTATAAGTTCAAAGTTTCAATCCTTCTTATCTTAAATTTCACTAAATATGAAATTTTCAATAAAGGAAAGTTTGAAAGTGAAATGAACACAAATGTCATAACAAATACATAAACAACGACAAATACATCATAAAAATAAAATATGCTCATATGATATATTAATTGACATCTCATTGTTATTTAGGTGCATCTTCTAGAGGAATGATTACCTTGATATGTTTGCCATAACTCATTGCAAATAGAGCTTCTTTTTTGGTCCATTGGAGTCTCGTTAGGGGCTTCATCATTTTGCTCCTCTATCATAGGTAGTGGAAGTTTTTTTTTTTATACTCATCGAAACGTGCACCATCATCTTCTACATCGACTTGTCATAGAAAGTTGTGTATTGCCATTGTAGCAAACACTAGGTGAACTTACTTTCGAAATGGTATTTTGCTATCATAACTTATCCCTTCATATCCAGCCATAGCAAAGACAAAGCACATATTGAAATCACAAAAAGCAAGGATATTTTGAGTTGGCTCCCCTTTATGCCCAATAAACCGAACACGGTCTTCAGCTAGAACTGAAGCCCAAATCTGTGTGTCATCGATTGCATCAATGCAATCTTTGAAAAAAGGATAGTACTTAGAATCTTGAAACGTAAGGATCAACAATAGGATATTCTAAAGGCGGCTTCACCCACTCCATGGACATTCGAACACAAGCATTGAGAACATTCTTAAAAGACTTATGGATAGTATCAGCACCACACTGGAAAAATTCTTGAAGACTTCTATTAGATTCTCGATGCCCTACAGCTTTGAGGAAGATGGCCACCTCCTCTTCCACAACCACATACTTTCGTCACTTCAAACCATATTCATTGACCAGTAATGCACACAATTACAAAAATGTGCCAGTGTTCATGCGCAATAACCGATAAGCTCGTGAATCATGGCCATTAAGCATATCCAATAACAACGACCATCCGCTTATTATTCTATTATTAAGTAGCTGCTTTGCTAAGTACCTTTCATGATAAGCTACTAAGATACCAATCACCTCTACATTGGACTTGAGCAAATTATCGACCTCATTTGAATTAGTAGAAAAAGCATCATCTAAGGCTTCACTTGAAAAACTTGAGGAAGACATTGTTGCTATATCATCCTAACGAATGAGCATGAATTAAATAAATATTGGGAAAGAGAAAGAATTTATTTGAAAACAAATGCTACTTGCCAAATTAAAGTCACGAGTCTCATTGTTTTAGATTTCAAAAGTTAGATTACATAATGAATATTAATATTGACACTATGCCCAATAATATTCATATTGGCCATTGATTAATAAAATAAAATAATGCACTCGATGTTTCGATTACTCATATGAGCTATCGTAGATTACCAAAAAAATACAATATTCACTAAATTCTTTTCTAAGGCACATGCAAATGGTTTTTGTAGATGTTTGGAGAATATACAATATTTTTGAAATTATTAATGAATAGAAAAAATATGATCAGCATTGCATTTCGTTGAATATATTCAACACACCATGCACATAGTTCTCGTTCACAGAGCCTTATAAAAAAGAATATAAACAACATAAAAGTAATAAAAACAGTAACACATCCAACGGACATCTCACTTGAGCAGTGAGCTGGCTTCTGAAGGAAGTGTTGATGCCAAAGAAGATTTGGAACTTGCTAAATGATCCTTCAACCATAAAATACGACCTGCATCATGCTTGAGAGATAAAAACAATTCATGATGAACACATTTGGTGAACAAACATAGAGCAATGCACCACAAGGGATCTCCTTCCTCAATACCGTCCATTGATTCTAAAACTTCAACACATTTCTCCATTGTGAACTTCTCCTTCAAATTAATGTGGTAAATATTGGAATCAGCAATTTGACATATAGATTTGGCAATGGAATCACTATTTCTGGAGCGTGCTTTCTTTCGTTTTAAAAGCTGCAAACCACTGTCACTCTCCTTGTTTAAATGTGTGGAAGCCTGCTTCATTGGAGGAGTACATAAATCATCAAGACAAGGTGTTAGTTTAGTGTTCAAACCTATTTCTTCATTGATTTCTATATCTGCATAAGCAATTTCACGTGGTAGAATTCCTGAACTTGGAGTAAATCTATTTTGACCATATGCAATAATGCTATCAAATAATTGCTCTTGTAACTCCTTGTAAGGTGGTGGTCCTTCACAGATCTTCTTAGCATCAGGATTTTCCTAAAATATTATATCAAAAAAATAACTAAAAATCAATTACAATTAGAAAAACATCTCAAGCATCAAGTTAAGATGTTAAACTAAAATAATCAATTTCTCATTGATATCTTAAGAGGAATAAAGAGATAAAAAAAACATAATTTGCTGCACATTTAAAGAAAAACATAATTCATTATCATCCTCTTCTTTCATGTTAAGATACAAAATACGAAAGTATGATTAAAAATAAAATGTTGAAACTACAAATGTTCCTTCAAATATAGAACATGGCCTTACTGCTATCCTTTCCATCCACCACTTGTCATCAGCATGAATAGTATTTTTGGTTGAATCCCATCCGTTTCTATTTCAATTCTTGAATCTTATCCAAAGCATCCAGAAAGCTCGGAGATCAAGCCACTTATTTTTTACATTCATTGAATTTGGAAACAATGTATAAACTAGAAAGATAATATATGAAAATCATATGAGAAAATAAGCAAGTTCGAAACAACTTAATCTAAACACGATCTTCTTCTTGAGTAAAGGAAAGTAAGAAAATAACAAGAAATAGCATCAATCTTAGAAGACTCAGAATTGAAGTAGCACCAAGGATATGATTTGGGGATCAGGATATGAATTTCTCTCGTTAGGGTTTTTATTTTTTTATGAATAAAAATGATGGATATAAAGGTAATTTTATCTCTTACCTTTAATAAGAAGTTAAAATGAGAATGTAAAAGTTGGTTTGGATCTCATTCCAACGTAAAGAGAATAAATGGAGAAAGAAAAAGAGAAATTTTAAAAGAAGGAAAAAGTAGAAGAACAATGTGTTATGATACAATTGCATTCTCATGCTTGTAAAAGTAAAATTAACTTACAAAAGGCGTGCACAACACATTCTTAATATTGAAGTTAAGGACAATGATGTGTAAAGAGAAAATTTATTTCAAACGTGCTGCTTTGTGAATTGTGGCTTGATCACTGATGGAGGTAGTTGTACTAATGTTGCCGTGAACATCTTGATGGAGAAATTGCAACTACCAACCATCAGCCATCCTAAACCTTAAGATTTAAAGTGGTTCAATGAAAAAAGTAAGGTAAAGATGACCAAAAAAGTACTTGTGGCATTTTCTATAGGAAGATATGAAGATAAAAAACTTATATGATATTATCCCTATACATGCACCTACATCCTTTTATGCAGGACTTGGGAATATAATAAAAGAGCATTGTATGATGGCTTCAAAAACAAGTATTTCTTTACTCATAGTGGACGTTCAACTATAGTAGCTCCATTATTTTCTGAGGCACATGAAGATCAAGTGAGGATCCCGAGTAATGCTAAAGTATTACATGCCCATGGAATCAAAAGGAGCTCGTCCTTGAGGGAGGAGAGATAAGTACAGAAAAGAAAAAAAGGAAGTGGAGTTAAAATGAGTAAAAAAAAAGTTTCAAAAGAGTAGAGAGAAAACCAGATGTAGAAAGAAATTGAGTGAAAAAAATGGTGAGAATAATTGAAAAAATAAAAAGTAGAATCATGAGAGAGATGAAAAGTGAAAAACAAAAAAGAGTCTCTTAACTAGATAAGTGAAATTAAGTATTCCCTTCATGTTAGATAGTCATTGCTTCTACTCATGTAATAGAAACAAGTTTTGATTTTTCCTAACAACGCTCAGCTCATCCATCTTGTATTGTGTCTCTTTTGTATGTATATCAAAATGTATTTCCAGAATAAATGCATAGATTGTTTCTCACAAGAGGGATTAAGCACCAAATTGATCTTGTATCTACTGCACAACTCCCCAATCGATCAGCATAACATGCAATCCATAGGAGACTAAAGAAATACAAGTGCAAGTGAAGGAATTGATGTATAAAGCTTTTGTACAAGAAAGCATGAACTCTTGCTCTATACTAATTTTATTGGTTTCTAAACCTGATGGAACTTGGCATATGTGCGCTGATTGCTGAACCATTGATAACACATATTTTTGAATATTTAAGGACAAGAAAATAATTAATATTTTGTTATAAAACTTGAATTTTGTTGTATATTTCTGTATTTTTGTGATTTATGGCATTGTTTATGTTTTTTATTCCTAACTAGGACTAAATCATCTTAGTTCAAATTTTTCTCTTGAGCAATGTAGCACGTTTTAGAATACCAAATCCCAAGGAGCAATGGGGGAAGAAAAATGGAAGAAAATGTGCAGTGGAGATGGCAGAGAAATGGGGGCAATAGCAGAAAATGGAAGATACCAAATTCCAAAGTGAAAGAAAAGAAAGATTTTAAGAATAATGAGAAAGAGAAAATTATCTCGTCATTAGAGAACATGCTACACAATTTTGGGGAGGGGATGGAGTAGGAAAGAGTTGCAGAATCATGAAGAATGAAGAAGATGAAACCAGGATCCAAGCTTACCTCTGAACTTTCTTTTGTTTATCAGGAACACTATTCCTAGTCGAGAATAGTTTTAGCTTTCTGCGTGAACTATTTATGATTTCTATTTCTGTTAATATTTCTTTCCTTGTTGTTGCACTGCGACATGAACATGTTTTAATTGCTATGTTATGAGCATATTTCATTTTATTTAAGCATGAGTAGCTAAATACACGTAATGCATTCGTGTAGAAGGGGTGTACAAGATTATTGTTTGTTAGACTGCATTAGCTCAATAATCATATTATTTCTTTATCAAACCAAGGTAGCCCAAGAGGAGGAAGTGGTTAAGTTCATCATAAGCAACCTAACTAGAGGTAGGTTGAAGACATTGCATTACCTTATTCTAATTAGTAGTTGAATCTATCTATTATTTCTTATTGCATTACTCTTAGCTTAGAGTTAATCTCTTGAACATGACACAAGTTGAATGCCCTGACTTCCGCACAGCAAGCACATAGTTTCATGTGTTCAATCCTATTGCACTATGCTCATATTTGATGTATGATAAGATGTGAATTAGGTTTATAAATTTATTTGATAGAAGAATTTACAATCTTGACGACATTGCTAAATTTTTTGTTTATCAGTCATCAACAATATCACCATTAAATATAGACATCATATCACTAAATTTGAAGATATACTTGATGAATTGCATGGTGCTTGTTTTTATTAAAATTGATTTTAAAATCAAATTTGGTTTGTATGAGTGGGTTTTTATCTCTTTTTATTTGACTAATGCTCTCAACACATTTCTGAGATTGATGAATCATGTTTTTAGGCCCTTTACAAGTAGATTTGTTTTTTAATGATATTCTGATTCATAGCAAAAGTGTTGATGGTCATTTGAAGTATGTTTTAGATACTCTTAGGAAAGAAAAATTATTTGCTCACATAAAGAAGTGTGTCTTTTACATAAATAGTATCTCTTTTCTTCGGCATGTTGTTAGTGATGCAAGAGTAGCAGTAGATAAAAACAAGAGTTCAAACAATTGAAAGCTTGCATGAGAAGGTGAAACACTAGATTGAGTCCACCAATGCAAAATATGCATCTATAGCAAACAAGGATATATACAAAGTTGTGTTTGAACCCGGAGATTGAATTTGGTTACATCTTAGGAACGAGAGGTTTTCCACCAAAAAGAAGTCAAAACTTCTTCCTCATGGAGATAGGCTTTTCCAAGTTCTTGAACGTGTGAATGATAATATTTACAAGCTTGATTTATCAGGTGAGTATTATGTTCATTCAACTTTCAATGTAGCTAATTTGTCGCTTTTCAAAATGGATGTAGATTCAGGATCGAATCTTCGTAAGGAGGAGATGATGAATCTCAGCAAGATAATGAAAAACATTTGAAGAATAATAAAGATGTTGTATAAGCAATGTTGCATATCAGTTCCTCAACAAATTTTAAATATTTATAAAACGTAAAACACAAAAAGCGTAGTACGAGTATCGATCTCAGGGAATTGTTTTTTGTGAAAAGTGTTTGTAAGAAACTTTCACAAAATTTCACGGTTTTGTAAAAGGGTGTTTTAAAATACAGAAATAAAAGTTACAACCTAAGTGATGAGCCTTGACTACATGACGCAGTTCCTGGGAATAAGATTCCATCTCCTTCCTTTGTCCGTCCTTGCCTCGGTTTTCATTGATTTCTTCCAAATAGCTGGTTATAAGAGCAAGGAATAAACTACTCTCCCTTACACTCTGATTGACAAGGAGGCACGGGAAAAGCCTCATGTGATTCCCCCATGGACGATTAGGAAGACAAGAGGATTGCCTTCGATTGCCTTCAAAACCGAACTGCGTGCATGTGCCCAGCTGTTGCCAATGGCCAATGGCAGGTCCGACGTCACAACCTGTCCACTGTCGTGGTACCTAGGCCACAAACAATCCGCTGCTTCCCTCGAACCGGTAGGGTTGGAGTTGGTGCTCTTCACCTTGATCTTCACCAAAATCCGCGAGGAGTGGCCTGCTACTCATGGACCTTGACTAAGAATCGTTACAGAAAGACTGCAACAAGACGCGTGGAAGTATGCAGAATTTGAAATGAATTCAGCGAAGAACTGAGTGCATTGCTCAGGACTTAGAAAGAAACTTCATTTACTTCCCAGAAACCAAAGGTTTTTAGCCCGAAATGGCCATGAAAACAGAAAGGAAATTGAAAGCTAAGTGTTCTTCTTTTTTGGAGGGGAGGAAGAACTCAAAAGTTCTAAATCTAGAAAGGAAATGGCAAAAGTTCGAAACTGAGTGCTTCAAGTGGTTTTTATATCACTCCCCACGTACATTAACTTCTTTGGATCCCCTTCTCATCTTTCTTTCTATCTTGCGTGCACCAACAGCCTTCCTTAGACATGCAAGTTAGCACTCAATCATTTTTGGAGACTCTGACATGTCGTAAGTCAGGGGCCTTGACTAGTGTCAGTCTTCCGCCCACAATTGTTCCAAGTCGCATACAAAGCACGAAAAGTCAGACTCTGACCACCTGTAATACTCCTGCAACACTCCACGACAATCTCCTGACATGTCTCGATCAAAGTGTGAGAAAAAAGACATAAAATATATACAAAATAGGAAAATATGATTTTTCTAAAGAAATACAATATTTATCAATATAAATCCTAAATTGGGCAACTTAGCACTAGATTAATACATAATAATACCTAATAAATAACTAGAAAATGACACTTAGCAAGCAAATACTTTGGATAGTAACATTATTCTACTTAGATCAATGACAAAGAATAAGAACAAGAAGATTAAAATTAAATTTAAGTCTCTACTTAACAATATTAGGATAGAAGTTGGGTTTAAAGACTTGCTACCAAAAGAGTTGATGACACACATTTTTCCTGAAATTCATAATGCAAAATAGTTATATTTTATTATGGTTTAGGTTAGATAAATGTGGTTTTTCATGCTTTAGTGGTGTTTATGTTAATCCTATGTGATTATGTTGAAAAGTGGACTAAATCCAACCCTTGTTACTAATGTTTCAGTAAGTTCAGCAGGGAGATGAGCCGAAAAATCAGACTTGCAAGCGTGTAAAACAAGCGAAAAAGGGCGCAAAATCCGGAGAAGGACAAAGGGCATCGTTCTACTGCCACCACAGTCTGCAAGTTCAGACCAGAAGCAGTACTGGCGGTCAAGAACAGTACTGGTAGTCAGAAACAGTGCAATGGAGTGAAGCAAAAGAAAAGGAAATTAATTCGGGAAAAGAGAGAGCGCGAAGAGTGAAGCGACCGGGGGGACGCAAGGGGGTCTTCTTCCCCAACGGGAAAAACACCAACCAGAAGGGTGAAGGGAGGCCTTCATCACCAAGAATAGCACCGGAGCCCAGTCTAGTGCTACTGTTCCGGGCGGTGAACAGTAGCTAACGGGCGGAAGAACAATCTTTATTTATTTTCTAGTTTTCTGAACATTTCGACTTTCTGCATTTTACTTGTTTACAATGTTTCTGTCATTTTGGCCAACTTATATGAATAAAATCGTGTTTTATTTCCAAAGCATGAGTGGCTAGAGTCTTAGGGATGCCTTAAGGAGAAGTGGGTGGTATGTGTTTAGGTTGATGATGAAATTTAGTTGTCTTCCTTAACTATTGTTCCTAACAAACCATGGGTAGACCTAAGGAGGGGAGCAAATAGTTTCACAACTTAGATGTTTGGTTTAGAGGTAGACCAACAAACCAAGACATGATCAATCGGTGTTAATCCAGGGTAGAACCAGTAGAACCGGGTAGACCTAATTCTATATGCCTTGCATGTGGGTAGACCTAATTGCAATGTTGGTTATGATATTGGTGACTAGCTTAAGCCAAAAATATGATGAATGACCTGGATAGACCTAGGTTATTCGAAGTTGTGAATGTAGTAAGATAGCAAATTAAGTTAGAAACCTTAGTATGACACCACCCGCAGATCCTTAAGGCGTCCTCGTATTAGTTTGAGTCAAAACCAGTACCTGTTACCTTAGCGTAGAAACCTGATATTGCTTACCTACCTTGTTCACTGAACTTGTTTACCACTGTTAGTCCGAGCTTAGACTAAGATCTACTGTTATCCGAAATTATTCATGTACTAAAACACTTAGCAAGTACAAGCTCTTCGTGATCGACCCCGATATCCACTATACAAGTTTTCCAAATTTGTATTTTGTATAGATTAGGGATTATAAATTTATTTGATACGGATTTTCTATTTTTATTTGCAACGATATTAGGAAATTCCCGTTTATCAAGAGTTCAATTACTTGAAGTGTGATCCATCTTAGAGCTCAAAATATCTTTTCATTTTTTATGTCTATTATTAGATTTGTTAGCCTTTTTTTATTTGGTTTAAGTTAAATAATGTTAACCCCTAATTCTAGAGTATAAATACTTTTGAGATATACTATTTGAAGTACATTTAGTTTATTTCATAAATTTTATGAGAAATTTCCTTTTCTTTGAGTACTTAAATATTGTTGACTTATCAAGTTTTTGAGTTTGTTATATCTAACAATTATCACTTCCAATTTATTCTTATTATGAAGTGTGGTTCCTAATTTTTTTTTTTTCATAATTTGACTGCAAAAGATTTATTTTATTGAGAGTAGATTTGGATAGGTTTTTTATAAGGTGTAAATCTCCTCATGTTCGTAAGTTGTCAATGTTTTTAGATTAGAATGTCACATAAAGATTTCAAAGATAATGTGTTCAATAAAATTTTTATATTAATTCTCTCAAGAGTCTATCATGAAAATATTCAATTATATCCAAATCCTTTCCTTTTAATTTTTTATTCAAGTCTTCTAAGATTTTTTAAATCTCCCTATTGTTAGCTCTACATATTGCAAGGTTTAAAATCCTATTGATCTCAATCCAAAAACCTTATCTATTAACCACTTTTTAACTCTTAGTATACCATAAGTTAATATATCTAAGGTAAGTGTTTTCATCATTTCTCTTTCTACTTAGATTTATTAAGAAAAGAATACATAAATGTCGTTAATATTAATTTGAATTTAATGAGCACACCTTCCCTATTTTCACTAGGCATTACTCTAATGTAGGTACTCATTATAAAGGTAGATGAAACATGCTAATATAAATACATGGACAACATTCTTATAGCAACAATCTTGCAATCAGAAAATAAATAATAAGTTAAAGAACGTTCCTTTGAAATAGAAAAACAAGCATCAACAATTTGTTCTTTTTCCATGAATCTGCTATAAATAGTGATTCTGATCAGATTTGGGTTCTTTATCCATAGAAAATGTCTTTCCCATTTCTTCTTTTTTTCTCTTCTTCCCACAAATTCTCTTCCTCTGAAGAAAACATGCCTCATTGCCCCTTTAAAAATCTTCTTTTTCTTTTTCTTCTCCGTATGACTGTGAATCCTTTTTTTTTTCCTGCCCATTTACCCTCATCCCCTCCTCTTCTTACTTTTTCAGATGACTGTTGCTTCATTTTCTAAACTAGAGATGGTTTTTCTTGATCTTTGATGTGGTTTCAATTTATTATCTAGTAATCTAGCCACAAAAATTAAGAAGAAATCATTACATCAAGGTTTGAATTATTGATTTTGTTCATGTCTGTAAATGAAATTCAAATTCGACCAATCACTACTTAAAATATGAAATTACCGCTAAAACCTTAATTTTTACGATGTAACATATCTTTTTCTATTTAAAATTTACTGCAAAAATCATGTTTATCATCCTGCTAATTCTCAATTCTCATTCAAATAGATAGAATTCATCTTTCATCTTCTTTAATTCAGAAAGGAAAACAAATATGACATTTAATCGTAAAATGTCAAACCCAAAAATATTTCAAAGAAAATAGAAAAATAACTAAAGTTAGAATCATAAAACAAAAAACTAACCACCCATTCATTTGAACAAAACTAGAAAAAGATTGTGGGAGGAAGAATTATATTGAAAAATAAGAAATATTAAAACTGGAATGAAAAAAATTATTTGGGAAAAATCATCTTAATATTATATTGAAAAAGATAAAATTATCTTATAATATCTGAAATATCCAAAGTAACCTCTAAACCATCCTGTGACAGACAACTCTTGTTGCGAGCATCCAACAACACACACGTGCCCTTGAGACCAAATGCCTTGTGGCTTATGAACAGAGACATTGATCCCATGATGATGACACTTGAAACTTTTATTCAAAACTACTTCTAACAACTTATTAAAATGAAAAAAAAAAAAAAAACAAACAGTCTCGATAAGTAATTTTATTAATAATATAGTGCTGCCTTCAACGTATATTCATTGAGACAAAGAGATTCCTTGAAAAAAGTAATTAAAGGATTAAAAAAAATGAGTCTAGAAGAATGAACGAAAGTATATCTATGAATAAATATTTGCATAGTTTCATTCTTTCTTCTAAACTCAAATTTTTTACTCGTTCCACCATCAGTAGCGTTTGCAATCTTCCTGCATCTTCTTTCCTCCTTTCAGTAGTCATGAAATAAGAGGATGAAGGCATGAAATAGTAGCTTCGTCCAGAGCTACAGAAATCCAGGTCTACGCTAAATGAAACACTGTTCCGGCAAGACAGAATGAGCATACAAAAATGGTGTACTGAACTGAAGCCTGTCATGCAGCGAGAGTGTTGTTTTATATGGCAAGAGCGCAAAGAAAGATTAATTCAACTGCACAACGCCACGACGCAGCACCCAAGAAGGCTACAACACAGTATGGAAGTCAGGTTATATGATACAGACTGATGGCCCTGGGTTAGGGAAAAGACTCAAACACATGATCACACATAACCATACAAGATCCTAAAGCGAAGTGGACAGCGCTGCAAACAAGAGGACTAGGAGGTACTCCAGTAAGTTCTCATCTTGGATATTTGTCGAGATACATGTTCAGCCACCTGCAACCGCATTTTGCATCCTCCTGGCAGGAGATGGCCAAAACGGAGGTGTAAATGAACACAAAACAGTATTTATGAGCAACAAGCTTAGCCCCATTGTAGCTTCACAGGATATAGAGCTACTCAAAGTTTATACTGATCATGAAGATTAAGAGTGATTTAGCATGAAGAATTATCACTAAAAAAATCAAGTTGGCATGCCAAACTTTGCACTTCCCAATTCTAAAAAAAGAACACCCGTGTGATCTTCAAGTGGTATTCTTGAAAATACCAAACCCTCATGTTTAGAGGCCCAAGTTATGCACAGTTGAATTTACCTCGGAATCAGCATCAATGCAACAAAGGTGACAATTATGTAATAATTGGATCTTCAGAGGAGCAACTATGACAGTAGAAGTGTTCTAATCTTTCTGCTTCCTCTGTAGTCATACCCACGCAGGTTGGATGAAACCTGAAAAAGAAGCCAAAAACATCTATTTCTGAGATCACATCTAAGTTATTACGGTTATCCTATTTGAATCAAATTCTAGATTGCCAATTTGATCAATAGAGAAGCAAAACCTTTGCTATCCAGATCAAACCTGGCAGAATCCCCAAGTTTAGAAGGTGAGTAAGTACATACAAAAGAAAAGACTCGTGTCAAGTATTAAATTCAGATTAATTCTAAGATGTAAAGCTCACCATTCAGTACATCCCTCGCACTGAACCATAAGATCATCAGGATTATAAGGCATTTCACACTTACAGTACCTGAAATCAGAATGTATTCAAAGGAAGGCATTCAATATTGAATATTCATTCAATAAAAAAAAGATTTAAGCGAACACCCCAGCTTCAAATAAACTAAGTTGCCTCTTCAAAACTCACGCAAAGGAGTATCTGAAATCAGCTGATAACTCATGAAAGCATCAAATGCAGCAGAAAAAATTCAAAGTTGAAGGAAATAACAACTGGATAAACTGAACATATCAGTCAGAAGAGTGATGAAGGATAAGAAAGATGCATACACTGCAACTCTATCAGGATTGAAAGCACCGGTGGAGGAATTGTACTCAAAGCGACAGAAAAAGTCGTCGTTTCCAACAGCATCAAGCTTAGTGTAGGATTTGAAAGAGTGCACTGTGCATTTTCCCTCGATGGTATCCGCGCTCTGGATGTCAAAATGATCGGAGAGAAAAACTTCCTTGGAGCCGTGGAACTGGCGGCGGCCGCCAATCGACTCCTCCGGCCGATAATACCACCTTACATGGACCTTAACATTTCTGTCCGCCTCGATTTTCTCCACACGCGCCACGTACGACGGGTTTGACGCGTCGGAAGGCCTCATCAACACGCAATCGCCAGCTGAGACATGAAAACAACAAACAAAAACTCGTTACATCAATAGGAGCAGCAGGTGTAAAACAGGCAGACTCACGGTGGATAGTCTTGTTGATGTGCCTAACGGTGTAGGAATCGAGACGCCGGCGCGGAGGTTTGCCCCTATCCATATGCTCGACGACGCGCGGGATCAACAGAAACCCAAATCGACATTAACAAAGAGAAGGCTTCTGGAAGAAGGAAGTTGGGATTTCTGGTGTGGACTCCGGAGTGGAGGCTTCGGTCAATGGTCAGTGGAGTACGGTGTCCTTCGCTACAGCCATGGATCGGTATCAGTGCATCTGATTTTGAACTGTTTCGTCGGTGGAACTTCACGTTGCCGTGATTTCAACCGTCCAGCTCCCGAGTCAGATGACTTGCTAATTTGCTATTCAATATCTTTAAAAAAAAATCATTTTTTTTAATTTTTTAAGACACTTCAAAACCTAATCCGCTGGCCATGTCTTCACGTTGTTTATAAAAATTTGTAATTCTCATATTTATCCATTTCTAGTTGTATTTTTTTCCCTTACAATGCTTTGCAATTTTGAGTGATTTTTCGTCGCAGTTTGGTAAGTTTCTGATCTGATAAAAATTAATTTATATGGTATTGGAAGCTGAGCAATAATGTGGGTTCTAAGATATGCTTTTTTATGTAAAATTGAATAGCCTAAAAAATGTAATATCCTATGAATTACTTTTTTATGTTTCAAAGTAATTTGCATTTGTTGATAAGCAGCTTTGCATTATTTTAGAACATGCTTCAAGAAAGTACTTTGAGATTATTTCTTTACCTACTTGATGCGCACTTCTAGCTCATTTTAATATTTTTATGTATCTATTAAGCCAATTTATGCTTCGTGACGGGAAAGGGTATTTTATGCATTTTCAGGATATTCTTGGTTCAAATTAGAAAAGAGATGAAGCCCAACAAAATATTAGAATGAAAATTTAGAATCCTCTATAAAAACTCTCAAGCTCTACTATGCGAAGATACTTTTTCACTCTAAGATCTTAGGTGAACTCATGCTTATGCAAATACAATGTGTGTTATTTTTTACTATGCTTACCTCTCGTATATTGCTTAGTTGGTTAGTGCTAGACAAATCACCCAAGCATATGAGTGTTGTGTATCGGAAATCATTTCTCAAGGGAACTTCATACCAAGCACACCAATCTGTTTCTGCATGATGATTCTTAGTCTGCACAAGTGGTTCCCTGTGGACTGGTTTTGACTCTTCCTCTTCACTAGATGGTTCATTATCACACCAATGCCTCATATCTGTCTGCCTTTGTCTCCCATGGTTTTCCCATTCCGAATCTTTCGAGAATCCATATTTATCCCTCTGATTAGGATCACATTCATTGCGTTGGTTTTTTTGACGATGGTCCCATCAATCTTCTCCTTCCCATCCTTGAGGAGAGTTTGAGGGTTTTTGATCCTTTCTCCATTCTCTATCACTTGCACCAGGATATTTGGGTTTTTTTCATGCTCTTCGTGTTAAGGTTTCAAAATTTTATTTTCTTGCAAGCGTTGCTTAAGCATCAATCACAAGATGTTTTTGTTCACACCAATGTGCCTACACATTCCAAGACTGTTTTTTAGTGCCTCTTTGGTTCTTTCTAGTTCTAATAATGCACCCGTGTTTCCTTTTTCCAGAAGTTTCACACCATGATTCGGTCCTAAACTTGTAGCTTTTTGTTCCATGAATACTCCTAACCAGATCCGGCATTATGCCTTTGATACAAGGCTGCCCCTTCACGATAGTCAGAAGATCTATTTATCCATATTCCCCTTTCATATATGAGAAAAGTTCAACTAGTTGCCGTCCTATGTTGATGCCTCAGCATCAGTTCCCATGTACATTACCAGATAGTCACCCTCATGTCCAAAATGCTTTCTAGATATATTTTCCTTTTATCGTTCATGTGTGGACAAGTCCTATCAATTTTTAGGTCTAGTTGGTACACCTAGATTGAAGCTCTATACTTGCACATGCAACACAAATTGAAAGTGATTGCTTGTGCAAGTGTGTAAAACATGAAAACTCAAGAAATAATAGAAAAATTAAAATAACGAGAAACGAAACCAAAAACCAAAGGAATAAAATTTCTCAACAATGGTGTCAAAACCTTGATAGTTATTCTTTAAGCATACATAAACTATTAAATTAATACAAAAATATTCACAAAGAATTGATTATTTTTTAATTTTCTAAAAACAAAATCAAAACAAATGACAATATGAGTTTTAAAATAGTATAGAAAATTGGCTTTGAATCAAAATTTTACCATGCTGAAGCTTGTCATGTGTATATATTAAATTTTCAAGAAATGACTCAATTTCACAAGTTATGAGAGTATTATTCTAAACTAATGTTAATTAGTGATCATTATAATATCGTCTATTATTTTATGGAACTATAGAATTAATCATGTCATCAATGACATTTTGACTACCGTGATAATCTTTGTTTTTCTCTACATTCAATCTAACCTAAAAAATTTACACTTTTGTAAACACATTAGAATGAATGTGTCTTACTAACGATATTTGATTGAACCATTCTCTTTAAGTAATTAAAGTCATATGAAATTTTTCGAAACTCCCAAAGTTTTGTAGTAATCAAGAAAATGTTAACAAAAAAAATATTTGGAAAAATAAAATTAAATATCAAATTAAATGCAATAGAACATAATCACACAATCACATAGGTAGAGGTTTGAACAAGCAAGTTTTAATCACATATACTTAACTACAAGTGCTCATGTACACATGCTCAATTCTAACATATAATATTGATGAAAAATGAAAGAACACGAAAATAGAAGATAATTAAAGTCTGTTTATTTCTACTTCATTAAAATCACTTCAAAAAAAGTGCTTCAAAAGTTGATAGAAACGAGTATGAAACTGTTTCAAAAAAATTGAAACGTTTTTAAGTGCTTTAATGTTTCTGTTTCAAAAAAAGCAGAAATTGTTTATGTTTTTAATAAAAAATCACTTCAAAAACACTTAATTTAAAGCAGAAGTTGAAATAAACAGGCTTTTAGACTCGATTATAGAACTTCCAAACTGAATCCAACACTCCACACCCCCAAAAGCTTGATGTTCAAGTTATTATATAAATGTGGAGATCGAATAAGTTTTATTAGTGAGCTTGTATCAAATTCAAGTTATTATATAAAACTTACTAATAAACTTATTATTAGTAAGTTTTATATAATTTGAATTTTTTAGTATTCATCCAAATATCTCAATATTCAACTCATTAAGATCACTTCTTCTTTTTTTTTTCTAATTCAAGTTGAAATCATATTGAAAATCATAAAATACATATTTCAAAAGGATCAAATTAATATAAATATAGAAATTTTCAAAAATATAGAAAAAAAAAATTAAATAAAAATATATAAAATGAACTAAAAAATTATTAAAAACATAAATATAAATAAAAAATACTTATTGTGAAAAATATATATTTTAAAAATATTAAGTGAATGCAGTGGTTAAAAAAGTTGGTGTATGTAAAAGATTTTGATGGTAGAATTTGATATAA
Source organism: Utricularia gibba (assembly GCA_002189035.1). Taxonomy (NCBI): domain Eukaryota; kingdom Viridiplantae; phylum Streptophyta; class Magnoliopsida; order Lamiales; family Lentibulariaceae; genus Utricularia; species Utricularia gibba. The sequence goes on along the minus strand of NEEC01000020.1, from coordinate 1,422,878 downwards.
TTATTCACATTTTGAAACAAATTGATATTTTCATAGTTATTCTAAACGATACCGTAATGAAGTAAAATAATTTACTACATTTTTCCATATTGAGCGATTTAGTATTTTATTTTGGGCCTATCTAAAAGAGACGGTCCAACTCGAGCCCATATGTTCTGGCGTACGTGCCTTTTCGTGGGCCGATCGGGTGATTCCCCTAACAAATACTATTGAAAAACCCTAACCCTACCCCAAACGCAGAATCCCCAAGTTTTCATCTACTCCGGCGTGTCTGTGTGTTTGTAGGGAGGAGGAGGAGGAGGCCCGATGATGAGTTATTGAAAATCTCGTTAATCTGATTCTTCTAATGACAGAAAAATCAAATCCATTCTTCTCTGAGTGCCTCTCCTCTTCATTGCGCTTTTCCCTGGATATGTCTCCGATTTCGATTCTTGAACAGGGTTCTCGTGTTTCTTCGCCGCAACGAATGGCTGGGTGGAACCTGCTCCGGGAAACATGGTAGGTAGGCTCCCTCGAAACCAGCCTAATTCTTATTAAACCTGTGCCTCGGTGGCTCGATTCTTATTAAATTTGGAGAGTAAGATTTCTAAGCCATTGCCCCACAAGAAGGATACCTTGCGTTTGAGGGGTTGTGTAGGATAATGGCCTGATCGGAGCGAGCCACGGCCCACGTCGGCGTCGATATCGTCGTCGTCTCCGGGACAGCATCGGTGAAGCAGGCGTTTCCGTATTTCCCCTGCGCTGAAGCCGATAACCATTTTTCCCGGCTCCGTCGAGACGTCTGCCATTTGTATTTTACCTTACTAATAACATTTATTTGCACTTTACCTTTTATCAAAAATAAAAAAAAAATAACTTTGCGATTTTATCAAATAGTGTATTTGTTTTCCTTTTTAAAAAGATTGTTAAATCTAAGTATCAAAATAATAAAATCCGGTACATTGCTTTTGTCAATCCGATAAATCTAAGTATAATAATAGTACCTTTGGGATTGTTGTTGGTGGTAAGCATCGAGCATCACGTAAAACAACGTTGAGAGCTTCAACATGGTGGATAGTCATTATCGTATGCCTGTTAACAAAAACTTTGATAATAGCATTATGAATTCAATAGAAAAAATAAATATAATATCACATACTTGTGTCTTCCATCATATAACAATGTCCATTCCTGCAATGAGATATTTTTCATATAGTCGAAGGCTTTTGGAGATCGAATTTGAAGTTGCTTAATTGCCTGTGTAAAATCCAAATTGTTTCTTGCATAGGCAGCTCTTCTAATTAATTCAGATATTTCTTTTGACTTTGAACCAATTTTGCTCATATAATTCTTTTGTATATGATATGCACAGAATCGATGAACACCATATGGATGACTGAAAACGCCTGTATATTTTGTAAGCTACCAAAAGTACAGGTCCACGATCACTAATAATACAAACCCCGAGTCTTTCTATAACCACATACATATCAAGTTGTTTAAAAAACAAGCTCAATCTTCCTCTGATTCACTTGGAACAAAACTGTAGGCAATAGGACAAACACAATTGTTTGCATCAATAGCCACTGCAACTAACAATTTATACTCATACCAACTATAAAGATGTGTTGCATCTATGCATAATACTGGTCTGCAAAAGTGAAATGCTTCTATTGTAAAACAAAAAGCCCAAAATACCCTTGTGAGCATTCTTTCTTTCCTAAAATCACCATTATTTTCCCATGACACCACCGTTCCTGGATTTTGTCTACGTATTTCTTCTAGATATTGAGGAAGTTTGACTATAGAAGTCTCCCATGATCCATAATGTAATTCATATGGTCGCACTAAGGATGCCCATGCTTGTCAATATGAAATCTCATAACCTCACTTATCTTTGACAATTAGTTGGACACCATTTGCTATTGACTTACCATGGAGAAGTTGCTTAAGTTGAGGAGCAATCATTTTCACCGTCAAATTTAAATGTGCAGTAGATAACCTTGGTGTTACGTCACAAGTATGAGGTAGAACCAATTTAGTAATTTTCCATGTATCCGTTCGTTCTTGTGGACCAGCCCGAAGATAGAATGGACATGAGAATGTCTTTATCTGCCGACATTCAACACGCTATTGATGATAATCTTTTTTTTACCTTAAATTCTCGTTGAGCAACAGATAGATGATATAGTGTAACTGCATCAATAAAACTTTATCTGTCTCTAAAATGCATCCCAACACATAATTTGATAACACCGTTTTTATTGTGTTTTTATGTATGTTTTTAAGTGTGTTTTGTAGAGTTAAATGCTGATTAGGGTGCTAAAATGTCTTCTTTTGCATATTTAGACTGTTGAAATATGTTTATTGTGAAAACAGTCTCAATTGGCAACAATTGAGCCGAAAACTCTAATATTTCGTCTAGTCTATGTTTTAAGTCTTATCAGGGTAATACCTAGTATTGCAGCAACGTACTTTCCGCGTTGAGAAGTCAGAAAGGGATAGAAAAGCTGTGCAAAAAGTCACTTTCCACCGAAAGTAGCCGCACTTCTGAAGAGATAAGATATGGAGCATAGATCTACCTTCTAGAAGCATGAGAAAAAGACCAAGCTATCCTTAATTTTGAGCTGCAAAAGGGAAAAGGAAGGGAGAGAAGAAAAGTGAGTACACTGTGCACGCAGAGTGAACATGCAGCGAACAGGAGCGAGCGGGAGCAAGGAGAACTCCGTTTCTCCGGCGAAAGTCTCCGGCGACCTCCAGATCTATGTGTTTACACCGTCTCTCCACCAATAACTTGATTTCCAATAGATCTCCAGCCCACAGAAGCATCCTGCAACTTTTATTTGTGCATTTTCTGCACTTCCATTTCTGCGAGAACCTGTTATCGTTACTGCTTTCGTTTCTATGCTTTATGCTGCTTTTCGGTACCTTGCTGTGAACGGGAAACTCGTTGTAGACCTTGCCTTAGTTTATAAACATGTTTATGTTTAAGCTTTTCATGTTTACCTTTAAGTTTAACGCGCTTTTATTGTTCCTACGAACCATGCTCTGTTTCTGCAAACTATTACTCTGTTTTCAAGCGTTCTAAGCTGGGTTTAAGCCTAAGAGCTCTCTTGAGTGACACAAGAGCTAGACTCTAGTGTAAAACCCAGCCAAATTACTTTAATTTTATGTTTTATGCACCTCGTTTATTCCAGTAACTGTTATTTTACGTCTTACCCGCATTAGACTTAAATCCCAGAAAACCCCTCTGTTTCCAATAAATGTGTTAAACTTCATGAGATTACAACCATTCTATGTGGATTCAACCCTTGCTTGCCACACTACATTAATTCTTGTGATTTGTGTAGTAGATTAGTTTGGTTTATAAATTTATTTTGATGCGTTGAATGTGCTAAACCGCGACATTTAGCAACCCCATTCCCAACGTTCATCATAAATCCATTTGTTATTCATCATAAAAATCAAGTGGAATACTTGTATCAACGTTGTATGCCCACATAAATGACTCAGTATTTGAATAAGTTTCATTTATACATACTTGATCATTCATTGATTCTTCTTGTTGTTCCAAGATTTCATCAATGTTGGGTATTTCTTCTTCATTCATACTTCCCTCTTCATCAGCATATATATTATCAGGGATATGTGTATTTTCTTGATTTAAATTTTCTTCTTCATAAATACTATATGTGCCCTCATCACAATGATAATTGGTATAATTCTCAAAAGGATGAGAAGATGGATGTGAAACATAATCTGAAATAAAAAAAAAACCATTTACAAGTTAAAAATTTAAACTTATGTCAAGGAAAAAGGATATTTAATAAATATTTATAATAATTTAAAAAAGAATCAATATAATTCATAAAAAATATAGTTTGTAATTAAATAATTATGAGTATACAAAATATCAATATAACAAGCTAAATTGGTAAACGTGTGTCATAATTATTGTATTTGTAAAGTAACTTATTTTGTTAACATATTGATAATCTACTTTAAATTTATACATACATTTGCAATATACCTTGATTTTAACACTTATTTACAAATTAAATTTATATTACCCTTAATGTTGTTAATGAACATATTACAATTTATTTTTTATAAATAAATTTATCATTTAGATTTCAATCAAAATAATTTATGATTTTCATTAACATATTTCATTCTTAAAAAATATATATCTTAATTTTTTTTTTTCGAAAATCGATTATTTTAAATATATCATATAAGGAAACGTTGATTATAATGTTTTATAATATAATAATTAAGAATAATTATATATGTTATTTATAAAATAAAAATTTTATTTTATAAAATGTTTATATCCATTTTCAATGTACAAAATAAAACATAAAAATCATGTATATGATTGATATTTATTGAAAAAACGGAAAACCTTAATTGATTGATTTTATTTTTATGTGAATATTCATTTTGGTAAAAGTAATTATTTTTATTATAAAACAAAGAAAGTTTACCTCAATTGATTAAATTTTTATTTATATCACAAATTTTAAAATTTTTATACATATATTTTTCATATATATTTATAACTATTATTTTGAAAAAAAACATAATAATCATATTATATATTTAAAAAATTGAAAATGAAATACATTCTAAAGTTAGTTAAAATTATAGTATATTTTTATTGACATTTAAATGATGATTTTTAATGAATAAAAATGTATATTAGTATGTTTATTAAAAATATGTAATGTTTTAATATTAATTTGTCATAGTGATAAAAATTGATGTATTTTTCAAATGCTAGAATGAAATTATAGGTATATCATTAATATGTTAAAAATCTCAAGTAATTTCACAATGAATTGAAGACGTTAGGATATTTAACTATCTTTATTACAACATGTAAAATTGCAATATAACAAAAATAATGCAATAAAAAATTAAAATATAATAATTCATACCGAAACATAATCAAATGCATATATATAAATATACCTCCATAATTAGAAAATTCCTTGTATTGCTAGTGTTCTCCAAAAAGGATTAAAATCACCAGAATTATATGATTGTTGAATAGTTATTTCCCTATCTTTTGACATATTTTGGACTTCATAACATACATGTATATAAATATTGGAAATTTATAAAGTTAATAAGAAATATAAATTTAAAAAAAGAATACTTACCTCTAGTGCTTGTTGTTGCTCCATCATCAGCAATTTTTGAAATATACATATCGATCCCAAATGATGAATTATTTGAATTAAAAGAAAATGTAATGTTTCTATATCAGAAATATTAATGCACCTTGCAACTCCGGTACTTTTATCATAGAACTTAGTAGTCAATTGAATATAATGGAGATCAACCACTATTGCAATTTCATTGTGAATAATCTTTAATATATTTTTCAAAGAAATTGTATGTTTAACTGTTATAATCTTTAAAGGATCTCGATCATAACTTACATACCCATTTTCATCTTCAAGAATGCGTCCACCAGCATACAACTTCAGCATTACGAGAGTCATGGGATATAGAGGATATTAGTGATTGTAGGAAAATGAAAAATTAAATCATAATGCTCTTATCTCCCATCATATATATAGCCAATTTGAAAATATTAATTTATTTTCTTTATAAATGAGAATTATTAGAGACATCAACATGTGCAAAATTAATTATTTCAGCCAACTACATAAAAAAAAAAAAATCAAATTATCTTTTTCATGTCCCTTATGTAATACACGTTGTAGACAATATTTTATTTTTTAATATGTATTAGATATTTTTTTTTTCTTACAAATTGATATTTTGGTTATTCATATGGTATAAAAAACACTATTATCAAATGGAGTAAAACAAGTATGAATTCAGATATAAGGAATTTTACAAAATGTTGATATGAATAATATAAATTATAAATAAAAGTTTAAGACAACAAAAATAAGGATTTAATTTTTCTCAAGTATGGATCAATTAAAAAATATGAAATTATATCATGCAATGATACACAATCCACGTTAGAAGAAAGAGTTACTAAAGACAACTATTTGCACATGGTTTTCTTAATTACAACCCCATCTAGAGTTCAAAAGTAGAGGAAACTAATTTATTTTTTAATTGGAGGATGATATATAGAGTTTTAATATTAAATGTTAAATAAAAATGGAAAATATAATATTTTAAATCTTAAACATTAAATCATTATAGTTTACATGTTAAAACTTAAATCCATAATAAAAAAACTAATACTAAATATTAAATCCTATTAAAATTGAAATCTTATATTTTAAATTCAAAATATATTATTAGTAATATTAATGTATTAAAACATACATTTATTAAAAATATAAATAAGAAAATCATAAAGTTGAGGTAGAATGCAAAAACGATCTAATTTTTGGGGCTACATCGTGCTTTTACCTTATTAGATGTATTGAATTGGTGTTTTGCAATTTAAATTGAATTTTTTCATTCATAATTTAATTGAATAGCTTATTAATATTCATTTATAAATCTAAATCTTAAGTCATTAAGTTTTAAACTCTAATACTTCAGTACAAAACTAAACTCCAAATATCAAATCCACATTATAAGATTTAATTTTTCTCAGTTGTGGGTCAATTAAAAAATATGAAAGCATATCATACAATGATAAACAACCCATGTTGGAAGAAAGAGTTTTTCATTACAGCTATTTGCACATGGTTTCTTAATTACGACCCCATCTAGAGGTCAAAAGTAGAGGAAACTAATTTATTTTTTTAATTGTATGATGATATATAGAATTTTAATCTTAAATGTTAAATAAAATTGGAAAATATAATATTTTAAATCTTAAACTTTAAATCATTATATTTTGAATTTTAAAACTTAAATCCACAACCAAAAAAAACTAACACTATATCAATCCTATTAACATTGAAATCTTATAATATAAATAAAAATGTATTATTAATAATATTAATATATTAAAAAAATACATTTATTAAAAATATAAATATGAAAATCATGAAGTTGAGGTAAAATGCAAAAATGATCTAATTTCTTGGGGGCTTCATTGAGCTTTTAACTGTATTCGATGTATTGAATTAGTATTTTACAAATTAAATTGAATTTTTGAATTTTGTCATTCATAATGTTATTTAGTAGTTATTAATATTCATTTCTAAATCTAACCCTTAAATCATTAAATTTTAAACTCTAATACTTAAGTACAAAATTAAACTCTAAATATCAAATCCAATTAAAGTTGAAATCTTTATTTTTAAATTAAAAATATATTATTTTCAATATTAATGTATTAAAAAAAATACATCTAACAACACATATAACAATGATGTGATACGGAACTGAACTGTTTAACAAGTAAATACAAAAAAGTATGATTTTGATTTTGGACATCGTAAAGATAAATGAGAACCATTTGTTCAAGGTCGAGCAAGAAAATCTGAAATGGGGATAAGCGTGAAGGCAGCGATTGTATTAAGAATATAATAAATACTAAAATCATAAAGTTTAAGTAAAGTGCAAAGAAGAACTCATTTTTTTGGTAATTTACAAAGTGTTGAAAAAGGTAGGATAAATCACAAATGAATTAAAAAAAGGTGAGGTATTTTTCCACCTTATCCATAAAATCATTGCTGAGTTCTGCCACTTTTAGTACCAGATTTGGGGGTCATACCCACTGTAAAAAAATCTAATTTAGAAATATACACATTGTGTGTACTGTGTATTTCTCTGTGAAAAAAACTAATTATTTTTATTTTTTTTAATTTTTATTCATTTTAATAACGAAAATTAGTGATTTTTAACCAAAATCAATATAAAAATAATGATTTATAATATTTAAGCAAATTATATTTATAACATATGTATATAAATGAATAAAATAAATATATTAGTTGAAAATCGAAAAAAATAATATGACCTCAAAAGAAAAACGAAAAACAAATTTTTACCAAATTGATTGTATATTATTTTTCTTTTAAATTTATTCTTTTGGCAAATTACAGTCTTTGATGACATCGTTCTAAGACTTTAGATAATCGTTTTATGAAATAATTTTTTTCACCTTGTGAATGTTGCCTACATTTTCGTAAGAAAAACACTAAGGATATGAGTGTAAGATTATACCAAATATATAGTTATTAATACCTGAGCAAATCTAAGTATGGTACATCATTCATACCTTTGACTTGATTATTAGTCATGATTCCAAATCTAAATATGGTTGAGAATGGTAAGTTTTTTTAATGGAAATAATTGAATAATTAGAGTATCTTACCTTTTTTCTCCATTGTGTAACAACGTCTATGATTCTAGAGGGAATTAAGACAAATAACGCCAGGCACCCATGTGAAAATCTTGGATTTGATCCATATAGAAGTTGAATTTCTCCATCGATATTGCATTTGCAACTCTTGTGAATGTGTCTCTTAATCTTGGATGCTTGTATTTATCTATAACATTCGTCCTTAGGTATCGAATACACCATCTATGCATCTACCATTTGCAGGGTTGAAGGCATGAACTCATTGCGCTGCCTTTCTGATGGAGTCACACCTATCAGAGATTAAGCATGTTGATATATATTGAACAACGTACCTGCCAAGTAGTTGAAGAAACCATATCCATGAGTTATCTATTTCCTCATCCACAATAGCAAATGCAATGGGAACATATTTGCAAGATACATCAAGAGTGACCACAATAAGGATTTTGTGACGGTAATGCACATTTATAAATGAGTTGCATCAATTGACACCACCGGTCGACACTATTTATATATTTGAACAAAGTCCAAATGCCCAAAATATATAGTGTAATACATTTCCATTGCGATGCTTCCATTGGACTATAATGCCATATTTTGAAGTGTTATCTCTTGTAAGAAAAAGGGGAGTCTTGGCACAAAACTCTCTCAATTAACGAACATATCAGTGAATGCTCATCTCAAACTATACCAAGCTCTATTATATGGAATTGTATAATTCGTTGTCTCGTTAACTGCAGTTACAATTGTTCGTGCTTTAGTATCAATATCTCTTTCCACAAACGGTGTTGCTATGTTGCCGATATACCTAACTGTAATATTTCGATGATCAAAATATCTTAGACCATCCCGACTACAGGTGTGAGTTAATTCCACCACAGTAACTTTTCATTACCCATGTGTTTTACAGTAGACACCACAAATCGTCCAATGACATCATTGTTCTCTGCGTTGTTTGCTACATAAATCCAAAACATTAGACTTTGAATAATTAACATAGAACTTTTTAACGATTTTGATTGAATATTCCACCATTTTACTACGAAAGGCCTCCTTATTTTCGAAAAAAATGACCTCTAACAATTAGGCATTCAATTGTATCCAATTCTGAAAAATCATCTTCATCTTCTTTATCTTCATCAAAATCTGGATCGTAATCTAGATCATATTCTCCTACATTACCAACATTAGGATCGTAATCTTGATTAACGTTTACATATGTATCGTCATTTGGATCATCTGAAAAAAATTTCTTGTTAGATTTCAAAAATATTAAAATACAATAATTATTATTTAATTGAATCTGAACTGGATTCCACTCTTATTTCTTCTTCTCTAGTTTGATAACTTTCAATCTCATTGTAATCAGTACTGATTGAGTAGTCATAAAATTGTAAAGCTCTATAGTTGTGCATCGTATACTCTTCCTTTATGCCAAACCAATCAGTATTTTGAATATTTGTCATTTTCGAATCCGTATTTTTTTAAGTCACAGAAATCGATAGTAACCATATATTTCCATCAAGCTAAAAAAACTTAGCTCAATAAAATGAGCCACCCTCATATTCTGAATGTTATGAGTTGAACTCATACAGAACATTTTGTGGGTTATACCTGTATGGAGAATTTTGCAAATTGAACTCATAAGGACCGTTATTCGAGCCGAGAAAATTTGACATCGGAAATTTGATTAGAATAATTGTTGCAATAACTTGCATATACCATCCTTTTATAGTATGATATAAATATGTACATATGTTAATTTATAACTATATAATGATAATATCTAGATACACTAATCAACAACCACATAATAATAATATCTACGTATATTAAATTATAGCCCGTAATGATAATATCTAGATATACTAACTTAGAATCACACAATAATAATATCTACATATAGTAATTTATGTCTACATAATAATAATATTTAGATATATTAATTTATAACCATATAATCATAATATCTACATATATTAAATTATATCCACGGAATAATAATATCTACTTATCATAATTATTATATGTAGATATTATAAACCAAACTATTGTTTAATATATATTATAAGATCAAAAAATAATGTAATCTAATTTATAATCACATATTTCTTCATAATACATTATATATTATATTATATATAAATTTCATATACAATGTTATAATATCTAGATTATTATATTATTATTTTTATTGATAATATTCATTTTATTTATATTAATAAATTTATATGTTCAATTAATTTACATTATTTTTTTTATCAATAAAAATATAAAATCAAAATATCAAAATATATATATATATATAATTTTTATTGTATTATATATGATATATCAAAATTTTATAATATAATTTTTTAATTATTACAAATATTATTTTTATATCGATAAATGAATAAAATATACTAATTTTATTTATATAAATTAACAAAAATTTTTTAAAAAAAAGAATGAGTATAAGTTTCACATATTTACACATAATGGGTAGATTTCTAAATAAATATTTTGATTGTAGGTGTAATTCTAATTAACTCCACAATTCCAATATGCACACACCCCTTTGATGCTTTCTAGGCATTTAACTATGCTTAAAATTTTATCAATCAAATCATCTTCTTCTGTAATCATTATTAAAATAACCTTACTTTATTTGTTTTATATAACAAATTTTCTATAAAATTTGTTTATATATGATTACTTTGTTATTGAGATTATTTGAAATTTTAATTTTCAATGAATACATTTCAATATTATTGTTTAGTTTTATGTGCTGATGACACACATACTTATAGATGATGTAACTATTAGTTTTGGTAACTATTGTGATTGATATAAACAACATATGTTCTATTAGATATGCAATAATACCTTATGAAATTAAACCAAATTGGATATAGTTTTTGAAATAATTGGATAGACATATGATACGTGGAATACAATGTGTTTGCATAATAATTAATTGATATGTTAGATTGATAAATGAAAATTTCCTAATGTTGTTGCAAACATAGAAATTTCTCATCAAATAAATTTATAAGCTCTAATCTACACAAAATACAAATTGAGAAAATTTGTATGGTAGATTTCCAGATCGATCACAAGGAGATTGTACTTGTTAAGTGTTTCAGCAGATGCAAAATTCAGAATAATAGTAGTTTTTAGTCTAAGTTCAAACTAATAGTGGTAGGTAAGTTCAATAAACAGGGTCAAGTCTCAACGCTAAAAATAACAAATACTAGTTTTAACACAGACTAATGCGAAGATGGCTTAAGGATCTGCATGTGGTGTGGTGCTAAGATGCATAATTTAATTTACCATGTTCTTATACTCACAACTTTAAACAACCTAAGTCTGCCCAAGTCATTCATCACATTTTCAGCTAAGCTAGTCTCAAATATCATCACTAATATTGTGATTAGGTCTACTCGCATACAAAGTATATAGAACTAGGTCTATCCGGTTCTACTAGTTTTACCCTGTACTAATACCTATTACTTCCGCCTTGATTTATTTGTCTACCTCTAAATCAAGCATATCAATTGCGATGTAACTTGTTCCCCTCCTTAAGTCTACCCATGGAATGATAGAAATAAGAACTAAGAAACAAACATAAATTTCATTATTAACCCTAGATCTATACTACCATGTTTTACCTTAAGGCATTCCTAAAGTTTTAGTTACTCATACATGGAAGATAAAATATGATATCATTAAGATAAACTGAAGAGAATAGCAAACGCATTGTAAAACAACAGTCAAAGTACGAAATATTCAGCAAGCTAAAGATAAAGTTGAATAACATTAAAATAAACTGAATAACATTAAAACAATGCATTAGACAAACAAAAAAATTGGATTTTTTTATGATAAAATTTGTATAAAGTATGATGAAACTTTAAAAATACTCTTAAATCCTAGACGCACCATATACAACTTTGTAAATTTGGTTGTAAAAGTGAAATTTATTAATCCACATTGTATAGTATGTAATAATGTTCACATTGTGAAAGAAAGTGCGATTGTAAAATTTGGTAAATCGAGGAATTTCCATATTGTCATACTCATAAGATATGTTTAAAATTAATTTGATCTCTGGAAATATATATAATAACATGTTTTATTATATATTTTTAAGATTGTCATTAATTTTGAATAAACCCAATAGATAATATGAGTGACTATTACAAAATTTCATTTTTAGTAAACCCCATTCCATGCAAATTCGTTCAGTGACAGATGAATGTCATTGGATGCTAGTATTTTTTTCTTTTAATTGATCAATAAAGAAAACGAGCACAACGTGATCGTCCTAATATAACAAGGCACAAAGTGCCTATAGAATTTTGACATTCAAAGAGGCATTGGACAGGTCCTTCAAACTCAGAAAATCCATATGATTTGATTATTCATGCATCAAATTAATCTTACTAGAAAATGGGATATCAACAATATTCACCAAATTTAATTTATAAATCTATTTATATGTGCTATCTTCATCAAATGGTTGTATGATATGAAATGAAAGTTGAGCTATTGAATCTATGTCGCCGATCTTCGTGTTCCCTATTGGATACTTATCTAGTGAAACTTGGCTCCAAGCTGGTAAAAAGTGAAAGTTGATGAAATGCATGAGATAAATTAATTGCCATTTTTTTATAACAAACATGAAAAAAGTATATTGAATTACTCTATTAAATAGGAATTATATTTTATAGATAATAAACAGTAAAACCAAACACAATTTAATTCTCAAAAATTGTTTCTTGAGAATCATTTCTAAAAAATGATTTTAAAGGGTTGAACTAAAAAGAAGCTTAAATATGAGGATTAGTGGCTCTGATGCTCATAACCTGACGCGTATTGTAGGGTTGTATTTCAAGATTGGCCCAACTTATTTTACAATCAAATGGGCCTAAACTTCTAAAACCCTCCTGCAAATCAAGTGGCGCCGAGAAACCGGGGGAAAGGATCAGCTTCTTGGATCTTCAGGCCGCCGCGATGCCCACTATAAGCGTGGGCAGAGATCGTCTCTTCGAAGCCATTGGGCGGGCATACAGTAAGTTATTAATTCATGTTTTATCTTTGTGCATATTTGAAAATGAATTAACGTTTGATGGATTTGTGTAGCCAAGGAGGAGTTCGAGGATCTGTGCTTCAAGTTCGGCATTGAGCTTGATGATGAGGTAGGCATATTTCTGTTCTGCTTGTGAATTTAACAACTACTGATGGTAGAAGTACACATTTTTCCGTTTTCTAAGCTAATTTATCTGCTACTTAGATTGAAATTCCATTTAAGAAAAAAGAAAGAAAACGTTGGGTGGACGATAGTGTTTCTAGAGGTTTTGATTCTTCCGGAATTTTAGTACTTCGATGTGAATTTAGACGACAGAGAAGGCAATTATTCGTAAGGAGCAGCATTTGGAAGATGAAGATGCTTCCGAAGACGAGGAAGTGATATACAAAATTGAAGTGCCGGCCAACAGGTACTTCAGAGATTCTGTTGTTGTATGAAAATTATTGTTTTTAGACTTACGGATGGTACACGCAGGTCGTATAGCGTAGGATTGCTACAGTTTTTATCTGGGTTATGGTTTTTTTCTTTTTCGAAATTGTAAATTTGATATTTTCCAAAATTAGAGGGTCAGCTTGTTCGTGCTTGCTGATTCTTTCATTATATGTGTCACAGATGTGATTTGCTCTGTCTGGAAGGGTTGGCTCAGGCCCTCCGTATATTCAATGGAACTGATGCTATACCTACATACAATGTATCGTGTGTTGATAAATCAACCATGCTAAAAATGCATGTAAAGCCTGAGGTATACATGTCTGCCGACTAGTTTTTTTCCAAGTTCCATTTTCTTTCAACCCTTTAATAAATAATGCGTTTCTTTGATTATAGACAGCGAGGATTCGACCCTATGTTGTATGTGCTGTTTTACGAGGTATTACATTTGATGAAGCTCGATACAATAGTTTCATTGATCTGCAAGACCGGCTTCATCAGAATATATGCAGGTAATGTTGATATTTTTTAATTCAGGGCCAAACACATAAACACATTGAAATCAGCGATGTTTCTTATGTTATTTACTTCTCATTGTTGATTTATTTTCCCTGATATCTCTGTAGACGAAGAACCCTTGTTGCTATTGGTACACATGATTTGGATACCATTGAAGGGCCTTTCACGTACGAGGTATGCTGCCATTATAACATGCTTTAGTTGCCGTAAGGTTGATATCATATTGATGTTTTTCAGGCTTTGTCCCCTGAAGAGATAAATTTCATTCCACTGAAAGAGGTACTGTGGTTCAGGGTTCTCTTTCATGGTTCTGTGCAACCGAATATCTAGATTTTGAAATTTTCATATGGAATTGTTCAGACTAAAAAATTTAGAGCTGATGAGCTGATGGAAAAATACAAAGTGAGTCCTCACATTCATTTTATATGTTGCAGTCTCAAAGTTTACTGAGTGAGTTTTTTCTCTTACACCCTATTGAATATTTATTTAATTCACAGTCAGATCTGAAGCTTAAGAAATTCTTGCATATCATCGAGAACTCACCTGTATTTCCTGTTCTGTATGATCGCAACAGGTATTTAAGGTTTTATTACATCAACTGTGCATTTGCTACTGCATTGAGTATGCATTATTGTTGATTAAACCTCAACGTCAATTATCTGCAGAAATGTTTTGTCTCTTCCTCCTATTATAAATGGGGCACATTCTGCCATCACTTTGAAGACAAAGAACGTATTCATAGAGTGCACTGCTACAGATAGGACAAAAGCCAGTATTGTTTTGAACACCATGGTAGTGTATTCTTCACATCTTTCTTCTCATCTACCACATCAATCTGAGCTCTTCAAAGATCCATTTTCATGAATCCCGCAGGTTACCATGTTTTCAGTCTACTGTAAAACGAAGTTTCAGGCAGAGCCAGTTGAAGTTATATACCCCAATGGAGAGTCCTACAGATACCCTGATCTGTCTCTTTATCGTATCCATGTGCCATTGTCATACATCAATGGGATTGTTGGTGTGACATTATCTGCACATCAGGTATGTCATGCTTAATGCAATCCTTGATCATTTTGTTGACTGACTTGCCTTTTGTAAGTCTGTTCAATATTCACGTTTATGGGATGCATTTCAGGTGACTAGCTTGTTGAGCAAAATGCAACTCCATGTGGAGCACTCTAAATCAGAGGAAAAAGAGACACTCTTAACTGTATCAGCTCCTCCTACAAGAAGCGACATTCTTCATGCATGTGACGTTGCTGAGGTGACTATGGCCCTTTCTTCATCTCTCCTAAGCGCAGTTTTTATTTTTTTACATATGTGCATGTTTTTAAAAATTAATTTCTCATTATTTCTCTTTTCAAGGATGTGGCAATTGCCTATGGTTACAACGAAATTCAAAAGATAAGAATTCCATCTTTGAAGCCTCAGACGTTGAACGAATTCACGTATCTTCTTAGGATGGAAGTATGTTTACATTACTCTTCAAACTTGTATAATTTAGTTGTTCTTCATTTTTGTTACTCCTTCCATGTGAATGAAGTTTGCATATTTCTTGTAATACAAGTCCTTTACCGTATGATGTGCCTCTGTATTTTAGATGGCGATGGTTGGTTATACAGGCGTGAGCCCATTTGTGTTGTGCTCATATAAAGAAAATGTCTCCATGCTTAACCGAAAAGACGACAAGACAAGAGCAATTGTTGGGAATCCCCGTTCTGCTGACTTTGAGGTTTCTTGATCACCTTTTTTCTCCAATGAATACATCGTTATCAATTTTTTTTTTCCAATTGATTCTCTGATTACAACCTATTTTTCAGATGCCCCGTACTAGACTTATGCCTGGCCTACTGAAAGTGGTGCGGCACAATAAGGACCATCCTAAACCAATCAAGGTAGGTGATCTCTTATTTGTTCTTTCATCTTGGAAAACATGCTGATTGTTCTTGACGACCTGAATAGATATTCGAAGTTGGTGATGTCGTGGTGTTAGATAACACAAAAGACGTCGGCACATCGAATCGTCGTCATCTTGCTGCCTTGTACTGTGGATCCACATCTGGTTTTGAGGTACTGATCCATACATTGCGATTTCTCCCTGGATATGATCATGGAGTCACTTGTTACTGTCAATAGATCTTCATTACTACAATCCCACCTAACTGATTGGTCCTTTTGCCGCCAACCAGTTGATACATGGCGTAGTGGATAGGATCATGGAAGTGAACGTTATCCCCTTCGTGTCACCTGGGGATGATTCCGGCTACTACATTCAGCCTTCAGATGTACGTGTTCCCTTCCATATCCTGCTGCTGCCATCACTCTAACGTCTTACCATACCAACCATCCAACCCCATTTACAGGAACCCGAGTTTCTTCCGAAGCGGCAGGCCAGCATCATCCACAAGGGGAAGAACATCGGATGCTTCGGGATAGTTCATCCGGAGGTAAATACAACCCATCATCTGGAGTCATTTGGAAGTCTCAACTTAGCTCCCATCATGTCAAATGAATGCAGAACGATGTTTCATTCCCGTCATTTGGATACTTTGTTCTTCAGGTTCTGGACAACTTCGGCATTCCGGATCCATGTTCTTTCATGGAGCTAGACGTTGCGAGTCTTCTTCTCTAGGGCGCCGCTGCTGTGCCGCCTATGAGCTCGTCCCTTTTCCTTTTCCTTCAGGATCGGTTTCTGAGAGTCGTTCCCGGCGTGGGCCCAAAGGAGTGTCTGGTGCGGGCCCCATTCACCTACCTTCCAGGATTCATTTCAATGGCCACCTCGCTAAGCTTCCTCTCCTTTTTTTTTCTCCTCTTTATTTATCTATTTAATTATATTTTTTTGAAAAGAGGGTGGGGGGAGAAAGATGCTTCGCCTCGGCTTTTTACCCAACCGAACCATGCTTTTTTCAAAAACTGCCGCGTGGCCTTTATTTGTGACGACGATAGCACTTGCTTACGTGGCTTGGAGGGTAAACACAGAATGAATAATCTTAATAATTTATACTCTTGCGGTAAAATTTGAAATATCTCAAACCGTGATGGCAATTACGTCACGGATGGTTTAGCCTTTCCAGCTGAAAAAGTCACGTGCGTTTATAATGTATCGGTAAATTATATTATTTTTTGATACTTACATATTATGTTAACAATAGCGTTTGTTTTCTTAATAATAATAGTTATATTATATAATATTAAAATATATTATTGTATGTGAGACATACATTAACAATTTTTAATGGAATTGCAAATAAAGAATAGATTATCTTTTAGGGTGTGATGAAAAGGGATTTACTATTGCATTCCAACTTTAGGCCTTGAAAGGCGGCGGAATGCGGTGCCCAATTGAAGATCCAAAGTCGAAAGGAAGAGGCGGGAGGGGGTTTGCTCAACTTTGCCTTGGTGAAGGGAGGAGTTTTCCCCACGTGTAAAAGTTGGTGGTAAATGGAAAGGACAAAGGTGCCACACAAATTTACTGATACGTCACACTTGAAAGGGTGTTTAATACCATGGGGCGGCCCCTCCATTTCCATTTCAATCTCCTCCCCTCCCCTCCCCTCCTGTGTTGATTTGATTCCATTCTTAGCTGAGGCTCCTAGTATCCTAAGCTTCTCCATTTACTCCTCGCTCTTGGATTCTCTCCTCCCTCGTGACTTCAACCCGCTACTCCATCTTTTTGCGTCTTGTCCAATCAATCGTGCTCCCCTGCGGCGATGGTGTTTTTAGGAGCCATGGGAAAGGCTTCGCCTTCATCGCTCTTGTGCTTGTTTTTCTGTGTTCATCTCTCGTTTGGCATTGCCAGTAAGTTAATGTTTGTTGGGATTCATGGGTTTTGGTTTACGGTGATGTCGGGATTGTGTTTTTGGGTGATGGGCTCTGCTCTGTGTTTTGGGGTTTTCTTAACTTCGTTTGTACGTTTCTTGGCTGTTGCGGCTTTTGGGTTTTCAGCGAAGACCGTTAACTGGGACTGGCTCCTTTTTTTCTTTCTTGTGTTTCTCTTTTTGAAGGTTGTCAGTCTTTTATCGGAGTTAATTACGGGCAGGTAGCTGATAACTTGCCCCCGCCAGCTGCGACGGTTAATCTTCTGAAGTCGACGAGTTTCGAAAAGGTGCGGCTGTACGGCGCCGACCCAGTTATCATAAAAGCGTTAGCGAATACGGGCATCGGAATTGTCATCGGTGCTGCGAATGGTGATATTCCGGCGCTTGCTGCGGATCCGAATTTCGCCGGGAACTGGGTCTATTCAAACGTACTTGTTTATTATCCGGCGAGCAGAATCATCGTTGTCTCTGTCGGCAACGAAGTGGTTACATCGCCGGACCCGAATCTTGTCTCTCAGCTAGTCCCCGCGATGCAGAATGTCCAGAACGCTCTCAATGCTGGTTGGTAACATTATCATTAGTTCCAATTTTGTTTCAAGTTTTCAACAGTCCTGATTACCTGATAGTTAAGTTGTGATTTTGTTGTTTAAAGTTTCAGCAATCCTGATTTCATGATGGTTAACGAAGTTTCTTTTGCTATCTAAACCAGCTTCATTAGGAGGGAAGGTGAAGGTTTCCACAGTGCATTCTATGGCAGTATTGAGCCAATCGGACCCGCCATCTTCAGGGGCTTTTGGATATGGAGACACAATGAGAGCTTTACTCAAGTTTCTCAGTGCAAACGCTTCACCTCTCATGATCAATCCATACCCCTTTTTCGCTTATCAAAGTGATCCTCGCCCTGAGACGCTGGCCTTCTGTTTGTTCCAACCGAATGCCGGAAGAGTTGATTCGGGAACTGGGATCAAGTACATGAATATGTTTGATGCACAAGTTAGTTCACTTTTGATGCTACTCAGATAGCATTGATGTCTGTCTTTTTCTGCTGAAGACTGATTCTCCTTTGTTACGGTTAGGTTGATGCGGTGCACTCAGCCATGAAAGGCATGGGTTTTGGTGACATCGAGATTGTGGTGGCGGAGACAGGATGGCCTTATCGAGGAGATCCCACTGAAGCAGGCGCAAGTATTGATAATGCAAAAGCATATAATGGGAACTTGATCAACCACCTCAGATCCGGAGTTGGCACTCCTCTGATGCCCCATAAAACAGTTGACACCTATCTCTTTGCTCTCTATGATGAAGATTTGAAGCCTGGTCCTTTGTCCGAACGGTCATTCGGTCTTTTCAAACCCGACCTTACCCCATTATATAATGCTGGTCTTTCCAAGAGCACTCAGGTATACAGAGTCTCCTCCCCTGTTGAGCAATCGAACATTGTTTTGGTGGATTATGGATAACCTTGTACAAGTTACCTCACTTTATTTTGTGTAGACTCCTGCGCCAGTTTCAGAGGCTCCAGCTCCAACAGCTCCTGTGGCTCCTGCCCCCACAAATACTCCCACTGCAACTCCTCCAACTTCTGTTTCACCAGCTGCTCCTGTTCCGACAACCACTGCTGCACCAGTCACTCCAGTAAGTCCTGTGACTCCAGCAGCTCCAGTGACTCCAGTAATTCCCATGACTCCAGTAGCTCCGTTGGATCCAAATCTGGTGCCGAATCCAGCATCAGGTTGGTGTGGAACTCTGGCAGCCATTCCTCAGGCTCAATTACAATCATATCTTGACTGTATTCCGATTGAGCCTGGTGGCAGATAATTTGAATCTGTGTCACATGCTGCTGACGCTATGAATCTCTTATGGCAGGAATCAATGGAGGTGTGACTTGTCCCAAACCGCCACCATCACTACTAATCCTAGTAACAGTTCCCATCCTTCTCCTTGGTTTCATCTTCATCATTCTGCAGTAATTTTGTCAACGAAAGTATGAAAATAACGATGAAACAAGCATTTTTGGGTGCGTCCTCTTGTGTTCCATTGGCACTGCTGAAGCATTACAGTGTGTTGTCTTTTATCTGCAGGCTATGGTTCTTGCGCTTAGTATGGGGAGGCAGTAGGATGCACCTGCTGTAAATAAGTTATTTTTAACTTAAGGATTATCGTCGTGTCTATATCCGTTGTCGTCCAGCGGTTAGGATATCTGGCTTTCACCCAGGAGACCCGGGTTCGATTCCCGGCAACGGAATATTCCTTTTCCTTCGCCAGAGTGGAAATATGTGCTGAGTATTTTTTTTTAATTTACGCGCTCCTTTCTTCAATACAATTTGGATGGATACTAACTGTTTTTTGATGTTTTTTTTTCAAATCTATTAAGTTTATTCTTGGACCCAAATTCGTGGGTTTTATATGGACATCCACCAATTTCCAAATGGCAGAAAAAAACATGCAAAAATCAATCAATCAAATTTCCATGTTTTCTATACTAATAATGCATGTTTTTCTTCATACATCCAATCCTGATCTCTATAGTTGACATCTTTATAGATAGAGAGTCAATCTAAAATTATTCCGTACTTTTTTAGAATTTTGTGATATCAAATGTATGTTGACAAAGAAAATATTACAAAAAATGAAATTAAATCTCAATAAATATTGAAAAACATAATCAAACAACCACACATATAAGGGGCATGTGCAAACAAAGTTTTACTATTGATTTTTACCTGTAATGTTTACACATACATATTCAACACTAACATATGAAATTGACTAAAAACAAAAGGAAGTAAAATTAGCAAATGATAGAATTGATTCTAATACTCATAAATTAACTTAAAGACTCTGAATTCCCTAATAGCTTAATGTTTGGATCCTTATTTAAATGGGAAGATATATTGAGATTTCATTATAAAATTATATCAAATCTTATATCAAAGTCTTCTAAAAATAAGATTTAAATTTTCTAGATCCTTATATAAATTAGAAGATATATTGAACTTTCTTAATAAACTTGTATCAAATCTTATATCATAATCTTCATTCAAATAGCTAAATTTTTTACAACACCAAAATCATATCTAATGTTTTCTAATTTAAGTTGAAATCATTCTGAAGAATCATAAAAAGATATAAAAATAATTTGAAAATATAAATAAAATACATGTAGAACAATTTAAAATATTTATAAAAAACTATAAATATAAATGGTAAAAAATCACTTATCAAAAATCATTATAACGAGGTACAAAATCATAGGTTAGAACCACAAGAAATAATTTATTAATGACAATAAATTTTTTAATATATAAATTAGCAATTTTAATGATGTACAATAATATACGAAATGCTTTACAGAATCAGATTTCGATTTTGGGCTGTAAAGTGGGCCTCTAGTAAACCCATTAAGAAGTGGGAGCGTAAGATGGGGGAATTGAAAATCTACGTTCCCCGTCTCCTTGCATCGCCAATCCATAACTGCGAGAAAGGGTGAGAGCAGCAATGGCGACGCCTGTAAACCTCTCGGTTGCTCCCCCTCGGTGTGAACTACTACCTTCCAGTCTTGGTTTTTTGAGGAGGTATTCTTTCGTTGTTGGATTTTTCATTTGTTTCATTCTGCGTGGTGTCAATTTCCTATTTGGCTCTTCATGGTTTGGTTTCTTACTTATACCTGCAGAACGTTAAATCTCCAAGGTAGAGTTTCAGCTTTGGTAAGCTCTCAGGGCGAATCATCATCATCTCTCGGTGCGTATTCGACGATATTGATGATAAGGATAATATTTGCGTGCGTATCTTCTTTTTTCTTTCCTTATGATGAAAACTTACGGGAATCAAAATTCTCGTCTAATACTTCTCAGCTGCATCGGGTGTATCCCATTGAGCAGGAAAGTGATGATTAACTTGGATTGTTCTCATTTTTCCTTCCTATACAGGCTTTTCAAAAAGAAGCAACAGATTGCAGTTAAAGCATGAGCAAATTGATTTATCCTCCAATTTGTGGTATTCATTTTCTCTTCCCCGTTAATCGTTTCTGAACTCTGGGGGAAACCGTTGGTTTTATATTGTAATTAGCCTTATGTGTAGTATTCGAAATTTTGTTTTGGTGCAAAAATTTTACGTAAGCTGCTTATTTCTGTATCTTTGAACCACTCAAGTGAGGGGATGTTTTCCGGTTTCTATTCCCTGCTTGTGTAATTCTGCTATTAGCGTCTTTTATTTTCATCATTCGTTGGTTGGAAATGCTCGTGCGGTTTTTTTTTTCCTTTAGCTGGAATACTATGAGTAAAATCCTGTTTTGCATCAGTAATGGTGGCGTTATAGAGGCCAAAAAAGGCAATCCACCAGTGATGCCTGCTGTTATGACGCCTGGGGGCCTATGGATCTTGCAACTGTGTTGTTCAGAAATCGCATAATATTTATTGGACAGCCAGTCAATTCGCAGGTTGCTCAGAAGGTTATATCACAGCTTGTCACTTTGGCAACAATTGATGAAGAATCTGATATTTTGGTACATGCATTCCCCTTGGTGCCAAGTATTTAAGTCTTGGATGTAAGGATTCACATGAACTATTTCCTTATTTATTTTTGAATGATATTAGTTGTATCTGAACTGCCCGGGTGGAAGCACATACTCAGTCTTGGCAATATATGACTGCATGTCATGGGTGAGCATACGCATATATACTTTCACTATGTTGCTTATATTTGGCATCCAGTGGCAGGGAGTAGTAACCGTTGGACGATTCCTAACCCATTTTTGAGCATTTTTTTTGTTGTATCAAAATCATTTCAGATAAAACCCAAGGTTGGCACTGTATGTTTTGGGGTAGCAGCGAGTCAAGGTGCCCTTCTACTTGCCGGTGGAGAAAAGGGAATGCGGTATGCCATGCCGAATGCTCGTATCATGATACATCAACCACAAGGTGGATGTGGGGTAGGAACTTTTCATCCCATCTCATCTCTGCAGTTTTTCTATCTGCTTTGTATTGCAACTTGGCAAAGTATTCGTTATTTCTTTTAATACTGACCCTAAGGTGTCAAAGGCTGTGTGAAGTAGACGCCATCAGCAGATAATCTCCCCCTTTCTGAATTTCATTCGGTGACTGAAACTTGGTTATTCCACTTTCAGGGTCACGTGGAAGATGTAAGGCGCCAAGTGAATGAAGCTGTCCAATCACGCCATGTCAGTTTTCTTCCACTGAACTGAATATCTTACTCAACTCTTGGTAACAGTCAAACATAAGATCATGTTTTGCCACAGAAAATAGATCACATGTACGCCGCCTTCACCGGCCAGCCCTATGAGAAGGTTCAACAGTACACTGAGAGAGACCGGTTTTTGTCGGTGTCGGAGGTAACAACATTACGCTTCCTTGTGTTCGATCGGTTGCTGTTTGGCTGCTTTTCAGTTGAAAGAGAAGCCCCCTGTTTTCAGGCTTTGGAGTTTGGGCTCATCGATGGGGTTCTAGAGACCGAGTACTGAGTCTACACCTCAATTGCGACAAATCCATCGACACTTGTAGAATCACATGTTCATGTTTCAGCAATTCTTGAACATTCTGATTTTCTTAGTGCAGACTGCGGGCTCAGACAGTGGCCAATATGCTCCAGGATCTCATGTATTTCGCATACGACTGCGAGAGTGGTCAATAGGAATGCGCGGTAAGCAGAGGGAGTGTTTGGTAGTAGTGGTTTGTTAATAATTTCTATTTGATGATTAATTCCATTTAAAACCTCATGTAGTGTAAGTTAAAAAGTAGATTTAAATAAAGGTAATTTAGTTTAAAGGTTAGTATTATACTTTTGTTTCTAAAAAATATTTTTTTTAATTAATTTCAAATCTTTTTGAATTATTTTAGTTAAAACGTATACTTGATATATTTTTTTATTTTTTTATCTAACCTTCATCTGTATCATTGTAAATTAATATCTGAAACATATCTAAGTTATTTTTTTAATGATTCTTATGATTCAACTATATCATTTAAAATTCATCCATGTTTTTAAAATTATTGTGATGATTCAAAATCGAATAACACAGTACAAGGTAAGAGGTTTTTAATTAACTAAATGCCCTTTTCTAAAAAAAGTGATTTTTCAAATATGTGTATTTTTAAAAATATTGAATGAATACCACTTATTTAAATTTTTAGTTATTTTTGTGTTAGTGTATTAAAAACTAATCATTGAAAATATAAAAACTAATTTTTATATTACTAATTTTCTAATATACCAAATAAATAAATAAATAAATAAATAAATAAATATATATATATATATATATATATATATATATATATATATATATTGTTACCTCAATTAGAAATATTCAACAAAGAAAAAAAATTAATAGATATTTATCCAATATTGTTGAAATTCATGGCATTCAATAAATCTTTTTTGTATGGAGTATTTACCCGAATGGCTCCATGAGTAAAAAAAAAGAGTGTCCGTATAAGCACTTTGGAATGAATAGAGCCTCGATAAGAGTATCTAGAAAGATAAACCACAAAGGAAGGCGTCAAATAGAAATGAAGGTGGAGTGCAGAGCATCTAGACAAATGATGGTCAAGAAGGGTCGTAGGTGTAGTGTAATGAAAGCTTGACAAGGAGTGCTTGGGAATGTGTTCTTTCTTGAGAGGATCTCAAACAAAAGAACTACTTGTATCATGAGAACTCTGTCGTCACGATGGGGGTTGGGCAAAGACTAAAGAGTTCTTGGGCAAGTACCTTAGCATAGTCTCTTATGTGTTGAAGATTCGAAGAGGGGTGCTAATATAGCAAATACCCACAAAGCAACACCTTGGACAGAAAATCCGAGAAAAGAGAAAATCTAGCCACCACAAAAGAAGGTGAAGAGCCTCTTACTCATAGAAAGCCCAAACATTATGTTAAGAGTAGTTGCTTAAAGGGTGATTTAGAGAAGAATAACCAGGCACTATATAGTGACTTGAACAACACTAAAGAATGGGCAAAGGTTGATGGTAAAAGCCCAAATGCTTTACCTTAAGGCGAGATCCTAAACAAGATATAAGAACTCGAACAATGTGCAACAATTGTCTATAAGGCGATTGAGAAACTTTCAACAATGATCAAGGATGACTCCTCAACTAGGGGTACTATCATAGAGCTCAATATGATCATCTATGTAGGCCTACACAAACCAATAATCGCGATGCTCATCATGTTTCATCAATGGCCGGTAAAGACAGATGGATAGTTGGAAATCACCATCAAAGATCTAAAGTAGAAATGACTAAGAGCAATAGATTTGCTGGTCTACCTCACATCCCAAGCCCCAAAACTTGGTTGGGGGGTGAATAGGAATATCTAGAGCGGAGAGGTAATGAGAGCATAGAGAACCATCTCTTAATGTTCAAAACAACAACACTAGGGACTACATGAAACAATGCTCTGTCTGCATCCCACTTGACTAGAAAAACAATAGAAAACCTCTTCCGCTTCGAACGATTGGTGTGATAAGTAATGATACCTTGGTTAATCTCTATTTGATTCATCCAACTTTCTTAGAGCATACCAACCCTAATGCCATGGGAGCTTGCGGGAGAGAAAATGAAGAAGTATGATCCACACCAAGAAGGCATATGAAAAATAAAGAAGGGGGAATTAGCTTCGGCCATAAGAAAACGAGGCTGGATTTTAGCCCATGTGAGCACAAGTCATCGAATGATGCATATAGTTATATGCGCTCACCAACGGTACAATGCAACGACTAGTTAAGAAATAAGCTCATATATAAAACCTGAGATATTATGTAAACTGAAAGTATTGTAGAGAAAAAAACACTCTACATTTTGTTCAAGGAATCAACAATTTCTCTCAAATTCAAAACAAGCTTGATTGGCTGTTCTAGAGCCAATACATAAGATATTTAGGGCTATTTTTTTTATCTTGATGTTAAGAGTGGGATTGTTAAAGAAGAAATGGTAATGGTAGTTGCTGCACCATCAAAGTTTGACGGCAAACATTATACTACTTTGGTTAAAATGATGAAAAATTATCTCATCAACATCAAGGCCTAGGAGGTTTTTATTAAACCTGACCTTCCTGCAGCCTGCAGGATTGATAGGAGCTCCTACAGAACGATGCCAATTGATCGAAGAGCAATATCATGAAATGGAACTGGAATCAACTCATGCCCTTGATGGAACACTCATAATGGAGATCTATGAAAATTTTCTAAGCTTTGAAACACCAAAGGAGTTATGGGTGGCATTGTAAAATATCTACAACACTACGATTATAAACAAAGATAGAAACATTGATAGGTCGTGGAATTCGATTTAAGGGCTCAATATTGCATTCGGGATCATGGATTTCTACACCAAACTATTAGGTTTTCTAGACAACCTTGAAGCATTGAGAAAATAAATTGAAAAAAGACAGGATTAAACATAAAATTATTAACTTTTTACTTGTTTCTTTGTATGCTCGAGATGATCGAAACATTAAGAACAATGGCACACTAGTAGTTGCTTGATGGTCTCTTAGAATCTGAAATGTGATTTACATCACAGCAACAAGGTGAGCTTCAAGAAATTGCATTCCAAAAAACCAGCCATCTCGAGGGAAATACATATAGAAACTTTAGTAAGGAGCACTTATTTTGGCAAGCGATAGACTTATTAATAGAAACAAGGAAAAAGGTAAAAGTATTGAGAATAGAGATATAGAAGATGAAGATATTTAAGTATGGGTGGAGTTATTCCCATACTTAGGCTTAGAAACACCATAAAACCAAGGCTAATAGCCCTCGAGGCAGCACCAATCAAAGCTCAACAACCCATGACACGACATTCCAGCCGTAAGGGGAGAAGTAGGCATGTCTAGTAGCTGAAACAAAGGTTATAGATGCACCTCCTTCAGCACATTCAGAGAGCTCTCCATCTGCCATCTACAAGAGAGCAAGAGAATGGGCATACAACATAAATGCTTAACGAGCCAGGGAGTTGCTCGCAACAGTTGATCAGATCCAAAGGCAGAGTTTCCAGAACTACAAGCAATTGCTAGGAGCCTTCGTATTCGAGGAGGCATACATCCACCCTCGTGTCCAAAGAAGGGGCACAGATCCAATCCGAGTCTCAAAAGAAGTTTACAAAGTGCAAGGTTTCGAAGTAGAGATTAACATCTACCCATTTTCTAGGGAAGTGCTAGAAGAACTCTTAACAATAAGGATGCCATTGCCCTCATGGGCTTCCTACCTTTGAAGACAATAACAACCCACCAACATCTAGGCATATTGGACATCAATGAGGGCCACATCCACCACTAGCTGATATTGATTGTTCGCATCCTAATTATCCGAAGACGTTCAAGAATGGTATTAGATGATCCCACCAAGTACCATATGCAGTTTCAATGATTTTGCATTTTTATCCAATTTTCCGTTCATGATGATTATGAAAACATCAAGACAAAAGTCAAAACTAGGGATACTATACGTTAATTCAATGATTTTGTATTTTATATTATCATTAAGTAATGTGATTTTATAAACACGATACTAAAATTCATGTATCAAACACATTGACAATATTCAATAATTCTACTTTTAATTATGCTAACTACCAAAGATCACTTTAATTATAAACTGACGAAGATTAGGGATAGAACAGCTACTCCCTATATACTTCTGTTCCGAACATGGGGCATACTTATGAAGTCTTTGAGGCATGTGTATGGCACAGAACACAAGTCATTTTCCTGCAAATAGAAGCGTTGCATTTTTGTTAGCATGGTGGAAATGGTCGAGAAAACGTCCGATGTTGAAGAAGAGACAGTTCACAAGTAGGTGAGTGAGTATGCAATACCATAATTCTGTCGCACTGATGTAAACCTGTGGATGGCTTTGATAAGTCCCCCGAATTTCATAGACTTGAGTGGCCCCATGTGCCTGGAAACAGAGCTCAACTTAGCTTCAGAGGGAGTAGCAAGCTGGCACTTTCTAATCCCACAAATAAAAGGATTAGAACAGCTTCGAGGTACAAGAGTCACACGGAAAAACAGTCCACACACTTACACAATTTCGGTGTAACGAATCCTCCAAGGTGGGAATCCCATGTTACATCTTGCAGGTCCATATACTAACATTAGATCAGGATCTGGTTCCAGGTAACCTGATTTCACGGAAATGAAAAAGTCGAACTTCTTGTTCATCTAGTCATCATACATGAGGGAGTGAAGGTCTGAAGATGAAACTAGGCCAACAACGTACCTATTTCCTTGAGGGCATCTGTCAGGTCAGGCTCTGTCAGCTTCCGGTTCTCAGTATGAGCATCAGAGTATAGTTTTGTTAAATGATTAGCTGCTTTTGCGATAGCTAGTTTTCCATCAGTAAAGGAAACGAATTCTAAATGTATTTTCTGCTCATTGATTGTATCATTAGCATAGCCCTGTAAGAATGAGGTTTCAATATTAAGTGAGATCCGGTTCAATGGTTTGAATGTGGCACAGTGATCATGTAAATCAGCAACCGTAGTATCGGAAAAGCAAAAATTGGAGCCTTACATTAGACAAGCCTTCACTTTCCAGCCACATTTCAAAAACATCTTTTCCTTTCTTCAGCATACCTAAAACAAGATTGAAAAAAAAGGAGACTGTATGCAGGAATGTTGAAAAAAGAAACGGATTTGAAGATGGGATTTTTAAAGGCAACGAAATCCATAGGCCCTGAAATGCCATGAATGACAAAACCAATTTTCCTTCGTTTCATGTAACGATTTAACAGTACCTTTTTCATCATACAGACATACATTCTTCACTCCAATTTTAGCAAGCCATCTCAGGATATCAAGAACTTTGAGCGTCTGAATAGCTTCTTCACTGTCTATAACAACGGCCAGGTACTTGACTTTACTAACATCAAGACCTCTATACCTCTTCAACAAACCACGTCCGATAAGGAAGCTCTCAACTGCACTTATCAGGCCAACAGTAAAGTACCACATGCTCACGGTCAAATGCATTGTATGCCAAAGAAGACATGATGCAACCTTCGCAAGCTGCGTCAATTTTACTACCAGTTAAATCTTGCACGAAAAAAAAAATATGCATCACGTTTCGCGTATGCGTTTTTTGGGCGAACAGGTGGTGGGCGCCCAGTATCAACAGCAACAATTAAAAGCTTGGCTAATCACTCACCGGAGAAACTCGTTCCAGCATCCGATGCCCAACATTCAAGCCCCTGAAAATCATATTTACGAGGATCGCAATGAACGTGGAAGCTAGCGGTACCCACACGAGGAGCATCATCATCACATCCGTGTAAACGAACTGAGGAAAAGTCAGCCTTCAAATGATGAGTCCAAGGCAGCGATAACCTTCATCTATCCTTCAAACTTTGCATCCCTGCAAAACTTAATCAAATCAATAGCAACGAAAGGATACTGAGCAAAGATCCGGAGGAGTTGTTTATAACGGTTACAAGAAACTGCGGGTGGCAAGTATAACCATACGCTAGTCCTTCATCTGGGAACACCCCCTTGGCATGACTGATTGCAGAGAGGTTTTGGGGGGAAGAGAATCTCCGGGTGGGATTCTTCGTGATCTCTTCCTCCCTGCAAGAACGTGAAGACTACAAAGAGATTCACAGCAAATTGGGATACTTCAACCCATTCCATTTTATGTTTTTCATTGAATTTGATAGAGATTTTTCTAATTACATGAATTTATGTGATCATATTAAACAAATCATGTCATTTTACATAATTATTAAATTCTGTTATTATTAAAAATGTGTTTTCATTATGAATCTACTAAAAATTTGGATAAAATATTAATTTTGTTATACGTTTTACAATTGATTTTTTGTCAATTATATTTCCAGAATTTATATTTATTTTATAGCATTTTACATATTTTTTATTTAATTCTCCTTATATATGCAGGCAAGCATGTTTAGCTAAAGATATTTGGTAAAATCATGTTTACACAAGTCCTTAAATAGCTTTATTATATTTACTAATATTTAATTTGAGAGTTATTAATTATTATTTTCTAGTTTATTATTAGGTATTATTATGTATTAATTTAGTGTTAAGTTGCCCAATTTAGAATTTATACTGATAAATATTGTATTTCCTTAGAAAAATCCTATTTTGCATATATTTTCTGTCTTTTTTGTGCTCTTTGACCGAGACATGTCAGAAGACTGTCGTAGAATGTTGCAGAAGTATTGTAGGAGGTTAGAGTCTGACTTTTCGTACCTTGTACGCGACTTGGAACAATTGTGGGTGGAAGACTGACACTGATCAAGGTCCCTAATTTATGGCATATCAAAGTCTACAGAAATGATTGGGCGCTAACTTGCACGCAAAGGAAAGCTGCTGGTGTACGCAAGACAGAAAGAATGATGGGAAGGGGATCTAAAGAAGTTAATGCACGTGAGGAGTGATATAAAAGCAACTTGGAATCCATAGTTTCGAACTTTTGCCAATTCATTTCTAGACTTAGAACTTTTGAATTCTTCCTCCCCTCCAAGGAGGAAGAACATTTCATTTCCAATTTCATTTCTGTTTTCATGACCCTTTCGAGCTAAACTTCTTTAGTTTCTGGGAGAATATGAAATTTACTTCCAAATCCTGAGCAATACACTCGGTTCTTCGCTAAATTCATTTCGGATTCTGCATACTTCTACGCGTCTTGTTGCAGTCTTTCTATAACGACTCATAGTCAAGGTCTATGTGTAGCAGGCCACTCCTCGCAGATTTTGGTGAAGATTAAGGTGAACAACACCAACTCCAACCCTACTGGTTCGAGTGAAGTAGTGGATTGTTTGTGGCCTAGATACCGCGACAGTGGACAGGTTGTGACCTTGGACCTGCCACTGGCCATTGGCAACAATTGGGCACACACGCGCAATTCGGTTTTGAAGGCAATCCTCTTGTCTTCCTAATCATCCAAGAGGGAATCACATGAGGCTCTTCTCATGACTCCTTGTCAATTAGAGTGTAAGGGAGAGTAGGATATTCCTTGCTCCTATAAGTAGCTATTCGGAAGAAATCAGCGAGAACCGAGGCAAGGATGGACAAAGAAAGGAGACGGAATTTCATTCCCAGGAACTGTGTTCTGTAGTCAAGGCCCATCACTTAGATTATATCTTTTATTTCCGCATCTCAAAACCCCCTTTTACAAAACAGTGACATTTTGTAGAAGTTTGTTAGAAAACACTTTTCACTAAAAAAAACTTCCTGAGATCGATACTCGTACTACGTTCTTTTGTGTTTTACGTTTTAAATATTTAAAATTTGTTAAGTAAATGACACGCAACAAGAGACAATTTTGTTTTACACAATCTTTTTATTACCAATGTACTTTTAATAAGTACCAAATGCTAAGTACATATAGTCCCAACGGATCCAATAAATGAAATAGTTCAATAAATCTCTCCATTTTCTGGGGGAAAGGGAGCTTAAAAAAATCTAATATTCATCTCAAGTATGTAAAGATAAAGATTCAATTAAAATCATTATTGAGACATGTGATTAATCTATATATGAAGATATGAGATACAAAGTTAAGAATTGAATGCATAAAAAACATGGATTATCCGGGAGGCAAAATGACTATGATAGTGTGAAACAGTGCTATAACAATTGTTGAATAGCAGTATTTTGAATACCACCCTTATAATTTATATAACTAAGTTAATCTTTGAGATTTAAATACATAGATAGAAGAAGCTTCAGCATTTGTGTGGAGCCTTAATCTTAAATCACTATTTTGTATTATTTTAAAACTCATATTATATTTTGTTTTCAATTATTTCAAGTATATTATAATAAAATTCCAAGGTATCAATTTGTAGTAGAGATACTCCTTTTTCATTATTTCTATGATTTATATACACTTACAAAATTATTATAAACTTTTTGTCACCATTGTCAGGCAATTGTATTTCTTTGGGTTATCTTTTCTCATTTTTTTATTGTAATTTTTAATTTTACTATTGTTTTCCTAAGTTTTTAGGTTTCATGTGTTTGTACAAGTGAATACTGTTAATTTTGTATTTGCATACACAACCATATGCTTTCAACCGAGCTACACCCAATAGAGTTGGAAATTGAAAGAATTTGTCAGATTGTTATGCACAAGCAATGAAGAGAAAACATGTCTAAAAGGCATTTCAGATAGGAAGATGACTATTTAGTGACATCTTAACTAGATAACCCACAAGAATATGCATCAAAGAGTCAGCAGATAAGGGCTACTAATTCAGCTTTGCTGACTTATGAAAGAAGAATGAGATAGACAAATCTTTCCATTATGAAAGAGAAGTCTTATACCAGAGAAGAATTGACTTATGAAAGTAGAATATACATTAAAGAAGAATTAAATGTAAGAAAAACATAGATGATCATAAAGGCGAAATGACTTTGATAACATGGTTATAATCTTACTTAATGAGAGATGATATGATTGTTGAGTAGTACTATTTTAGAATAATATCCTTGTAACTTGTACAAGTGAATAAGAATAGATAAATCTTCTTTACATCATGAAAGAGAAGTCTTCTACTAGAGACACAATGCAAAATCTGATCAAGAACATGTACAAGAAAGATCAACTACAACACTTGGATCAATTAGAGGTATGGAACTTTTAGAAGGAATTATCACAAGTACCTTGTAATTTTTGCATAATAGTTGGATGTATTAGATGCCTCAGGTAGACCTAAAGGGTATACAAACCAGCTACATAACTCAAATCCTCAATTTGAAGGTACACCAAAGAGTTGAGACATACTTATTAGGTATTACTCTCAAATATAACTAATAGAACCGGATAGATCTAGTTCTACGTGTCCAACAATTGTTTAGACCTAGGCCTGGAATCGGTTAGGACACCAAGGAGTATTGTAGCAAAAAACATAGCAAATGACCCAGATAAACTTAGGTTGTTTGGGATTATAAAAGTTTGAGATTATATACAAAATTAGGGTTTGTTTACCACATCACTGGAGTACCTTGAGACATCACATTAGTCTTTGTGCAAAATTTGAGTTTATTTATCTTTTACATTGTTATTTTTTATGAATTATTTATCTTGTATTTTGATATTAATCTGACCTTAGACTAAGAGCCACGTTTCTTTTGTAATCATACATCTGATAAAAACATTTAACAAGCACTTGCTTCTTGATCTACCCCAAAACTTCTACTGTGCATTTTGTATTTAATTTGTATTTTTTGAAAATAATGGCTTGAAAATTTATTTGATACGGAATTTGATTTTATTACAACGATATCAAATTTTATGTTTATCAAGCATACTTGGCATGCATATTGTGTACAAGACACATGCAGATCATGATGGGCATGTGCAGACACATTGAGCACAAGAGGACATGCTTAGGGTACTAATTAATGAGCACAACTATGTGCAAGGCATGTAGGAAGACATGGCAGGTTGGCACAATGTGCTATCAAGGTGCACATGATGTGGCGAGTGGGTGTAAGTGGTAACAAGGGTGTGAAGAACATATAAAACGTGGTGAGCCTACATGTAAAGTGAGAGCAAGGTGGTACTATGCATTCACAAGGCATGTGTGTTGCGTGTGCTAGGGAGGGGGTGAGTTGGTGCAAGTGTGGACACCAAGGTCTTGAGAAATCCCGAGGCACACATAGTGGAGTCTAGGCTATAGGGCTGACGACCCTTGTTTCTTGCAAGCATAAAGGTGGATCATGGCTTGGGCATGTAGTGAGGTAGTGAGGGACACTAACATTTTGCATGTGCATTATGCTAGGTTCAGGTGGTGTCCAATTGATGAACATTAAAACCTTTGCTAAATGTCGTGGTTTAGCATTTTCAACACATTAAAAAAAATTATAAACCTAATTATTCTTCTACAAAAATCATGAAAATTAATTTAGGATGGCAAGCAAGTGTTGAATGCATAGAGAATGATTGTGACTTCTTGAAGTATTTTACATTTAATAATAGCAGGGGAGTTTATGGAAATTTAGATCTTATGTGCATAAGATATAAAATAACAGTAAATAGCGTGAACTCATTGCAAGGTTAAAAGAGTTCAGAAAATATCATGAAAACTCATAAAATACAAAAAGAGAAGTGATTCAATTAAGATTTTACATCATGATCTCACTCTCGTCTCACTTAAGAGAGTCATTAAACTTAAATCCAACTTTATCACACTCATAGATTGGGGAAAGGGTTGTAGGAATAATTGTCATATTGAACTTAAAAGCTAGAAGTCAATAACTCGAGGAGAAATAAGTGCATAAAATAAAATATGTACAAGGAGTTTCCAGTTCATAACAAAGAACAAGAATCACAAGGAAAACATAAAAAATACAAAAACATGTTCATAGTCGGCAATAGTAAAGTAGAAAGTGAAAATAGCTAAAACAGTTAAACTGAAAATGGAAATAAAGTTTCAGACGGTTGCAAGAGCTCTTCGATCTGCTAAAACTAAGAGTTTGGGTAGAAAATCTTGTCTCCGTGTGGAGATCTAAAAGTGGCTAGAGCTGTTGCACTCGTTCTCAATGCTCTCTTCTCTCCCTTCCATTCCTTTTTTTTCCTGCTCAAAAGAAGGGTGTCTCTATCTTTTTCACAAGGTTATTGATATTGAGTCAAAATTAGTCATATTTACCGTATTTTAATTGTTAGGATGAGGAATTAAGTGAGGTAAAATAGGTCAAAATGTCAAAATCAGTGTTAGTAAATTTAGGGTGCATAAAAACATTTTTTGGGCCTGTTTTATGTTGATTTACTTGTTGAGCCATGTATTCTAACCACTCTATGCAATATCTATTAGTCCAAAGACAAAATAGGAATTGCACGTCCGCATGCACAAGGAGGTAAGACAACAAGCGGAAAATAGAGAATAAGAAGCCAAGCCTCTCCACAGGGGTAGGCACAATCAAGTAGAGAGAGAACGAAGATTTCCGATGGTGGGAGAGGTTTTCCGATGAGTTCGAGTGTGTTTCATGGAAGAAGACAAAAGAGGGATAGTTCTAATGTGATAGTGGAACTTACCTCCAGTGCTTGGAATCCATGGAACAGAAATTTGTCTGTACGAGAAAGATGATGGAGGTAGTTACAGAGTGATATTGGAACCAACTCTATCGCCCATAATGCTAGCAGAGCGCTTGGAACCTTCCCAGAAAATCTTTAGAACCAGCATGATGAGAAGAAAAAGTTGTTGCACACGAAAAAATTGACTTGAAGAATTGAATGAACATTTCATTTTCTAGATTTTATTTCTGTATTTTTGCAACATGCTAGTTCAGTTTACATTTATTGCTTAAACGTGATTTAGTTTGAATCTTCTCATTAACTCAGCATGCTTCATTTGTTGTTTCCTTTACTATTTTCACACATGATTCGAAACAATGATTTGAGTAGGTTTAATTTTTCCTTAAGCATGATTAACTTTGAGATTAAGTGTAGAATTTACTTTTAAATTTTCGAAAATACTGATTTACTCATTTCGTTGCCTGTTTGTAGTGTAGAAATCATTTTCTGAATTTTTACTAATTTTTACGAGTAGAAGCCCACTTTCCAACCAAAACCCTCTGTTTAATCTCACTTGCCCTAGGAATTAAAACTAAAAACCATTTGTTCCATTTGGATCGACCTGAATTTGTCACTACTACATTATTTTCTTTATGAATATGTTGTCGAATGATTGTTCAATTTTATAAATATTTTTTGATGAAGAAAATCTTTAGATATAGAACACCTTTAGAATTTTCCTTCCATGAGTTATAGAAGAGAAGTTTCTAATCCATACCTTTTCTTTTCAGAAGCCAATTGATTTCGACGAAAAGACTTTTTCTCAGTTTTTTTTCTCCTTTGATTTTTAAACGAGAAAGTACATTGCCAATATCAATTCTTATCTTGTGCAGACTTAAACATGATTTAGAGGAAAACATTAAAGTTTTCGATCGAATTGTTGCCCATTTTCACAATAAACAAATTCCTACCAACTAAATACATTAAATGAACAATTAAAAATGCAAATCAACACTTAATCATATGAACACTCATAAAAAATACATATAAAAACATACTATAGAAGGGTGTTATCACTAGTGGTTATAATTTTTGAGACTATGTAACCTCTCTGTGGGGTTATGTTTATCTAGAAGCTTTCGGTGCATTGTATGACATCTTGTTTAACTCCACCTGATAGAGGATGTGCTGCCATCGAGGATGCGCATTTGGTTGTTCACATAATATGCAGGTTATCCCAAATTTCCTTGGCTGATGCCCAAGAAACCTTTTCAAGCATTTGGTTGGGCAACGCCTAATGGAGGGCATTCAATGCTACATACTTCCTATCGTGAATTATTTTCATATATGATCAGATTTGAGATGTCATTCACAAAAACATTCCAAATTTTCTTAACCTTAAGGTAGGTACTCATCTTGAGGACCCATTTCTGATAGTTGGTGGCATAAAAATATCGGTGGCATTTTACCATTATTTTGTGTGTCCATAATTGAACTAAAGACCAACCTTCTTCCTTTGCTTCTACAGGTCCAATTTCTTGATCCAAAGCTCTAATACCATGTTAGATTTCCGGAAATTGGATTTTGACTAAGGATTCATACAATGAAAATATGTGAAAAATGAGATGAAAGTATGATTCAAATTTTCTTAAATATTACGATTTTGCAGTTTCAAAAAAACTCAACATGGCTCAGTAGACAAAGAATCACAAGTCTTGCGCCTCATAGTAACTTCAAGCAATGCTTCCTTCACTAAGGAATACAATGAAAGTATGTGTGTAAAACGTGTGTAGTATTCACAAAGGATTAACTAACGTAGTATTCTAATCTGAGATATAACTACGTATCTCTTACAAAAAAAAAAAAAAATGAATTGGTTTATAGGAGAAAGTAACTTGGTAAAAATTTATTACTTCATATTTACATCTCTTGACCCTACAAATTTAGGGATCATGGTATCCAGGAATCAAGATTCTATGGGCGATGTGATTTCAATCATAATGAACACCGTAAGATTCTATGCTGGATTCCAACGCAAATGAGTTGTTGGGAAAGACAATCGTTCATTTGCTTGTGTACTCATGCTTCCAGCACCCATCTTCACCAATGAACTCCTTGTGCCCAATGCCTCCTCCAACGTCCTTATATAGTACCACATGCTCATTCATCTTTGGCAGATCGCTATAAACATAGATACAAATTAAGCATTTGTGCTTTGGTTTCAGGACAGTTTTATCGGACCCGCATGAGATCGGCATAGGAAGATCAAAAGTAGGATTATGTTTTCTGATAGCAAAGGAAGCAGCGATTGTCAAGCTGGCGGAGGGCACGTAGCAATGTAGGGAACCTCTTTGTCGGATTCCAAACAAATGATTCGTGGAGAAAGACAATGGCATGTGCTTCTTTCGCCATCCTTCAACTACCCATCATCAGCAATTAACTCCACATGCCCACTGCCTCCTCCAACATCCGTATATATTTGCCACATACTGCCCATTTGCACATCACCAGCGATAACTCCTTTCTTGTGATCCTCTTGCAAATTGCATTTTCCCTGATTCTATGGCGATCGGTCAGGTGCTTCGAAGAACATTGTCTGGTGAAAGGAAATCCTCATCTGAAGTCCCCAAAGGGCATCTTGCAGTGTACGTTGGAGAGAACGAAAAGAGGCGATTCGTGATCCCGATCTCCTACTTGAATGAGCCTTTGTTCCAAGAGTTGTTATTGCACCCGTTGGAAGAAGAGTACGGATTCAGCCATTCAATGGGTGGCATCACCATTCCTTGCAGCCACAATTTCTTTCTGGAAGTGACATCCCAATTGTAGTCCATCTGCACATCCTGCTACAGGCTTAGGGAGATCATCGATAGCCTTTGTATATTTTATTAGAGAGATAGATTATCTCATCACAATGATGAGTTAAAGCATACAATTTATGAGTGAGATCAAGGTTCAGTTTTCCATATGACACAACGAGACAATAATCTATTATGATTATATTCGATTCCATTTACAAGAATTATATGAAATGGACATGTCTAGTTACATGTAAACATTTCAATGTGAGTAACCTTGGCTCAAAATGTCAGTACACGTAGTAATGAGCATGGATGATTATACGAGTTTCTAAAAAATCAATACATATAGTTATATTATGATAGAAATTTGTATTCAGGATTTTTTTATTTAAATTATATAAAGAAATTAATTTATTTCAACAGGGTAAAAAAATTTTAAAAATAATTTTTTTCTTTAAATATGTCTTTGAAAATATATTTTACCAATAATTATTTTATATATTGTTTTCCAACGAATTCATTTTTTTCCAAATATTTCGTTCTTGTCTAAATAATTGTTTATAAATACATAGTTATGCTATTTTTTTTATTAAAATACAGAAGTAAGACAATATTTTTTGATCATTTTTTGAATATATTGTGCATCAATTAATATAAATATAAATCTTTTATTATTTTTAGAATGATTATTCTTCAAATAAAAAATATTTGTTTGGTGATGGTTCTACCTACCTATCGATCGTCTACCTTCTGCCCCCATCGTCTGACCGATGCTCGGCTGCTTGCTCTGGCTACTTGGCCGCTTTCGCCATTACCCGACGGGTTTACCGTACACTGCCCACGTGCCTATCTTTTCAACCGCCTCTCCCAAACCTCCTCTCTGATGAATTGATTATAGTTCAGAACCTCGATTGTTTGTGACTGAGTGATAATATGTAATATGCTTTTTATAAATAAGGGATATGAAGAATTAGCAGTATATTCATCTGGAAAATTGAACCTTCATCTCACTATAAATCATATTCTCTAATGAAATTTACAAGAGCTATCGATAATCTTCCTAAACCCGCAGCAGGATGTGCAGATGGACTACAATTGGGATGTCACTTCCAGAAAGAAATGGTGACTGCAAGGAATGGTGATCCCACCCATTGGATGCCTGAATCCGTACTCTTCTTCCAAAGGCTGCAATAACAACTCCTGGAACAAAGGCTCATTCAAGTAGGAGATCGGGATCACGAATCGCCTCTTTTCGTTCTCCCCAACGTACACTGCGAGATGCCCTTTGGGGACTTCAGATGGGGATTTCCGTTCACCAGACAATGTTCTTCGAAGCACATGACCGATCGCCATAGAATCAGGGGAAATGCAGTTTGCAAGAAGATCACAAGAAAGAGTTATTGCTGAAGTTAGGGTGATGTGCAAATGAGTAGTATGTGCCCATTATATACGGATGTTGGAGGAGGCAGTGGCCATGTGGAGTGAATTGCTGATGATGGGTAGTTGAAGGGTGGGGAAAGAAGCACATGAGAGAGCACATGCGATTGTCCTTCTCCGCGAATCATTTGCTTGGGATCCGACGATGAGGTTTCCTACATTGTCAAGTTGGCGGAGTGCGCAGAGCAATGTAGGGAACCTCTTTGTCGGATTCCAAACAAATGATTCGTGGAGAAGGGCAATGGCATGTGCTCCTTCATGTGCTTCTTTCCCCATCCTTCAACCACCCATCATCAGCAATTCACTCCACATGCCCACTGCCTCCTCCAACACCCGTATATATTTGCCACATACTGCCCATTTGCACATCACCAGCGATAACTCCTTTCTTGTGATCCTCTTGCAAACTGCATTTTCCCTGATTCTATGGCGATCGGTCAAGTACTTCGAAGAACATTGTCTGGTGAAAGGAAATCCCCATCTGAAGTCCCCAAAGGACACCTCGCAGT
This sequence comes from Utricularia gibba, assembly GCA_002189035.1. Classification (NCBI taxonomy): domain Eukaryota; kingdom Viridiplantae; phylum Streptophyta; class Magnoliopsida; order Lamiales; family Lentibulariaceae; genus Utricularia; species Utricularia gibba. The sequence goes on along the minus strand of NEEC01000020.1, from coordinate 1,383,066 downwards.
GTACGTCGGGGAGAACGAAAAGAGGCGATTCGTGATCCCGATCTCGTACTTGAATGAGCCTTTGTTCCAAGAGTTGTTGTTGCACCCGGTGGAAGAAGAGTACGGATTCAGCCATGCAATGGGTGGCATCACCATTCCTTGCAGTCACAATTTCTTTCTGGAAGTGACATCCCAATTGTAGTCCATCTGCAGATGCTGCTACGGGCTTAGGAAGATTATTGATAGCATCTTGTAAATTTTATTAGAGAGATACATTGTCTCATCACAATGGTGAGCTAGAGGATATCATTTATGACTGAGATGAAGGTTCATTTTTTTAGATGAATATACTGCTTCCGCTTCAGATTGAAACCCAGATTGCAAAGATTGTTTCTTTTTTTTTTAAATATTTGCTCGACTGAGTTGAATCCCATGGATCGATTGTGGGTGAACGCACACTGTATATATTGGATTGGTGTAGATTATTAATTAAACTATATTTGTCTTTATGTACAAAACAAAAAATGCTCAATTTATATCATACGTAAATAAGATTATATGATATACATCATTTTAATCATTTCCAATGAACTCTGCTATGGACTGAATTGAGTAGTTTGCAACTCATTATTCGTCATGTTTGTTGTAATAATTATTTAGGCTCAAATAAATCATTAAATCATATGTATTTTTGATTTAATGATCCAAAAATAATAAAATATTTGTGATTTAAATCATAGGCTCAAATATGTATTTGTCATTAAATAACTCTAATCTAATAGATAGATTAGAGTTACTCGGTAACCTCTTTGAACAAGAGAAAAGAATATGAAAAATACCTTGAGAAGATCCAAAAGGGTGAGTGAAATTTCACTAGAGAAGACAGTGTAAGATGATGTTCTGTATGTTTTTTGTGAGTTGCTAAAAAATAATAGATGAATTTGGTTTTCTGCCCACAGTTTTCTTAATTCATTAAAAAACAACAAAGCCATATCACAATAAATACACAATTTTTTTAAACATTTTTGTCGGGCACCTATACTGGTTATGTGGATGACCGAAAATGTATTTTTATAAATCTTATATATTCTCTAGTCACTCACAAAATCTCTTGTTGGTAACTAGAAAATTTTGTTTTAAAAAATGATATATTTTCCAGACATACATAATATTTCATATGGACGCCTAGAAATGTATTTCCAAAATATTATATGTTTTTCATACACCCATATGTGTCATCGTAGATATTTAAAAAATACATTTTATTATTAGAACAAAAATACAATTTATATTTTTATTAAATTTGCATTCTCCTTCTTAAATAGAATATGTTATACATGCATTTTACTTCTTAAAATGATGAAATCTCTATTACTTCTCATTCTAAGGAGAAGAAAAATGAAAAATGAAAAGATGATTAGAACATCCTCTAAGTATATTTCATAAAGTATTTTTAGAATTAAAAAACAGTGAAAGATAAAATCCCAAAATTCTCTCTTTTTTTAAGAGATGGGAGATGCAATGGTTAGGAGACGTAACGATGTCACAAAATACATGAAAACCACAAACTAGGCACATTTTTATAACCCATCATTCCTAGGACAACCCTCCATCAAAAATATCACAACATTTCAGAATTTCCTTCCCACAATAGAGTTGAAACTTTACTTAAACCAATAGTTGTATCAGACTCAAGGACTAGTGTGAGAGCGAAGAAAAAGTAACTTCACTTCCTTCCAAGTAACCTTACCTCTAAGTTGGGGAAAGAGATTAAGTCTACTTGATGTCCGTGTGCACATGCTGCTAGGGGCTTAGGAACATTATCAATAGCTCTTGTAAATTTTATTAGAGAGATAGATTGTCTCATCACAATGATGAGTTAAAGCATATGATCTATGAGTGAGATCAAGGTTCAATTTTACAGATGACACAAATAGACAATAATTCATTATGAGTATATTCGATTCCATTTAGAAGAATTATATGAAATGGACAACATGTCTAATTACATGTGAACATTTCAATATGAGTAACCTTGGCTTAAAATATCAATACATGTAGTAATGAGCATTGGAAGATTTTACGACTTTCTAAAAAATCAATACATATAGATATATTATGGTTGAAAATTGTATTAAGGATTTTTTATTTAAATTATATTAAGAAAATTCAAGATTTTTTTTAATAAAGAATGAAAATATTAATAAATTGTGAATTAATTTATTTCAACAGGGTAAAAAATTTAAAAAACAATTTGTTTCTTTAAACATGTCTTTAAAAATATATTTTACCAATAATTATTTTATATATTGTTTTAATAACGAATTCATTTTTTCCAAATATTTCGTTCTTATCTAAATAATTGTTTATAAATACGTAGTTATGGTATTTTTTTTATTAAAATACAGAAGTAAGACAATATTTTTTGATCATTTTTTGAATATATTGTACATCAATTAATATAAATATAAATCTTTTATTGTTCTTTGTTGTATTTTTTTTTTTAATATTTTATATATTGATTATTTTTATTAAATTTTAATTTATTATTTAAAAAAATATTGAAGGAGTTGATTTTGTAATTTTGTATTTTCAGAATGATTATTATTCAAATAAAAACTTTTTGTTTGGTGATGGCTCTACCTACCAATCGATCGTCTACCTTCTGCCCCCATCCTCCGACCGATGCTCGGCTGCTTTCTCTGGCTACTTGGCCGTTTTCGCCAATCACCCCAGAGGTTTCCCATGCATTGCCCACCACCACCCATATGCCCACGTGCCTGTCTTTTCAACGGCCTCTCCTAAACCTCTCTGATGAATTGATTATAGTTCAGAACCTCGATTGCTTGTGAGTGATAAGATTATGTATTGTCATAAACATAAGGTGCGCGTTCAATCACAACCGATCCACCGGATTCAACTCAGTCGAGCAAATCTTTAAAAAAATAATATTTGATATCTGGGTTGAAATATGAAGCGGCAGCAGTGTATTCATCTGGAAAATTGAACCTGGATCTCACTCATAAATCATGTGCTCTAACTCACCATTGCGATGAGACAATCTATCTCTCTAAAAAAATTTACAAAGGCTATCGATGATGTTCCTAAGCCTGTAGCAGGATGTGCAGATGGACTACAATTGCGATGTCACTTCCAGAAAGAAATTGTGACTGCAAGGAATGGTGATGCCACCCATTGGATGGCTGAATCCGTACTCTTCTTCCAACGGCTGCAATAACAACTCTTGGAACAAAGGCTCATTCAAGTAGGAGATCGGGATCACGAATCGCTTCTTTTCGTTCTCCCCAACGTACACTGCGAGATGCCCTTTTGGGACTTCAGATGGGGATTTCCTTTCACCAGACAATGTTCTTCGAAGCACCTGACCGATCGCCATAGAATCAGGGAAAATGCAGTTTGCAAGAGGATCACAAGAAAGGAGTTATTGCTGAAGTTAGGGTGATGTACAAATGAGCAGTATGTGCCCATTATATACGGATGTGGAGGAGGCACTGGGCATGTGGAGTTAATTGCTGATGATGGGTAGTTGAAGGATGGGGAAAGAAGCACATGAGAGAGCACATGCGATTATCTTGCTCAACGAATCATTTGTTTGGGATCCGACAATGAAGTTTCCTACATTGTCAAGTTGGCGGAGTGCGGTGAGTAATGTGGGGAACCTCTTTGTCGGATTCCAAACAAATGATTCGTGGAGAAGGACAATGGCATGTGCTCCTTCATGTGCTTCTTTCCCCATCCTTCAACTACCCATCATCAGCAATTCACTCCACATGGCCACTGCCTCCTCCAAGACCCGTATATATTAGCTACATGCTGCTCATTTGCATACCACTCTAACTTCAGCAATTATTCTTTCTTGTGATCTTGTAGCGAACTGCTAACCCTGATTCTATGGCGATCGGTCAAGTGCTTCGAAGAACATTGTCTGGTGGAAGGAAATCCCCATCTGAAGTCCCCAAAGGGCATCTCGCAGTGTACGTTGGGGAGAACGAAAAGAAGCGATTCGTGATCCCGATCTCCTACTTGAATGAGCCTTTGTTCCAAGAGTTGTTATTGCACCCGGTGGAAGAAGGGTACGGATTCAGCCATCCAATGGGTGGGATCACCATTCCTTGCAGTCACGATTTCTTTCTGGAAGTGACATCCCAATTGTAGTCCATCTGCACATCCTGCTACGGGTTTAGGAACATCATCGACAGCTCTTGTAAATTTTATTAGAGAGTTTAGATTGTCTCATAGCAATAGTGAGTTAGAGCATTTGATTTATCAGCGAGATCAAGGTTCATTTTCTCAGATGAATATACTGCGGCCGCATCACATCGCTTATCTCTTATCATTAATTTATGTGAATACCCTTAATAAGGGGTGGTCACTAGGTTAGGGGTCGAACCCATCGAGTTTAAAATGAATTGTGTGACTCGGTGGGTACGGATTAACTGGTTGTAAAGGTTTCCAGCAAAACCTTGATCCACACACCAGTGGAGACCGCTAAAATCAAACTCAGCTGGTGGCATTATACTACCGCCGCCGCCGCCGCCGCTGCGGCCAATTTGAAGGACCTTGTTCAGGTTCCCTACAGCAGGGTCTTCCACGTCACCCATAAACTACCGGAGAATAGACTGCTCTTGACTGGGAGACACAGCAGCAGACTCGGAAAATACAGTATGCCAGTCCTCCAGGGCAAATCTCTGCGGGTGTTCTTCGATTCCGGCTATGGCGTCTCCAATCACAAGAGAGGCAGTAATGGGGAGGTGCCCGGAGCCAGGTTCCCAAGCATTCGTGCTCGTGTCAATGGTTGAGTCTTGCGGCTGCCATTTGCTACATGGGTGGCAAATTCCCCAAAACCATTGTTGAAGAAGCAATTCCCCTGGTACAACTCAGCCCAACTACTCGAGAAAAAGCCTTGGTTTTTCACAATTAGCTCCAAGTTCAGCACTCCCTTCCCCTGAAACTCAAAGGGCAAGGGCATCTCCTTCATCTAAAACCAAATCCCCCTCAATTTCTCTCACAGAAACGAATCCAGGAACCGCACAGCTCCGTTCCAAAATGTAGGAATTCAGGTCCTCAACTCAAGTCAAGGACAGCACAGACATCCATGTCTGGGTGGGGAGAAAATAAAATATGGGTAGGCCAGTTCAGCACATTGCTGCTGCTGCTGCTTTTAGACAACAAGCGGGGCTAATGGAAAGGCAGATTTGGAGCATTCTTTTCAATGTTTAGCTACGAAAAAGCAAAGCAAAGGGTGCCTCATCTGCCTTCAAATCTTGAAGTTGAAGGCTAAGAATGATCAAGCCACGGCAAGATTGTGTAAAGATGAAGCAGAGATGAGGTGTGAGAACCCGGAGGAAAGTCGAAGTCGCCGTGATGCTTCCAATAGTCGAAAGAAAAGATTGAACTCAGATATGGGCTTCATCATAATGGACCCCAATGCTGCCAAATGGACTATTCAACAGGAAAATTATCGAAAGGATGGGCTTCTCCCAGCAAGCCCAACCGACAGTATCTTGACGCTACTCAAGGATGCTAATCGTAGAAGGGAAGACTACTAAGGTAGCCATAATGACAGTAACGGGTACAATGGCTCCTTCAACAACGGCTATTTTTAGTTGGAGTCTATAAATACCATGTATTGAAGAACCACAAGCTGTAGAGAAAAGCTTTGTTGCATTACGTTCAATACAAAAACTGCTCATTGATATACGAAAAATTTTGTAATGTCGTTAAATGAAAATTTCTCCTATCAAATAAATTTATAACCTAATACACCTTTAAACATAAAAAAATTATGAGCATAGTGATTAGGGTCGAATACAAGGAGCTAGGTGCTTGCTATGTGAAGGTTAATGCAAGGAATCAGTATCACGTTGGTAAAATTGGTTTTAACTAGGACTAAGGATGTAATGCAGTAAAGAAAAAATGAAAAGTTTTGGAATACGGTTGTTTTTGGAATGAAATGGGTGATGCCTTGGGACTCCTAGAGGATGTATGCTTATCACTAAACAAGCTCACACAAACCATAGCTCATACAACTAACACACAAAAATCTAGGTCTATCCGGATTCTTATTTTCCCCTTTATCTTTGGTCTACCTCTAATTAGGGTTGTTAAGTTGGGTTTCACTACTCCCCCTCCTGAATCTATCCTGGTTTGTTAAGGAAATAGCGTGACTTATGGTTGATTAGTTCTAAAGAAGGATTAGCATATTTCTCCCCTTTTTATCCCAAGACACTTCCCTAGATGCTTAGCCTCTCATGCTTAAGATAAATGAATGTTGAAAAGAAAACATCATCCACACTTTACTCATCTTACAGTCGACCACCAGAAAATAAACAAACATGAAACTTAAAAATTCAACAGAAAGCTGGAAACGTCGCTAACTACTCCTAGCTAAGAGTAATAATTTTTGGAAAGCAGAAAATAATCTTCAAGCATCAGTTTAGTTCCTGTTCGTCTTCCTCCTTCTTCCTCCCCCAGAAAACCTTCTCAGAAAGTTGTTCGTGAGTCTCCAATGAGGAGATCTGCCTTCTCTTTCCATCTTGTTCCCCTTTTTGTCCAAAATCTCACTTTTCATCTCTTTGGATTTTGTGTGTACTCCTTTTCAGACTTCTGCCACCTTCTCTGCCACTACACTGTTCATATTCGACTCCTTGGGATTTGTGTTGCGACATGCATTGCTCGAAGGAAACTATTAGAAGGTTGGGACTAAATCGAAAATTTAGTCCCAACTAAGACTAAAATAACATTACTACGATACTCTGCGCAAAAATATAGAATTGGGCAATAAAATTTGATTTTTATAGCACAATATGAGTAATTTCCATGCACTCAATCACTCAAATATATGTGTTATCACTCATGCAAATATCCTCCTATGCCAAGATACTACACCTACATTAAATTTCATATCCTTCAAATCGCTTTCATGGTGTACCTAACGTGAAGAAGGGAGCCACACTACATGCATCAGAGTATCAAGCATTCACGTACTGCTCACCCTAATAACCCGTACGCAATCCTTGTGTGTGTGTCTCTCTCTCTGTGTGCAGCTCAATCCGATGGCCTCTGGCATATCTGCTACCAACATCACACCTCCCATATTTGATGGCAAAGACTACGATATCTGGGCTCCAAAGATGGAAATTTATCTGCAGCTTCATGGCTTCTGGAACTTCATTGCCACTGATCCTTGCTTCGAAGGAACTCCTCAAGAAAAACGACTTGCAGAAACAGAATATCATACAAAAGAGATTCAAGCTTCAGCAGTTCTTGCCTCTGCTGTTGTTGGTGATGCATATTGATGTATCACTCGAAAAACACCAGGGGAAGCCTAGCTGACCCTACAGGAGACATACGAAGAAAAAAAGGAAGTTTGAAAAAATGAAATTCAGGTACTCTGGAATCAGGTGTATAACTTCAAACTCCGAGAAGGTGAGGTTGTGACCAGCATTGAACTGCTTCTCAAAAATCTTGAAAAACTGAAAAGGCTGGGAGAACTGATTGATGACCGGGAAGAATACAAATTGAAAGCGCGTGTTATCCATCGTGCACCTGCGGAATTTGATGCAGTCATCGAATCCTTAGATGCTATAGGATTTCTCGAGACCTTATCACTACAACAATTACTATCCCACTTGAAAAATGTTGAAGCTCGCAGGAAAAGTCGTAGCGAAGAAAGTATCCAAGAAGCAGCCTTTAAAACTTCACTCACCTCAAACTCTTTTCCGTGCGATGCTGCTCTTCAATCCTACAGCACACCTTCTTTCCGACCAGCCAAGAAGGAAAAGAAAGGGCCCTATCCACCTTGCCCTTATTGCGCCCAGAAGAATCATTTACTTGTAAGCTGCTACTGGAATCTAGAAGCATTCTGCATAGTCTATGCTGCAAAAGGACATTTAGAAAGGGTATGTCCCAGCAATAGGAACCAAATAACAAATGGTTCTCATACTGGATCAATCATGCCTGAGAGCTCAATCACAAAACTAACCGATGTATCACCTGATGATATCAATAAGATTTCCAAGGTTTCTATCTACTCACTGTGCAGTCAGACTATACTCTCCAAAATTAAAGACCACAGACACAAACTTACTTGGCTTATGGACTGCGCCTTCAGCAACCACCTGGCCAATAATGCATCCATCTTTGCTTCTCTAACTAAAGTCACATGAAAGACGCTGACCATTGCTGATGGAATTGTGATACCTGTTCAGGGTATTGGGCCTGCATGCATTGAGACAGATCAACGGTTAATCAAACTCAAGGACGTCTTTTACATCCCTCAAGCATCACACAATCTATTAAGTGCTGGGCAGTTTATTGAAGAAGGCTTCAGACTGTGTCTCGAAGATAATACCTGCTCCCTACTAGATCAAAACCATACCTTGCTGCTGAAGATTCCCATGGTGAACCGCCTGTTTCCTATTAATGCCAGACACGCAAGGGACCTATTCTCACTCGCAGCAATTGATTCCTCTCAAATGTGGCACCGACGACTGGGATATCATCACACTGCTGCTTTAAAATCTGCTCAATCCAAAGGGTCTGTGTGTGTTATGGGTGAAAATTGGTATGCCTGTTCGGTTTGATTGAGTGAGATGGAAGTAGGCGGGGATTTTTTTACGTGGAAACCACCGCGAGGCGGAAAAACCACGGAGCTGTCGGAGCTCGCCGGAGAAAATGTTTACTAGACGAAGATGGAGGAGAAAGGTACAGGTTGGAAGTAGTCATTTTGACTACTTTAACATATTTTTTCATATAAATTTTGACTCGATTTTCCCGGAGTTCGTTCTCCGGGAACTCCATCCCCCCCTTTTTCTCTTCTTTTTCCCCCTTGGCTCCGTTATGATTTCTCCTATTTATGGGGGAGGTTGGTCTAGCCGAATTCCCATTTTTTGCAAATGTCGGTTGCTCATTGAACTTGTACTAGGACCTTACTTTTCAGACGATCGCCACCCGTTCTGCTATGATTCGGCCGCTTTTTAGATTGCGCCATACGGCCGCCGCTGTAGGTTTCTGACACACATTAGTCTGTCGGCAGGCACTGTCTCCCCAGGGCTTCTTTTGGCAGCCTTCTCAGGGGCCGATTATCTTCGTCCGATTTCTACCCTATCATTCAGCCCTCTGATCCGCTGATATTGGTTGATCTAAGGTAATTCGGTGGATCAGAATTACTGCCGTGCCGATTTAGAATACGCCACTCCTCCATGAGTAGGTCTCGAGGCGATTTTGACCGAATTCCTGGCCACATGTCATCTTCCTGATTGCGCCACATCTTTCCCGCTCATTTTGGGCATCTCAAACGTCGCGTCGTTTCGCCTCCCGACTACTTTCTCTATAAATATGCACCCCTCTCGTCACTTCTCTACTTTGCTTCCTTTGTTTATTTGTGAATCCTTAGCGCCGTCTGCATTCCGCCGCGTTCGTCTTCCGTCGTCGCCGTCGTGAAACCTACCAGGAAACGTACATTCTCAGGTACTTTCTTCGCGCTCCCGCCTCCCACTTGATTCTTTCGGGTCTTGCCGGAGTTCTACTTTTTCTTATCGTTTTTATTCCATCCTCGGGTTAGTCTCATCCAGCGTCTCTCAAGAAATGGGCAGAAGGTCTAGCGAGATTGATATCCCCTCTCTCCATATCCGGTATTCAATTCCTGACGAGTATATTGTCTCCCATGCCCGGGATACCGAAATCCCTTAGGGGTTAGGTGAGAGCCCACTTCCCCCCTTCAGCTTACCGATTCCTATTGCTTATTTCGAAAGCAGTTTATGATTTCCTCTTCATCCCCTGATCGTCCAATTCCTATACGCCTTTATCGTACCGCTTTATTGCCTCGCCCCTAATTCCATCTTTTGTTTCGCTACGTTCTTGGTCTATTCGGCTGGTATGGATCCCGCTATGACTTTAGAGGATTTCCTCCACCTTTTCAAAATTGCTATACAAAAAGCGAAATCCCCCATGGATGGCCGTTCTCACTTCCAGTTCCGCCGATTCGAAGACAACCCTCACTTCATTGTGAAAGCACCTGATACCCACCATGATTGGTGGTCCTCTTTTGTCTGGGTGGCACCTTCCTTAGGTTTTCAATGGAACTTTCCGATTAATCCCTCTAATCCCTTCAGAGTGAAACTCTCTGATGTGTATCGGTTTTCATCCGAATCTAGAGAGGCTCTGTACGAAAGGCTGAGTCGAGGCTCCTTTCGATTCGAAACTCGGGACCTCATGTTTTCGGGGGAATCGCTGAAAAAATCTGGCATTATCTTTCGTTCTCATGACCCCACTGGCCAGACATCGTGCCCTCTGAGAGCACTGGTTTGCCCAACTCCTCCTTTTGACCCTTCTCCGAGTCCTCGACTCATCCCGGTTTCATCCCCGAATACCCAAATTGCTCAAACCGTGGCCTCTAAGAAAAAGAAAAGGGTTAAGGCAATCGTCCATAAACCCTCGAAAAAGCAAAGAGGTAGTTAGGTGCTATTTTTCCAACTTTCACGTCCGGCTCGGTGCTTCACTGCTTTCCCGATTTTTGCTTGCAGTTGAAGAGATGGCCCGAAGAAGTGGCTTAGAGAATTCGATGATGGCTCACTTTTCCGCCGAAATGCAGAGGATGCAAGAACTGGAAAAAACTTCAACTGTACAGGTTTACCGGATACTTATCAGTTGCTATCGGCTTCCGATTTTGAGCTCTTTCAATCTGTTTATTCCAGGTTAGTCCAACCGAAGTTCAACCAAATGTCGATGATTCCTCTGTCGGGGAGGATCAAATAACAGAAGTCTCCAAGGCTCGTGATCCGACTCCCGGTTCTGCTGGTGGGCAAGGGAAAAGAAAAGATCCCGCCTTCCCCCATTCGTAACGAAGCCCTGGTTTGTGGCACTGGGCTCTTGTTGGCAAGCACTTCCACATCGATTCCCCGAATGAGGCACAGGGGAGCCCCGCCTCGATAGAAGTGGAAGACGATCCAACTCTTCCTCCATCTTCGGTTCCTGCCGAATTAAGGAGGATGTTGGATGAAGCCGTGCTAAGTCTTCCAAACGTTCAGCCGGAAGTAATACTTAAGGGGATTTGGCAAGTACTGATCCTTTGCCTTCTTAGTTTCACTCGTAATAGCTTTCCAACTTAACAATTTTTGTCAGGCCTTGACTTTTGGATGGGGGCTGGCCAAGAAAATCGAGTCTCAACCCGGGGAGGTAGTTCGACTTCAAAAGCAAGTGGAGGCTCAAGAGGCCAAGATGAAGCTGATGGCTGCGGAAGAGTTACAGAGTGTGATCGAGGAGATGGGGAAAGCGGTTGACGACACCCAATCGGAGAGGGAAGGCTTCAAGGTTAGGCTCGAAGAGACGGAGGCCGAATCAGACGATGCCAGAGATCGCATCGCAACTCTGCAGGCTGACTTACTAAGTCGGGAGGCGTCTCGGCAAAACCTTCTGGATGATTTTGTCAATTCGGCATGCTTTTCGGAGTTATTCGATATCTACGTGGGGGATTTGATTGGTTTGCTCGTCTATCGGCAAAGGCGTCAAATCAGCCGAGAATTCGGGTTAGCGATCACAGATCTGCGTTTTGATAGGATCGACCCCTTGAGGAGAGACGAGAACATGCTGGATGTTATCGCCGAGGTGTACCCCACTCCTGAATTTGGATCTGAAGTAGAGCGGGAACGATTGATAACACTCATCTGGGCGAGAACCGGACGAGAGAACGAGGCCAAGCTACGAGCGAGGCTTCGGGGGCATGTTGGCCCCTCGGTCGGTCCTGACAACGATCCTTCCCCTCTGCCTGAAGTCTAGCTTCTTTTTCTGAACTAATGTTTTTGTCCCCGGTTCCGAGGTTTTTGAACACTTTGAACACTTGGGATCCCGATTTGGGATTCTTCTGTCTGATCTACTTTGTTCCGATTTCCTTTACTGTTATGCATGATTCGCCAACTCTCGGTCTAGTCTTTTCACTTGAGTACTCCCTTATAATCGTACGATTGTCGTTAAGAGCATAACTCGGGACCTTCCATGGCTTGAGTTATTTTCTTAATCCAAAAAGGGGGCCTTTTGGGGAAAGTCTCATGCTTTCGGGATATTTGTGTCCTTGCTTCGAGTATGATTACCACATCGGGGTTTGAGAACATGGGTTTTGTATGGAGCTTTTTCGGGGGTTTTCCGGGGCTTGTGTGAGCGGTTCGAAGAAACCGGTGTCCAAGTTATATTAGGGCTTACCCTTATTATTGGAGCCTATGCTTGGGAGATCACATGTTTAAGAGATAGCTCCAAGTTGGTTTGCAGTGCTCATAACGAGGCTTTCGTGACCCAAGAAATGGGTGTCTTTTCCCCAACCCTTTGGTTGGGTTTATTTTTTGTGCCTTAGTGTTTCCTTACACGAGTCGAACCGTTGCTAGGGAAGTACACCTAGACCACTGGCGGGTTGGGTGACTTCCCCAATCCGATTGGGCCCTCTTCTGGCCGAAACCCCATTGTGTTGAACATGGGCGGATTTGCTTTGAGTGCTCTTGCCGACTCGAGGTTCATCAATAAGGTGTGAACTTAAGGGCTTTTTCGGGGCTTATGCGGACGGTTTTAAGAAACCGGTGCCCGAGTGGTACCAGGGCTTATCCTTATCACTGGGGCCTGGGTTTAGAAGGCTGTAGGTATATGGCGGGGTGAATGCCTCAACCTATTTGGCGATATTCCCTCTCGAATGAGAAGGATCCTCTGATTTTGATCCGTTGTGCCCAACAGGGGAGGGGGGGGGGAGGCATTGATTTGTGAGGTTTTCCTGGGCTTATATGACTCGGCCAGGACTTGTGGTTTTAGAATGAAAGGGTTGCCTAGGCTTATGCAACTCGGCCAGGACTTGTAAGGTTTTTAGCTCGTCTCCGTTTTGGGAGGAATTGGTTGCTGCTTGCGTACTTTGGCAAAGAGGGTACCGAATTTAGCAAGAACCTGCGATAAGGATTGGTATTGGACTGATTGAGCGTAGAATCCCCTCATATTGGGTTTATTCCATGATCTCGAGAACTCCACGTCATCTAAACGTTCTAAACAATAAGCCCCTTTTTTGATTACGCTCGAAATCCGATAAGGGTTTTTCCCATTGCGATCTAGTTTACCTACATGCCTTTGTGGCTGAATGTTCCAAAGCATTAAATCTCTTTCCGGGGTTTCCCTTGGGGATAATGACTTGTTGTAACTCTTTTCTGTTCTTTCCGGATGAGCCCCTAGTCAGCCATGAATATTCTGCCGTTTTTCTTCCGGTAACTCCAACTCCCGTTTTTCGTAAGATAGCGTTATCCTCCCTGTTGCAGTGTTCCTCCCCGATCCAATCGAACTACCCACGACCCTCTGAAACCTTCGAGTTTGGTTATTGTTCTTTGTGTGATGTTTATTCGTGAGGGCATTCATTCTCCCTGTCCATCCCTGGCGCTGCCGGATGATTTAGTTTCTGTGTCCGGGGCATATCCTAGGATCGGGGGTTGCTTTTCCGCTTTTCGTCTGGTTTCGGGTGTCCCCTCATATGCTTTGAAGTGCAGACCCGAGGGTGCCCTAAAGTCGGGGAGAATTTCCATCACCAAAAGGAGGAGGGTCTTCAACTGCTCCCTGTTGTTGGCCATAAGACTAGGGTTTTGCATGCCGATGCTCCCTTCGTGGACAGAATTCACAGCCGTTTCATTTCCTGCCGTGGTTGACATTTGGTGAGCGATCTCTGTGGATTTCTTGAGTGGGGCCATAGATCAGCCCCACGGTGGGCGCCAAAAATGTTACGGGTGAAAATCGGTATGCTTGTTTGGTTTGATTGAGTGAGATGGAAGTAGGTAGGGATTTTTTACTTGGAAACCACCGCGAGGCGGAAAAACCACGGAACTGTCAGAGCTCGCAGGAGAAAATGTTTACTAGACGAAGATGGAGGAGAGAGGTATAGGTTGGGAGGCCTCTACCCCCCCCCCCCCCCCCCCCTTTTTTTCTCTTCTTTTTTCCCCCTTGGCTCCGTTATGATTTCTCCTATTTATGGTGGAGGTTGGTCTAGCCGAATTCCCTATTTTTGCAAATGTCGGTTGCTCATTGCACTTGTACTAGGACCTTACTTTTCAGACGATCGTCGCCCGTTCTGCTATGATTCGACCGCTTTTCAGACTGCGCCATACGGCCGATGCTGCAAGTTCCTGACACACATCGGTCTGTTGGCAGGTTCCAGGGCTTCCATTGGCAGCCTTCTCAAGGGCCGATTATCTTCGTCCGATTTATACCCCATTTGTGTGTGGTGTGCCTGATCTGCAACTCCAGGATCAACCTTGCAGCACATGTCTACAAGGGAAGATGAGTCGGCATTCATTTGAACGAAGAACAGAAATTTCGGATACCAAACTATAACTAGTAACAACTAATGTCTGCGGGCCTATGAGTGTAGAAACTTTAGGAAACAACAAGTATTATGTCATATGTTAGAATTTTAAGTATGTGATCTATTATTGTTAAACTGTGTTTTTAAGTCAAAGAGAAAACACCACAACACAATTAACGTGGTTCACCTCACGAATTCTATAGTAACCTAAAGTTACAATAGCAAACCGAGGCAAATCCACAAAACCTACAGATTTTATAGCAAGAAACAATCAGTAGGTTTTACAAACATCCAATAGAAGAACCGCGACAAAGCACGTAAGAACACTTAAAAGATGAAACGAAACAACCTGATTCGAGGACTTGCACAGGGAACCCTAAAGAACGAACGTAGAGGCAGAATTGCTTTCAAGAACCTCCTTCTTATGTACAGAGTCGAGATACTTAGCTTCAGGGAGAGAACCGTCGTACACCGTGCAATGGCATATACCTGCTGCTTATGTCTCAAAAACGCCCACCCAGAAGACAACAAAAACAGGGCTTGTTATAATGCCATATTTTAACAGAAAATATGGCCCAAACACATTATCTATATGAAAGGCCCAAGTAAGCCTAAGAGTTGCACTTCACATCATATTTGTGAATGACTTCTCCAAGTATACCTGGGTCTACTTTCTTAAGCGCAAGTCTGAGGCTACTCATTACTTCAAAATCTTCAAGGCTCTAGCAGAAACTCAAAGCAATTCAAAGATTATTACCCTGCTCTCTCACAATGGTGGTGAATATCAATCCATGGAAATAAAAAAACTCTGCTCAGAGAATGATATTACCCATCACTTCACAGTACCCTATACGCCTCAACAGAACGGAATATGTGAGAGAAAGAACCGTACCATCATGAATATGGCTCGATGCCTACTGCTGGATCATAACCTTCCCTTACAATTTTGGGGAGAGGTAGTACATACCTCAATCTTCCTCCTCAATTGACTATCGACAAAAGGAATTTCAGAAGGAAAACACCTTATGAATTATGGCATGGGATGGTACAAGATCTCCAAAATATGAAAATATTTGGCCCATTGTGCTATGTATTCATCCCAAAAGAAAAACGGAACAAGCTTGAAAATCATGCCAAAATTGGCATCTTTGTGGGTTATGCAGATTCCACAAAGATCTACCGAGTGTATATTCCTGACAGTAACAAAATTGAATATCAAAGAAGTGCGGATGTTGTGGTGGATGAATCTCGAACATTTGATTGGAAGAAAAAATCTTCCTCTATAGAACAAAAATCAGACTACAACATGGAAATTTTTCAGCTATTTCGACATGACAACTCTGAGAGCAACACTGCTAGAGAAACATGTCTTCCTCAGGATATTGCAGACAACAGCAACACATCTCAAAATGGACAAGACTATGCCACTAATATTCACCAAAATCTGGATGCTACTACTCACTCACCTGATCATAGTTCCCCACTGCTGAGAATCACAACTTCACCAATCATAGATCAAGCTTTGACGTCATTGATATATGTGAGACTTCACTAACGACCAGTCCACAGGAATAGGGGGAACAGCCACTCTTGCACCAACGTGTACCTGAAATACCAGATATCAGAAATTCAGAGAGTGGTACTAGCAGTGACTCTACTAAAAATGTTTACGTTCCTCACTTTCAGTGCTCCGATCCTGAACATCTCTGTGATGAAGAATCGTTTAAAGGTTATGACTGTATCACTAGAGTCTATGACAGGGCATCACTTATATATGAGCCACTAACACCTTATGAAGCCCTCCGAGATCCTGCTTGGAAAGCATCTATGGAGAGTGAATTATCCTCCATCCAAAAACATCAGGTTTGGGTGGCCGTTGACAAACTGCAAGGAGTGAAGCCCATCGGCCTCAAATGGATCTTCAGCTAAACCTAGATGGATTTGCGAACAAGCTCAAATCTCGGTTAGTTACCAAAGGTTATCTACAAAAGCAAGGAATAGACTATTGGGAAACCTTTGCTCCAGTTGCCCAGTTAGACACCATAAAACTAGTAATAGCTTATGCAGCTAGTCAAGGATGGACACTTCACCATCTAGATGTGAAAAGTGCGTTTCTGAACGGGCTCCTCACAGAGGATATTTATGTGCATCCACCGCCTGGTTTTATCCTACAAGATGGAGACCACAAGGTTTTAAAACTACAAAAGGCGCTATATGGGCTAAAACAAGCCCCTAAAGAATGGTATGTCACCATTGATGGTTTTCTTATGCAAATTGGATATGTACGGAGCCAAAATGATACCACTCTTTATACTCGTGACTCAGAAAAGGGGCAAACTATCATTACCTTTTATGTGGACGACATACTTCTCACCGGCGCAAGCAAAGATATGATAGCCGAAGACAAGCACAAGCTGAAAGAAAGATTTGATCTCTCGGATTTGGGACCTGCCTAGTACTTTCTAGGCCTAGAAATTCACCAAGATCAAAAGTGTATATTTTTGAGTCAGAGAAAATACACAGAGGACTTACTCAGTAAATTTATGATGCATGACACCAAGGATGCTGTCACGCCACTTACTCCTTATTTCAAGCTAAAGTCTAATCAAGCCTCCAAAAATGAACGCACAAAGACATCTCGTACTATTTCAGCTTCTAGTAAAACAATTAACATTCTTGAATATCAGCAGATTGTTGGTGCACTCCTATATCTCATGGTCATCTGCCCCAATATCACCTTTGCAGTAACATTTCTATCTCGTTTTATGTATAAACCTCTTCCTCTCCATCTGAAAATTGCTGAGAAAATTTTCAAATATTTACACCCTACCAAGACATTGGGTTTGTATTTTAAGAAATTCACTAACCCTGTTCTCCAAGGCTTTGTTGACTCCGATTTTGTAGGAGACGAATCAGACTTGAAATCCACCATTGGCTACTTGTTCACCTTGGCTCAGCTGCTTTTTCCTAGAATAGAAAAAAACAAGACCTTGTTGCTCAATCATCGGTAGAGGCAGAGTACATATCAAGAGCCTCAGCAACTAACCACGCACAATGGCTACTCAAACTGTGCGATGACCTCGAAATCAAGATACAAAGACCACTTATATTGAAGATTGACAATAAATCAGTCATAAGCATCGCCCAAAATCCAGTTATGTTTGGAAAGACGAAACATATTAGAATCAAATACCACGTCCTCAGAGATTACATCAAGGAAGAAACCATTGGACTGGAATACTTACCCTCAGAGCTCCAAATTGCAGACGTATTGATGAAATCCCTTTTCCCAAAACAGTTCACCCAAATCAGAGAACTGCTAGGGTTGCAACGAAATCCGTCGGATTCGGAAACCTCTCCTCGGTTTCACCTTCAAGGAGGTATGAAGGCTAAGAATGATCAAGCCACGACAAGATTGTGTGAAGATGAAGCAGAGACGAGGTGTGAGAACCCGGAGGAAAGTCGAAGTCGCTGTGATGCTTCCAATCGTCGGAAGAAAAGATTGAACTCAGATATGGGCTTCATCATAATGGACCCGAATGCTGTCAAATGGACTGTTCAACAGGAAAATTATCGAAAGGATGGGCTTCTCCCAGCAAGCCCAACCGACAGTATCTTGACGCTACTCAAGGATGCTAACCGTAGAAGGGAAGACTACTAAGGTAGCCATAATGACGGTAACGGGTACAACGGCTCCTTCAACAATGGCTATTTTTAGTTGCTACAATGTATTGAAGAAAAGCTTTGTTGCATTATGTTCAATACAAAAACTGCTCACGCAAATATCCTCATACGCCAAGATACTACACCTACATCAAATCTCATATCCTCAAAACTGCTTTTAGCTGCTACCCTGTTTTTCTATCTTTTTCCTGTTTATGTCTAATTTCTCTGACCCCAGGTTGACCTGTATCTGTTCACTTCCGACCTCGTCTCGTACCCGTTTCCAACAGATATGGATAACGGGTCGAACTCATCACAGGTGGATAACGGGTCAAAATCATCACAGGTCAACCCGCCCGATTTCCGGATCTACCCATATTTGTGCCCACTTCTAGTTCTAGGACAATATATCCAATTAATCTTTTGAGGTGTTTTTGTCATTGAAGGGGAGATTATCTCTCTCTTCTTCTCTATTCATCCTTTTGATGTATCCCATAATGAAGTTTCAACCTATGACCATTTATAGTAAAAATCTCAGCATCTTGATATTTATTAATAATCTTACTGAATCATTTTAGTTCACATATTTTACTACAAATGTTTTTTCCATTTCAATTTTCCAATGTGAAATTACCTTCTTACTTGGCTCTTCCTTCTTTTTAATCTTGTTGTCATAGTAAGATTTGAACAATTCCATAAAGCTACAAGAATTATAATATGCATTCTTCCTCAATTTCTCTAACTCTGACAATTGAAATTTCCTAATTTCAATGTTCTCACTCATGTCATCAATCAACAACTCGATTGCCCATAGTCTTGTATTCCAACTCTATTAGTAAATGAAAAGTTGTCTAGTAAAATACCTTAAAGGGTGTCATACCAATCTGTATTTTGTAAGCAGTTTGAATTTCCCACAATACAACATTCAACTTCTAAATCTAATCTTTTTTGGATTAGTTGATAGTTTTCTTTAATACTTACTTAACTCTTAACCAATATCTCCAAAGATTTGTTAAAGAAATGAGATCCTCTATCAATGATGAGCATTATGGGGACTCCAAATCAAGTATATATTTTATTTTTAAGAAAGTTCATTACAATTTTTATGTCTTATGCAAATATTTAAGAAAGTTCATTACAATTAAACTTAGTCGAGCAAATATTTTAAAAAAAGTAAAATTCGCAATCTGGGTTCGCAAACTACTCAATTCAGTCCATAGCAGAGTTCATTGGAAATGATTAAAATGATGTATATCATATAATCTTATTTACGTATGATATAAATTGAGCATTTTTTGTTTTGTACATAAAGACAAATATAGTTTAATTAATAATCTACACCAATCCAATATATACAGTGTGCGTTCACCCACAATCGATCCATGGGATTCAACTCAGTCGAGCAAATATTTAAAAAAAAAAAGAAACAATCTTTGCAATCTGGGTTTCAATCTGAAGCGGAAGCAGTATATTCATCTAAAAAAATGAACCTTCATCTCAGTCATAAATGATATCCTCTAGCTCACCATTGTGATGAGACAATGTATCTCTCTAATAAAATTTACAAGATGCTATCAATAATCTTCCTAAGCCCGTAGCAGCATCTGCAGATGGACTACAATTGGGATGTCACTTCCAGAAAGAAATTGTGACTGCAAGGAATGGTGATGCCACCCATTGCATGGCTGAATCCGTACTCTTCTTCCACCGGGTGCAACAACAACTCTTGGAACAAAGGCTCATTCAAGTACGAGATCGGGATCACGAATCGCCTCTTTTCGTTCTCCCCGACGTACACTGCGAGGTGTCCTTTGGGGACTTCAGATGGGGATTTCCTTTCACCAGACAATGTTCTTCGAAGTACTTGACCGATCGCCATAGAATCAGGGAAAATGCAGTTTGCAAGAGGATCACAAGAAAGGAGTTATCGCTGGTGATGTGCAAATGGGCAGTATGTGGCAAATATATACGGGTGTTGGAGGAGGCAGTGGGCATGTGGAGTGAATTGCTGATGATGGGTGGTTGAAGGATGGGGAAAGAAGCACATGAAGGAGCACATGCCATTGCCCTTCTCCACGAATCATTTGTTTGGAATCCGACAAAGAGGTTCCCTACATTGCTCTGCGCACTCCGCCAACTTGACAACCGCTGCTTCCTTTGCTATCGGAAAACATAATCCTACTTTTGAATTCTCAATAGATCATGTAGGTTTCGTTGAACTGATGAAAAAGTTGAATTGTGTATAGAATCCTTTACTTGCAAACCCCTGAAAACTTCTCTTGGCAACCAAGTTCCAATGTGAGCCGTATAGTTTGATATGATGGTAAAAAAAATATTCAAGATGGGACATAATTACTCCGTACAGGTCACCATGTACTGGAGATTCAAGATGAAGAGAAAAAGAGAGAAGAAATTGTATACTGAGTGGAGTATGCCTATCTCAAGCGGGTTTGATGAACCTGTCCTGCAACCAAAGTACAAATGCTTAACTTTTATGCATGTTTATGGTGATCTGCCAAAAAGGAATGAATACGTCGTACATTTGGCACATGGAGTTCATTGGTGAAGATGGGTGCTGGAAGCATTAGGACACAAGAACATGAAAGATCACATGCAATTGTCTTTCTCAACAACTCATTTGGTTGGAATCCACCAAATTGCTCGACCCACCTACTCGCGCAACTCAATATCCCCGACCCCATTATCTGCATGCTTTTATATAAATTTTATATCTTTTTTATTAGTTTTATTTTTTTAAAGAAAGTGTATTTTATCATTTTTCAGTATGATTTCAGTCTTTATTAATATTAAAGAAAATTAGAATCGGTTTTCGTGGAGTTGAAGATTTGGACTATACAAATGAAAATTTAATAAAAAAATTTTCAAATAAGACAAGATTTATGTTATCTTAAAAAATTTAGATGTTCTCTTAAAAGATTGAATCTTATTTTATAAGATTTGTATCTTATTTTAAAATATTCGGATAATAAATTTGATAAAGTTCATCTAGAAAGAATTGGATTAGATTGGTGTAAATAATTTTGTGTCACTTATTTTATACTTTTAGAATTCACTTGGGTTGGTTTTACATCTTTTTTATCTTAATTTCCTTATGTTTCTAGATGAACTTTATATATTTCATATTACTTTAATATTTTTGGAGGAAAAGTATGTTTTATGATTTTTAATGATGATTTTGGCCTAATTTAAAGGAAATTTGAGCTGACTTTGATGAAGTCAAAGATTTGGCTTATTCGAATGAAGACTCGATCAAAGACTCTCCGATAAGACAAGATTTGCGTGTTATTTTGGAAGATTTGGATCTCATCCTATAAGATTTGTATCTTATCTTGAAAGATTCAGATAAAAAATTTGATATGAACCCATCAAGGAAACCCGACAAATCCTTACCATTATATAAAGACCAGAGCCTGAGGACTAGAGTCATGCAGTTAGTCTAATAGTTTAGAGTCGAGTCTTGCACCTTTTGATTTATTGCATGTCATTTTTCAGCAACTTTTGTGTTTTAGAGTCGAGCAGGCACGTGCAAGTGCTTGTGGTTAAAGATCTGCAATGAAGTCTTACTTGTGCAAGTTCTATACATGTGACTAATTTACTATGTTTTTTTACATTTAATTTGAGATTTAATTCTTTTTTTTTTTGCAGTGTTTTCTTTCCCAACATGCTTTTTAGTATCATATGGTCTTAAGGAAGTGTGAAAGAATCAAAAATTGGACTCAAGCACCTAAGAAGAATAATCCAATTGGACATTATTGATAAGACACATTCTATTTAATTTGTTTATGAGGTGTGAAGTGTGAGGTGTAGGAATTAGATTTGGGTGTCAGGAAAACATAGATTATTTTAAAAGAAAAATCTAATAACAATTCTCTATCAACATGATCTTATTTTATTAATTAGATGGTTTATGTGTATGTGTAGAATTATCATCAATTGCCCTTTTCAAAAATCAATTGAATGCCATGATCACATACATTCGATCTAACAATGGGTCTAAATTCATGAATTCCAAGTGCTCTACATTCTAGACACATGAGATTTATCATAATTGCACGTGTTCTCATTTGGCACAACAAAATGATCACATTGAAAGAAAGCATCATTACCTTGCCAAGTTAGCTCAGTCTATACTTCATCATTTTAGCCTGGGTTATCTCAGAATTTTTTGGAAGATGCAATGCTTATAGCAGCTTATTTGATCAATCAGGTTCCATCATTTGCTCTTTTGATGAAGAATCTTTATGAGCTTCTTTTTCAAGAAACTCAGGATTATTCTCATTTTTTATCTTTTTGTATGTCTATGCTGTAAATATTATATCTCATAAAGATAAATTTGCCCTCAAGAACTATACCAACTCTTTTATTGGGATACACACTCACTTGGCTTCAAGGGATGTGTTGCTTGTCATAGCCACTTAAGCATGAGTGATGAGGGGCGGTCCTTCAATTCATCTCATGGTTGTTGCTCAGTGGATTCTCCATTTGTGAAGGAAAATGTTTTGCCCCAAGCATCCTTCTGTGACCTCCCCTATTTGAGCAATCCATGTTCACCGTTGCTGCAACAACAATGAAAATTTATAGAAACTTCGAAACTTGCAGTATCAGGACACAATGATATTCCTAGTGAGTAGTGGGAGACAAATTGTGTCCCATAGACATTGCCAAATGCTATGGGTGTTTGAAGACTTTTATTATTTTTTTGTGTATTTTCCATAACATTCAGCAACTTGGAGGCAGATTTTTGGAAAGCAAGTAGAAGGAAAGCAGATGGTGATCGTAAAAAATAGGACAAATTGGAAATAAAGAAAAAAAATAGTATACTTAATAATGTAGACCAATTGAAAATATACCGTACGCGTTCACCCACAACCGATCCTTGGGATTCAACTCAGTCGAGCAAATATTTAAAAAATAATAATATTTGCAATCTGGATTTCAATATGAAGTGGCAGCAAGTATAGGCTAGAAAAGAAACAAAAGGGTACTGTTAGGATTTACCCATATTGGATTTCGTTATTTATGTTATTTTTTATTTTACTTTGCCATATTCTTTTGACTAAATCAATTATAAGTTTGTCTTTAATTAAGATAGCGGTAATTCAGGTGGAGAAAGATCATTTTCGTTGCCAAATTCCCACCAAGTTAAAAGTGGAGACAAGCTCAAATTGTTCAGACCCCATTATCGTGGTGGGAGTGCGAAGGAACTGCTCCCCACGTTCTATACATTCCGGAACAAATAACTGCCCACCGACTTGAGGAAGACTGCTAGCATGGCAAAGGTCAAGTAAACAGCAACACAACCCTCAAGAAGAAGAAAACTAGTGCCAGTTACAACAATGCTGGTGGCAAGGTAGAAGATGACGATTCGGATAGCAGTGATTTTCAATGAAAATCCATGGGTTATAGTTGCAATGCCTCCTCAGGAACAAACTGGAGGGAGTGGAAAGAAGGTAATGGAGGCGAAATCCCAAGAGGTATCTACATGAGATATTACAACTGAACAGAGGGAATGCAAAAGTAGGATTATGTTTTGCAGGGGTTGTGAAGTTGGTGGAGTGCGCGTAGCAATGTAGGGAACCTCTTTGTCGGATTCTAAACAAATGATTCGTGGAGAAGGACAATGGCATGTGCTCCTTCATGTGCTTCTTTCCCCACCCTTCAACTACCCATCATCAGCAATTCACTCCACATGGCCACTGCCTCCTCCAACATCCGTATATAATGGGCACATACTACTCATTTGCACATCACCCTAACTTCAGCAATAACTCTTTCTTGTGATCTTCTTGCAAACTGCATTTCCCCTGATTCTATGGCGATCGGTCATGTGCTTCGAAGAACATTGTCTGGTGAACGGAAATCCCCATCTGAAGTCCCCAAAGGGCATCTCGCAGTGTACGTTGGGGAGAACGAAAAGAGGCGATTCGTGATCCCGATCTCCTACTTGAATGAGCCCTTGTTCCAAGAGCTGTTATTGCAGCCGTTGGAAGAGGAGTACGGATTCAGCCATCCAATGGGTGGCATCACCATTCCTTGCAGTCACAATTTCTTTCTGGAAGTGACATCCCAATTGTAGTCCATCCTCACATGCTGCTAGGGGTTTAGGAAGATCATCTATAGCTCTTGTAAATTTTATTAGAGAGGTTAGATTGTCTCATCGAGATGGTTAGTTAGAGTATATGCATTATGAGTGAGATCAAAGCTCAATTTTCCAGATGAATATACTGCTTCCGCTTCATATCCCTTATTTCGATCATTAGTTTATGTGAATACCCTTATCTTAAAGAAACATATTATGTGTTATCACTCACACACAATCGAAGTTCTGAACTATAATCAATTAATCAGAGAGGAGGTTTAGGGAGAAGGTAGAGGTTTGGGAGGCGGTTGAAAAGACAGGCACGTGGGCATATGAGTGGGAGTGGGCAGCGTATGGGAAGCCTCTCGGATAATGGCGAAAGCGGCCGAGCATAAGTAGGACGATAGAGTAGCCACAACCGGTGATGCTGCCCATCGATGGGTAGAAGTTAGAACAATCATAACTACGTATTTTTAAATAGTTATTTAGAAAAGAACGAAATATTTGGAAAAACATGAATACTTTGGAAAACAATATACAAAAAAAAACAGTTATTTGTAAAATATGTTTTTAAAGAACGCATTTCAAGAAACAAATTATTTTAAAATTTTTCCCTGTTGAAATAAATTAATTTACAATTATTATTAATTTTTTTCGTTCTTCATTAAAACAACATGTTTAAATTCTTGGACTTTCCTAATATAATTGGAATATAAAATCCTTAATACAATTTTTCTAACAAAATATAACTGTATGTATTGATTTTTTAGAAACTCTAAAATCTCCTAATGCTCATGATTACATGCATTGACATTTTGATCCAAAGATGCTCACACTGAAATGTTTCCATGTAATCAGACATGTTCGATTCATATAATTCTTCTAAAAGCACTCGGATGTAACGATAATAGATTGTCATCTCTTTGTGTCATCATGTGAAACAATCAGAATATTGCATTATTTACCTATTAAATATGGTAAAATGCTTAATTAAAAGGCAAATTCTATGACATTTTTATAAAAGAATGGCTCGTTATCAGATTTAAGAGTGATTTATTCAATGAATTGTCGAACAATAATGTGCTACTAGGGTTGAAATGATACTTGAATGTTCTACAATCACTCCATTCCCTTGAAGTCTTTAAACATAATGATGCTGAAGCTCTAGTCAACACACACTCCCCTGTAAGTGTACTAATTTATAAGCCAAAAAAGGAAGATCTCTACATACATATAAGAATGAAATTAACTATTTTATCTCCAAGCCCATGGTAAACGACCAAAATTTTGAATGCTTTAGTGCAGTAGGAAGTAGAAACAGAAATGTTGGTGATTCAATTACACTTCTCTTCAAGACCAAAATGTAACATTGAACATTTTCATGCACTAGTCTAAAATAAATTGCATTAATAAAATAAATATCATTATTAAACATACAATTAGAATGGTAAAATTAGTGTGATACTTACCTACCTTACATATGATAATGCAAGCAAGCCTTCCTGTCACTTGTCTCATATCAATATACTACACATTTGTCAGTAAACCATTAATATTTAGGATGATAATATTGGTGGATGGTTTATTTCAATTGTTTGATTTCGTCCATAGTCATTCGAAGTTGTATGTGCATTTGGACAACATCTTCATTCTCTATTTTTGTTGTAGGGTAGATGATCCTACAATCTCCTTGTTGTGTACTCCATGATATGTTAAATCCTATTTCTCAATGTCTTTCTTGTAGTTGAGCCCTTGATCATTGTAGTTGGTGGTTCACCATCTATTCATGACATGTATTTTTCTGCTAACAATACATATCAAACATTTATTTGTCGTTGTCAATAAATGTTATTCGCTTTTTGAATATATTTCATCATCATATCAAACTATACGCCTTACATTCCGACTTGGTCGCCAATAGAAGTTTTCAAGGGTTTGGAAGTAAAGGATTTATGCACACAATCCAACTTTTTCATGGGTTCAACGAAACATACATGATCTAACGAGAATTCACAAATAGGATTATGTTTTCTGATAGCAAAGGAAGCAGGGGTTGTCAAGTTGGCGGAGTGCGGTGAGCAATGTAGGGAACCTCTTTGTCGGATTCCAAACAAATGATTCGTGGAGAAGGACAATGGCATGTGCTCCTTCATGTGTTTCTTTCCCCATCCTTCAACTACCCATCATCAGCAATTCACTCCACATGGCCACTGCCTCCTCCAAGACCCGTATATATTTGCCACATGCTGCTCATTTGGACATCACCAGCAATAACTCCTTTCTTGTGATCTTCTAGCGAACTGCATTCTCCTTATTCTATGGTGATCGGTCAGGTGCTTCGAAGAACATTGTCTGGTGAAAGGAAATCCCCATCGGAAGTCCCCAAAGGGCATCTCGCAGTGTACGTTGGGGAGAACGAAAAGAGGCGATTCGTGATCCCGATCTCGTACTTGAATGAGCCCTTGTTCCAAGAGTTGTTATTGCAGCCGTTGGAAGAAGAGTACGGATTCAGCCATCCAATGGGTGGCATCACCATTCCTTGCAGCCACAATTTCTTTCTGGAAGTGACATCCCAGTTGTAGTCCATCTGCACATGCGGCTAGGGGCTTAGGAAGATCATCGATAGCTCTTGTAAATTTAGCTAGAGAGGTTGTACTGTCTCATCGCAATGATGAGTCAAAGCATACAATTTGTGAGTGAGATGAAGGTTCCATTTTCCAGATGAATATACTGCTTCTGCTTCATATCTCATATTTCTATCATTAATTTATGTGAATACCGTAATAATAAATAGCGAGAGAAAGCAGCCGAGCATCGGTCGAATGATGGGGGCAGAAGATAGACGATGGAGTAGCCACAACCGGTGATGGTGTCGGTGTCGATCGACGTTTATAAAAGTTTTCATTTCAACAATAATCATTCTCAAAATATAAAATTTCAAAAATCAACTCCTTTGAATGTTTGTTTAAATAATAATTTTGATCCATTAATAAGAATAAATTAAATTACATTGAAATGTTTCCATAAAACTACATATGCCCGTTTCATACAATTCTTCTAAAAGTAATCACATGTACCCATAATTGTCATCTCTTTGTGTCATCTTGTAAGATAATGAGAATATTGCATTTTTAGCTATTGAATATGGTAAAATGTATAATTAAAGACAAATTCAATGACACTTAAATAAAAGAACAGTGCATTATCAGATTTAAGAATGATTTCTTCAATGAATTGTCGAGTAATAATTTGTTACTAGGATCGAAATAATATTTGAATATTCTATAATCGTCCTATATACGTTTCAAGGCATTAAATAGTTGAAGCTCTAGTCAACCTACACTTCCATGTAAGTTCATTGGCTTATAACCTAACAAAAGTCAAACTCTCTACATACACATAAGAATGAAAATGACTATTTTATGTACAAGTCCATTGTAAAATAACCAAAATTTGAATGCTTTAGTGCAATAGTAAGTAGAAAGACAAATGCTGGTGAAAACTTTTTTCCTAAAGACCAAAATGCAATATTGAACTTTTCCATGCACTAATCTAAGATATGCTGTAATAGTAAAATGAATATCATTAGTAAACATACAGTTAGAATGGTAAAATTAGTGTGACACTAACCTACCCTAAATATGATAATGCAGGCAAGCCTTCCGATTGCTTGTACCACATCAATATACTACACATTTGCTAGCAAACCATATATATTTAGGATAATAATATTGGTAGATTGTTTCTCTTAATTGTTTGATTTCATCCCTAGTCTACTTGTCGTGTATTCCATGATATGCCAAATCCTATTTTTCAACCTTTTGTTCTTATAGTTGAGTCCACATAGTCTTTTTATAAGTACCACATTATAAATGAATTGAGCGCTTGATTATTGTAGTTGGTGGTTCCACATTGCATGTATTTCACTGCTACCAATACATTGAGACATTATTTGTTATTGTCAATAAATTTTATTGACTTTTTGAATATATATTTCGCCATCATATCAAACTATACCCCTCATATTCTGACTTGATTACCTAGAGAAGTATTCAAGGGTTTGGAAGTAAAGGATTTATACACACAATTCAACTTTTTCATAGATACAACGAAACCTGCCTGATCTATCAAGAGCAGGGGTTTTGCAAAGGGAGCAGCGGTTGTCAAGTTGGCGGAGTGCGGTGAGCAATGTAGGGAACCTCTTTGTCGGATTCCAAACAAATGATTCGTGGAGAAGGACAATGGCATGTGATCTTTCATGTGCTTCTTTCCTCATCCTTCAACCACCCATCATAAGCAATTAACTCCACATGGCCACTGCCTCCTCCAACATCTGTATAATTTGCCACATACAGCCCATTTGCACATCACCAGCAATAACTCTTTCTTGTGATCTTCTTGCACACTGCATTTTCTCTGATTGTATGGCGATCGGTCAAGTGCTTCGAAGAACATTGTCTGGTGAAAGGAAATCCCCATCTGAAGTCCCCAAAGGGCATCTCGCAGTGTACGTTGGGGAGAACGAAAAGAAGCGATTCGTGATCCCGATCTCCTACTTGAATGAGCCTTTGTTCCAAGAGTTGTTATTGCAGCCGTTGGAAGAAGAGTACGGATTCAGCCATCCAATGGGTGGCATCACCATTCCTTGCAGTCACAATTTCTTTCTGGAAGTGACGTCCCAATTGTAGTCCATATGCACATGCTGCTAGGGGCTTAGGAAAATCATCGATAGCTCTTGTAAATTTTATTAGAGAGATAGATTATCTCATCACAATGATGAGTTAAAGCATACAATTTATGAGTGAGATCAAGTTTCAATTTTCCAGATGAATATACTGCTTTCGCTTCAAATTGAAACCCAGATTGCAAAGATTGTCTTTTTTTTTTAATATTTGCTCGGCTGAGTTGAATCCCATGGATCGGTTGTGGGTGAACGCACACCATATATATTGGAAATTGTTGTATTGAACAAGAAGTAGAGATACCACATTGCTAATTTAAGTTATTTTCATCTAATTTATATATACATCAAATTATTAACTTTGATAGGATTGAAAATAAGGTGAGCCTCATGTACCAAGTTACAGCGTGTACATGTACCTGAGTTTTTCGATCTCCATGTCGTTTTTTGTGTTTGGTTTACAACAGTATATTTATGAAAAACACACAATCTTACCACTCACAAGCAATCGAGGTTCTGTACTATAATCAATTCAGAGAGGAGGGAGGATGGGCATTGGAGGCAGTTGCAAAGACAGGCACGTGGGCGTATGGGTGGGAGTGGGCAGTGTACGGTAAACCCGGGGTAATGGCGAAAGCGGCCAAGTAGCCAGAGAAAGCAGCCGAGCATCGGTGGGACGATGGGGGCATCAGTTAGACGATCGATCGGTAGAACCATCGCAAAACAACAAGTTTTTTATTTGAACAATAATCATTCTAAAAATACAAAACTTAAAAAATCAACTCCTTTGAATATTTCTTTAAATAATAATTATGATTAATCAACAAATATGAATTTAAGTAAAAAAAGCAATGTATAAAAATAAAAAATACAACAAGAATAATAAAACGTTTATATTTATGTAAATTGTTGTACAATATCTACAAAAAATGATCAAAAAAATGTTGTCCTACTTCTGTATTTTAATAAAAAATATCATAACTATCTATTTTTAAAAAATTGTTTGGAGAAGAACGAAATATTTTGAAAAAGAATGAATTCTTTGGAAAACAGCATAGAAAACGATTATTTGAAAAATATGCTTTTAAAGAACAAATTTAAAGAAACAAATTATTTTTTTAATTTTTATCCTGTTGAAATAATTTAATTTAATTTAAAGTTATTATTAATTTTTTCATTCTTTATTTAAAAGCATATTTAAATTCTTGGATTTTCCTAATATAAGAAATAATAAATCCTTAATTTTTTCATTGAATTTTTTTAGAAATTCATAAAATCATAGTCTCTGTAGAAGTACCACATCATAAACGAATTGAGTCGTTGATGGTTATAGTTGGTGGTTCTAACATCTATTCATCGGATGTTTTTCATTGCTGCCAATAAATACATTGTGACATTCTTTGTAATCTTCATTTAAGAGATGGATACCATAAGATACAATAATTTGTGAATGAAAAATATTAATGAAATTATGAAATCAAAAGAAGCATACTAATAAAATATTTTTACCTAATGGTTTTCCAACATTTTTCTTCACGTATTCTAGTAGAGTGACATATACAAAATTAATCCACCAATTTCTATAGAAATCGTAGTCATCTAGTTGCTATTCTTGTTCAGGTGTATTATTGGATCAAGCTTCTTCATGAGTTTGACACGACTCTCAAAGATCCTCTACAACCACATTTTCCTCTTGCAACCTATGGTCAAAATCCACTACAGCCACCAGTTACATTGTATTCACCAACTCTCTTTTTTATCATTAGCAAATTTTACTCTATACCATGAATAGAAGCACCCTCGAATTTCTCACTTTCCATTTCACAAGTCCTTGTGTTTTTTCTTTTTGGTTTGCAAGAACACACCCCAAGAATTAGACTAATTGTAGATGTGATTTTTCCTACTACAACATTCCATAGATTGGTGTTTTGGTGAGTTGAAGATGTTGAAAATGAATGCATAGTATCAAATGTGTCAAAAAAGAAGAGATATGGAAGTGAAATTAATGTTTATAAAAAACAAAAAAAGATATGTGGCAATGCAAGCCTTTTGTCCATGGGTGTATGATGCTGAAATTTCTTTTAATACTATACAATATAATAGCTTTGCACCTATCGTACATGCTATTGGAAATTATGGGAAAATATGAATCCCCCATCATTTCATGAGGTATGAATGAGTTACATGCTCTAACAAGGAAGTGGAGAATACAAAAGAAAAAATATGCATATAGTTTGATGGCTAATAGTTGGAATGATGGAAGACGATGATCATTGACAATTTTTTTGCTGAATACTCCACAAAAAACTATTTCTATGAAGTCATTGGATGCTTCAAGCGGATGGGTCGTGAGAGGAGCAAATTGCTACTTCTTTTCAATACAAAGGATATAAGTACAATGAGATTTTTGAAATTATTGATCTTGGTTGGGAAGTTCAACTTTATAGACATCTACTTGTGGGCAGTTTTTAAATCCTTTATTCTTCTATTCTAAACCTGATATACAACATGAGGAGGTCATGAATGGATGACATATCACATTAGAAAAATGAATGCCTGTCATTCAAGTTCAAGAAGTGAATTCAAATGAAATAGATATATATATGCAAGTGGAGTAGAAGATTTTATTATATTGATGTAAATGTTTCATTTATTTTTATTATTGTTTCTTATTTTGTAAGTTCACTCTAAAAGAAGGAACCATTTGGAGCATCAAAGATTGAGTAAACTTGTCTATGTAAAAATCAATAGAGCACTGAAATGTTAATTCGGACAATGTGATAAGATTGACCCGGTTAGAATGCCAGAAGTTGATGACACAGAAAATAGCGAATGGACAATAGAAATTATGGATGATAGAGATGAGCAGAATATCTCAATATTCAATGATGAGAAGAACAAAATAAACAAGTGATGCTGATGAATCAAGCCATATTACAAGGTTGTCTACTAGAGTTTATAATTCATATAAATTTACAGGACAAAAAAAAAAGGTAGGTCATGTTTCAAATTTTGAGATGAGAAGGACTTTGATGAGATTAACCAGAATGAAGTAGAACAAAATTCTAGAAGAATACAAAGGTATTATTGATGAAGATGAGGCGGAATTCATATTATCTGATTCTAATAATGATGAATTCATTGATGATAATAAGAAGTGATGATTTGATTAATCTTCACCTTATTCCTCCTGCAAATTGAGAAAAGATTTCATCCTTGAACAAAGATGTTGTGCTACATGAAGATAATGAAATGAGATATGAGCTCTGACCTATTCCAAGAAAACAAAAGAAGAGGTAGGCCAAATTCAAACAAAATAATGGCAAGGCCTAAAGAGGCCCATGTAGCAATAAACCCAAAAGACAAGCTTCCAACAAAGACAACAAATCTACTAAAAAATTTGGAAATTTGTTTTCTTATAACTTTTAGTTGGAAATTTACTATAAAAATGTAGTTTTTCTCTATTCCTCTCGTATCTTGTCATAACGTCCTTAATGCTAGGTTTTGAAAAAGACTTGCAAAACGTAATGTGTGTGATACTCAGTATTGTAATACAAAAATTAAAGGATTTCTTCTTCACAAAATAATTCTTCTGTGTCAATCTCAGCGTTTATATTCAATGCTTAGGGTTCTCATTTTGGTGTCAAGAGTGGATATCTTCAAAACATGGCAATGGGAATTGCCCCTTCACCTAAGTTGATGACACACATTATGCAACCTGGGAAAGAATGATGAAGAACTATCATATAGATATCAATGTCTGGGAGGTCTTCACTAGGTGCAACATTCCATCAGTTTTGATAGCAATTGCAACATAGAGTCAAAAACTCATAGAAGACTAGGTACGATATGCATAACTAGAATCATTGCTATCTGTACTCTCAATGGAGTTAGAAATGTTGAAACCTATTAAAAGTTTCTAAGCTGTGAAACTCCAAAATAGTTATGAATGGCTTTACAAAACACTTACAATACCACTATTGTAAACAAAGATAGAGAAATATACCATTCTAGCACTCCATTGTTTATCTCAACATCACTCCATGGAAGACAAGAGGATTGCCTTCAAAACCGAATTGTGCGCGTGTGCCCAGCTGTTGTCAATGGCCAGTGGCAGGTCCGAGGTCACAACCTGTCCATTGTCGCGGTACCTAAGCCACAAACAATCTGCTACTTCCCTCGAAGCGGCAGGGTTGGAGTTAGTGCTCTTCACCTTGATCTTCACCAAAATCCGCGAGAAGTGGCCTGCTACTCATGGACCTTGACTAAGAGTCATTACAGAAAGACTGCAACAAGGCGCGTGGAAGTATGCCGAATCCGAAATCAATTCAGCAAAGAACCAAGTGTATTGCTTAGGACTTAGAAGTAAACTTTATCTACTCCCCAGAAACTAAAGGTTTTAACCCAAAAGGGCCATAGAAAACAGAAACGAAAAGGAACTAAGTATTCTTCCTCCTTGAAGGGAGGAAGAACTCCAAAGTCTAAGTACAAGAGAAAATGTTCAAAAGTCCAAAACTAGGTGCTTCAAGTGACTTTTATATGACTTCCCACGTGCATTAACTCCTTTGGGTCCCCTTCGCATCATTCCTTATGTCTTGTGTGTGCCAGTAGACTTTCTTTGCGTGCAAGTTTGCGCCCAATCATTGCTGCAAACTCTGACATGCCGTAAGTCATGGGCCTTGACCAGTGTCAGTCTTCTGCCCACAATCGTTCCCACTCGCGTACAAGGCACGAAAACTCAGGTCTGACCACCTGCAATACTTCTGCAATACTCCTGCAACACTCCTGATAGTCTCCTAGCATGCCTCGGTCAAAGTGTGAGAAAAAAAGCATAAAATATACACAAAATGGGAAAATAGGAATTTTCTAGTAAAAATCAAATACTTAATAATAAGACTCCTAATTGGATGACTTAACACTTAATTAATACATAATAATACCTAAATAATAATTAGAAAATGACACTTAACAAGATCCATGCAAATATTGCAAGAGATTCCACCAAATCGAGTGTTAGTATCATCCTGAAGTTGTGTGTGAAATTGTCATAGTGATAACACACAAATTTTTCATGTTTTAGGATATGAAAAATCATAAATTTTCAATTATGTTTAAGTGTTAATTTTATAATTTCAAGTATTTGTATTTGATTGGGAAAATATTATTTTTGGTGTATTAGTGAGAGAAATCCTTTGATTTAGCCCACTCCATGTCTAACCCGATTTTGGAGTCTAGCAGCAACCCGAAAGTCAAGGAAGAAATCTGGATTTCGTGTAAGTCACTAGGCTATAAGGGGCAATGAATACATTGTCACGGTGGCAGTCTCCATGTCAGGGCCAGGAGCAGCAGATTTGTTAGAGAATGTACTTGCCTTGGGCAATGGAAGGCCAAAGAAAGATGAGGAGGAGAGAGAGTCACAAAGAAAAAGAGAACACCTAGAATTTTTAGAACACACACGAGGGGGTTTCTCCCCCAACTCGAACACGAAGAATACTGGAGGAGAAGGAGAAAGAGAGCGATTTTTCTTGAGAAGAACCTCCAGCATGAAGAAAAGAGATCAAGACCAAGCCCAGCGCCAATGTTCCGGCGTCACTAAAACATCTTCAACCAAGCCTTTGGGAGAAATTACTCTCCTATCCGCTAGCTCAATTTGTACACCCGATGCTTGCAAAGGTCCCAACCTGAGTGTCTCATAATTAGAATTCGACATGACATTTATAGAAGCTCTCAGGTATGCCATAGCTCTCCTAGTGCACAAATCTCCTATTTTGCATGGGATAAAAAATGTACTCAGATTCTTACGCTTCTCGGGTAATTTTCATGTTAAAAGTGCTAAGTAGCTTTCACTCAATTTCACCTTGCCCTTCTCTTTTAGCTTGGGTTTTGACATACATAGCTGCTTCAAATATTTAACACTCTTGGGCACAAGATCAATATACTCCAAAAGAGTAAAATTCAATTGAGTGTTTCCCAATGCTTTCAACATTTTCTCTATCTCGTTTTCCTCTTCTTTCAGCTTCAGCCTTCCTGGAAAAGAAGGCTGGGTCACCTTCATTGTGACAGGTTCTAGAAGTACCTCAACTTCATCCTCACTTTGCACAACAATTTCGTACTCCTCTGTCTCGTTCTCCTTAGTTTCAGTCTAGACTAGTTCTCATCCAGGCTTCTCTTTTCCACTTCTAAGTATTATGGCGCTGATGTTCGGCCCTCCACTGGAATTTGGATTTGACTTGGCTTGAGATGGTAAACTCCCTTTCTGTTTTAGGTCTCCAAGATCTGCTGCGAATTGACTCACTTGGACCTCCAAATTCCGGATTGATTGTTGATTTTCAGCTTGTTCTTAATTGATTGCGCCATGAATGTCTTCAACATTTCTTCCAATGAATTTCCAGAATTTACTTCAGCATTTCCTTGATTTGAGGCTTGAAATGGCTGCTAGTTCTGTTGATTTTGCCTTCAAAATGGAGGTGCTTGATAAGATCTTTGCTCTTGAAAATTTTGCTGCCCCATGGTTGAGTTCTCCCCTTTGTAAGAATTTTCGTTGTTGCTCCAACAAAAATTTAGATGATCCCTCCAGCCTGGGTTGTAAGTATTTGAATATGGATCATATTTCTTCGTCTGTCAGGGCTCCAAATATCCCATAGCTTTGACATGCTCATCTTCAAATAAATCAGGGCACTTATCCACAACATGCTCTATTCTATGACAGTTCCCGCACAGCATGTTCTTAGCCTAGAATAAGAACAACTCTTTCATCATTTCTGACGTAGCAACAACATTTTTCGTGAATTCAGTCTCTGAAATCCTGGGCTTGCTCTCCACTTCATACACCCTCTTGTTTGAGATTTTCTTCCTAATAATATGTCTCGAATGCTCAGCTAGCTCCTCAAGCAAGGAAAGAACTTCAGTTGATGTCTTTTTCCTTAAAAATCCTCCCGCTACTAAATCTACCATGGCCCGGTCAGTGCATAACAATCCATCATAGAAGTATTTGACCAAAGCATTGGTCTGAAAACCATGGTGTGGGCAGGAACCCAAAAGATGATTAAATCTCTCACAATATTCGTGCAATGATTCTCCACTCATTTGTTCAATATCATTAATTTCTTTTCTAATTCCTTCAGCCTTGGAAGCTGGAAAATATTTGCTCAAAAACACCTTCTTCATTCCAACCTAATCCGTTATGCTTCCAAGCCTTAGTGAGTTGAACCATGTTTTGGCTCCTCCTTCCAAAGTAAACTGGAAGGCTCTCAAACAAATGGAATCTTCAGTCATTCCAGCTCCCTTGAATGATGTGCATACTGCTGTTACATTGTCTAGATGCTCATGGGAGTTCTCTCCAATTTTCCCATAGAACTTGGGCAAAAAATTTTATCATCGCCAGTTTCAGCTCATTTGCTCCATCCTCTGGAAATCTGATGCGTAGACCCCTGTAAGTATGATCAGCAGTATCAACTTCGTTCAAGGTCTTCTCAGGCTCAGCCATTCTGAAATTGCTGTTAGTCTCGGGTGGGAGCTGCCTTGATATGCTCACTTCCCTAACTCTCACCTTGTTCTTGCTGATAGTTCTCTCTATTTCTGGGAAGAAAGTGAGATTACCTGCACCAGAAGAACGTAAATGCATCAACTAAAAATACAGATTAATTAAACACCGCTCCTCGGCAACAGCGCCAATTTGATAAACGGAAATTTTAGTATATCATTGCAATAAAAGCAAATTTCCGTATCAAATAAATTTATAGTCCCTAATCTACACAAAATACAAATTTAGAAAACTTGTATAGTGGATGTCAGGGTCGATTACGAAAAGCTTGTACTTGCTAAGTGTTTTAGTAAATGCATAATTCGATATAACAATGAGTCTTAGTCTAAGTTCGGACCAACAGTGATAAACAAGTTCAGTAAATAAGATCAGTGAACAATATTAGGTCTCAAAGCTAAAGGTAACAAGTAGTGGTTCTAACTCAGAATAATACAAAGATGCTTTAAGAATCTGCAGATGGTGTTATGCTAAGATGCCTAATTTAATTTATTATGTTCCTACACTCACAACATCAAATAATCTAAGTCTACTCAGGTCATTCATCATATTTTTGGCTAAGATAGTCCCCAATATTATAACCAACATTGTAATTAGCTCTACCCATATGCAAAACATATAGAACAAGGTCTACCCGGTTCTATTGATTCTACCCCGGACTAACACCTACTGCTCTTTTCTTGATTTGTTGATCTACCTCAAAATCAAGTATATAAGATGTGAAGCCACTTATTCCCCTCCTTAGGTCTAACCATGAATTGATAGAAATAAGAGCTAAGAAACAAACATAAATTTCATTATTAACCCCAAGCACACACCACCATACTTCACCTTAAGACATCCCTAAGGTTCTAGCTACTCATATTTGAAAGGTAAACAGTAATGAAATTAGCATAAAACAGAGAAAATGTTAAGAACATCGTGCAGAAGTTGGTTGCAGAAGCTAAAAACATAAATAAAGCAATAAGGGTTCTAGATTCCGTCTGCCACTGTTCACATGTTGGAACATTGGCGCTGGACTAGGTCTTGCTCTCATTCCTTCATGCTGGAGGTTCTTCTCCAGAAAAATCGTCCTCTTTCTCCTTCTCCTCCAGTATTCATGCTTAGACCATTTAGATTAGGTTTTGAAGAAATGTGTGGAAAATAACTTGGTTTTAAATTCTGAAAAATGTCATTTTATGGTGGATCATGGGATTGTTTTAGGACATGTGATTTCTAAAAAGGAATTGAGGTAGATAAGGCTAAAATTGAGATTATGCCTGAGCTTTCTTATCCTATTGATGTGAAAGGTATTAGATCATTTTCAGGCCATGTCGGTTTTTATAGAAGGTTTATTAAAAAATTTTCAAAAATTACCTTACCTCTTAGTAGGTTGTTGCATAATGATGTTGACTTTAATTTTGATGATGCATGTAAGCAAGCTTTTAATTCTTTGAAAAAGGCTGTTACTACTGCACCTGTGATGCAACCACCTGATTCGAAATATGATTTTGAGATCATGTGTGGTGCATGTAATCATGTTGTGGGTGCTGTTTTGGGACAGAAAATTGAAGGAAAGCACTATGT
This sequence comes from Utricularia gibba, assembly GCA_002189035.1. Taxonomy (NCBI): domain Eukaryota; kingdom Viridiplantae; phylum Streptophyta; class Magnoliopsida; order Lamiales; family Lentibulariaceae; genus Utricularia; species Utricularia gibba. Next base: position 1,345,199 of record NEEC01000020.1, on the reverse strand, counting down.
TATCTCTTATGCTTCAAAAACCTTGGATGAGGCCCAGAAAAATTATACCATCACTGAAAGGGAATTTCTTGCTGTTATTTTTTCCTTGAAAAAATTTCGTTCTTATCTTATCTTTTAGGTAGCAAAGTGGTGGTATACACTGATCATTCGGCGGTGAAGCACTTGGTGGAGAAGAAGGACTCCAAACCAAGACTTATCAGATGGGTCCTTCTCGTCCAGGAGTTTGATGTTGGGATAAAGGATAGGCTTGGAAGGAAGAACCTTGTGGCTAATCATCTCAGCAGAATTGAAGGAAGTGAAGGAGATGGAATCATCACTGAAACGTTCCCGGATGAATAGTTATTGTCAGTTCAAACTAGTATACATGAACCGTGGTTTGCTGATCTTGCAAACTTTGTTTCAACAGGGGTGATGCCACTTGGAATGGACTATCAAGCGACGAACAAGCTGAAGAATGATGCCAAATACTACATATGGGATGATCCATATTTATGGAAGAGATGCAATGATGGCGTTATTTGAAGGTGCGTTCATGAAAATGAAATTCCAAAAATATTTGATTCTTGTCATGCAGCACCTTTTGATGGCCATCATGGATCAAATAGAGCAGCTAGAAAAATTCTAGGCTACGGATTTTATTGGCCACACATCTTCAGAGATTGCTACGCTTATTGCAAAGGTTGTGAACCATGCCAAAGGGTAGGATATTTATCAAATAGAAATGAAATGCCTTAGCAAGGAATCCTGGTATGTGAGTTATTTGATGTATGGGGTATAGACTTTATTGGACCATTTCCTACTTCAGCAGGTTACAATTATATTTTGGTTGCGGTTGATTATGTGTCCAAATGGATTGAGGCAGTCCCTACATGGACTGATGATGCAAAGAATGCGATTAATTTCTTGCGCAACAACATCTTCACGAGATATGGAACTCCTAAGGCACTAATCAGTGATAGGGGAACACATTTTTATAATCAGGCCTTAAGGAGTGTTTTGAAGCATTTCACAAACCAACGGACAAACTGAAGTCTCAAATAGGGAAATCAAACAAATTCTGGAGAAAGTTGTGAACCCAAGCAGGAAGGACTGGAGCATGAGAATAAAGGATGCACTTTGGGCCATACAAACAGAATACAAGACTCCCATTGGGACCTCACCATTTTAGTTGGTCTATGAGAAGCCTTGTGGATTACCAGCAGCTATTGAGCACAAAGCTTGGTGGGCTATGAAGAAGTTAAACTTGGACAACAACCTTAGTGCAAGTCACAGGAAGCTCCAGCTTTCAAAATTGGAGGAGTTGAGAAATGATGCGTACGAGAGCTCAAACTATTCAAAGCTCGGACTAAGAGCTATCATGATGCACATATTTCCAAGAGAAATTTCGAGATTGGCCAGAAAGTTTTATTATTCCAATCCAGACTGAAATCAATTATTTTTGTTAAATGGGCATCCTGGGAAGCTTAAATCAAGATGGATAGGGCCTTTTGTTGTGAAAGAAATTTTTCCAAATGATCCGTGGAGATATTTGATGGAGATTTGAACAAAGGATTTTTGGTAAATGGGCATCGCTTGAAAATTTTTTATGAAAATTCTAACATGTTGACAGGAAATCTGAAGATGATCAAGCTGATGGATGCTCCAAAAACGTAGCCACACGAGAAGTCGAGTCCAAAACTATAAACAAGGGCACCTATGGGAGGCAACCCATGGTTAAGTTTTTAATTTCAACATTTTAATTATTAGTTTAATCTTGTTATTTTAGGACTTTTATCTATATTTTGTGCTGCTGGGAAATGATTTTTAGTGTTAAGAGGAGTTACAAAAATCAGACCGTTGAGATTAGTGGGAAGTTGTACCAGAGGGAAATGACAAAAATGCCCTTCATGCTTAAAATTACTTGGAAGAAAAGTTACTATTCTTCACTTCACCCATTTGTTTTTGATTTTTCTGCAAGAAAATTACAGCTGTAGAAACATGTTGCTGGCGATACGAAGCACAAAGAACGCCACAAAGGAGAAGTCTCGCCGGAAAAAGATGAGAAAGGAGCAAGCGAAGGAAGGAATAGGGGATGTTGGAGCAACCATCACCATTGCTCCGACCCAGGAAGAAGTGGTTCAGCCTGCTGCTGCCACCACAGAAAATCTCGGAGAAGCAGAAGTGATCCCGCAGACAGCGGAGGTTGGGGAGTCCTCTAAACGGAAAAAACGGAAGGATCCATCCTCCAAGTTAGAACATATCAGCCTCCAACAGCGATTGAAGGACATGCAATAGACTTGTAAGAAGAGAAAAGCTTCAGAGGAAGAAATATCAACATAGCTGCAGGTCTCACCTAAGAAGAAGGGGAAAAAGCATAGAACGAAAAAGCAGAAGGCTCCACTAGAGGAACCTATGCCGGAGAAAGAATCTGCTGCACTCGAAAAACAAGTGCTGCACACCATGGAGGAAAATGCGGAAATTTCTAGAAATGAAGAAGGGGCAGAAGAAGAACCTGAGGCTGAAAATAAAATTCTGGAGGAAAAGAATCAAAAGGAGCCTGGAGGCAAGAACGAAACGGGACATGCACAGGAAATGGACGAACAGGGTGTGAAGCCACTAGTCCAAGGTCAGAAAGAGAAGGGAACTCAACCTGAAGAAACTGCCGTGAGCACAACTAAAGAGGAGCAGGAAGGGATGGAGAATGTAAAGAAATTTCTCCGAAAATTAGTCCCTATGTTCATGAATGCAGAGAAATTCGCAGTGGAGAGGGAGCGATTTCAACGACAAATGACCGGAAAGGGAATTCCTTACTTCAAGCTCCATGCGGACATGTTAAACGAAAAATACCTGAAGTTTGAAACAGCAAAACATGTGGATAGGTATGGAGAGGTAAAAGGTGCCAAGTTACTACCCTGCCGTCACATTGACTTCGAAATTCTTGTTGAATTAAACATAGTGGACAAGGTTTACACAATGTTTGAGAATTCTGCCTTTATGATTTTATTTGAATTAAAACTTCCTACTTATGTGGAACTATCATATGAATTTGCTTCGACTTTCACTTACAAAATTCCAGAAACTTTTTTGGAACCTGCTGCTATTTCCTTTCGTTTGATGGGCACGGAATTCTCGTGTTCTTTAGCTGAGTGGAATGTAGCTCTTGGTTTTTGCTCAAAATAGCAAGTAGATTCGCATGATTTTGCTGCTTCTTTATTCGATTATCCAGTAAACTTTAATGCTGAAGAATTTTATGGAATTTTGACTAATCAACATGTCATTGAATTTAAGACAAAGAGAACGAAATCTGAACTGTTTGTTGATCCGCTCATGTGTTATGTTCATATGTTAGTCACTACAACTCTTTTTAGAAAAAAAAAAGTTGTATTTAATGCTCTTTACAAATGTCAATTATTTGTGTTGTGGTGCATTATGAATAAGCGGTCTTTGAACTTAGGTGCAATGCTTGTTGAACAAATGAATAGAGATTATAGGCGTACTAAAATTCAGCAACTAAGTTTTGGTCATATTGTTATGCATCTGGTTCATACTCTTTGTCTTGAAAAACTGTCTGAACTTGAATTTTTCCATGTTGAGACTAAGACAGTACCCCTGGATGCATATTCATTAAAAGTTGCTGGACTAATCAAAGCCCAAGGAAGTGGGTTTGTTTTTAGATCTTTGGCAGGACTAGAAGGAAGAGTTATCCCAAGTAAAAAGAAAGAAGACATTGCTGCTCCATCAACCTCAACTCCAACCCAAGGAGAAAAACACTGTTGCTGCCCAGAAATATTAGAGGTGATGAGTGACAAAATTTTAGATTTAATTCGGGTGATTACAATGTTTAAACAGGGAGTGGCCGACGCCTCCCTGAACAAGTAATCTGCTGCTAGAACGATTTAGTATAGTAGGTTTTTATTTTTTTTTTATTTTATTTTCATGTTTAGTCTAACTCTAGACTTAGAGTCATGTTTACTATAGTTTTGTTTGGTAGCAGCAAACTGTTTCTGATAGCTATATGATTGAACATTACAGCTGCTAGATGAATTCTGTTGCATGAGCTTTGTAGACCTTTCTGATACCTGTGAGCATGGTTTTATTTTTTTTATTTGAGAGCATGTTTATGACTAGAGGAATCTAAGGAGTGTGATCTAAATTGTTTTTTTTATATGAATTGTTTAACTTCATAGTCACTGCAAAATTGGTTGCCAACCACAAAAAAAAAGAGAGGTGAATAAAGAGTCGACGAAAAAAGAAAGGAAGAAGAAAAAAATTGAGACCCAAGTCCTAAAAAGCAGCACATATTAAAAGAGCATGTGCGGACTCAATAAGTAGTGAAAGGGTGAGCAGGGATAGGCTAATCCGGAGGAGTATGAAAGAGCCTGGGGTTATAAGGTGTGAGTGCTTAACCAACACTCTGATGAAGAAAAGGGCAATCACATTATGCCCGGATTAGTCTGGAACAAGCTGCCCCTTCACTACTAAAAAAATAAAGAAAGAAAAAAAAGAAAAAAAAAAGAAGAGAGAAAAAAATGGGTTGGCAACCATGATCTTATGTGACCTTGGAGGGATCAATTCTATAAGGTATGATGAACTGACATGCACACTTGCACTCCTATAGCTCATGCATCGAAATTTACTCTCAGTTTTTATGTTCATCACTGATGCTAAAGGAATCGGTTTTCTGTTAGTCTTAGATAGGACTTGGAGACAAGTCTAGTGTCATTGTAGCATAGTGTGATAACACACAAATTTTCATGTTTTAGGATATAAAAAATCATAACTTTTCAATTATGTTTAAGTGTTTATTTTATAGTTTTAAGTATTTTTATTTGATTAGGAAAAAATATGATTTTTGTTGTATAAGTGGGCTAAATCCTTTGATTTAGCCCACCTCATGTCTAACCCGATTTTGGAGTATTGCAGCAACTCGAAAGTCAAGGAAGAAATCTGGAGTTCATGCAAGTCACCAGGCTGTAGGGGGCAATGAGTACACACACTGTCACGGTGGCAGTCTGTAAGTCAGGGCCAAGAGCAGCAGATTTTTCAGAGAATGTACTTGACTTGGGCAGTGGGAGGCGACAGAAAGATGAGGAGGAGAGAGAGTCGCAAAGAAAAAGAGAACACCCAGAATTTTCAGAACACACACGAGGGGGTTTCTCCCCCAATTCGAACACGAAGAATACTGGAGGAGAAGGAGAAAGAGGGCGATTTTTTTGGAGAAGAACCTCCAGCATGAAGGAATGAGATCAAGACCCAGTCCAGCGCCAATGTTCCTGCATGTGAACAGTGGTAGACAGAATCTACAACCCTTACTGCTTTATTTATGTTTTTAGCTTCTGCAACCAACTTTTGCACGATGTTCTTAACATTTTCTCTGTTTTATGCTAATTTCATTACTGTTTACCTTCCAAATATGAGTAGCTAGAACCTCAGGGATGTCTTAAGGTGAAGTATGGTGGTGTGTGCTTGGGGTTAATAATGAAATTTATGTTTGTTTCTTAGCTCTTATTTCTATCAATCCATGGGTAGACCTAAGGAGGGGAATAAGTGGTTTCACATCTTATATACTTGATTTAGAAGTAGATCAACAAATCAAGATAACAATAGTAGGTGTTAGTCCGGGGTAGAATTAATAGAACTGAGTAGACCTTGTTCTATATGTTTGGCATGCGGGTAGACCTAATTGCAATGTTGGTTATAATATTGGGGACTATCTTAGCCAAAAATATGATGAATGACCTGGGTAGACTTAGGTTATTTGAAGTTGTAAGTATAGGAACATGATAAATTAAATTAGGCACCTTAGCATAACACCACCTGTAGATCCTTAAGGCATCTTCGTATTACTTTGAGTTAGAACCAATACTTGTTACCTTTAGAGTTGAGACCTAATATTGTTCATTGATCTTATTTATCGAACTTGTTTACCACTGTTAGTGTGAGTTGAGACTAAGACTCATTGTTATATCGAATTATGCATTTACTAAAATACTTAGCAAACACAAGTTTTTCGTGATCGACCCCGACATCCACTATACTAGTTTTCTAAATTTGTATTTTGTGTAGATTAGGGACTATAAATTTATTTGATATAGAAGTTTGCTTTTATTACAACGATATGCTAAAATTTCCGATTATCAAATAGAAAAGGGCATGTGGGAAGAGTTTGAGCACAAGGAAGATAGCAAGGTAAGACAAAGGCAGCACTAGGAAATTTTATCATGGAAGATCTTTTGAAGTATGTCTCAAATTTAGGAGGAAATGAATAAGAGAAAATTAAAATTTATAACTTATGTTAAAATACTATATTCTCAACTATAAAAGGTCTAAATGATAAAGAAATATGGATATTGGACAATGGATAGCAATCACATGTGCAATGAAAAAAAATCTTCTTTACATGCTACAAGAGTCTAATAAGGAAATAAAAATCGTGAATGGAAAGTATCTCAAAATAAAAGGATGCTGCAATGTCCAAATCAAGACTGGACTCGAAATAGTAATAATCAAAGATGTATATTACTTACCTGAGGCCAGCCATAACCTTTTAAATGTGGGACAATTGATGAAAAAACACTTCGACGTTCACTTTACAAAAGGCATCTGCAGAATTAAAAATCCCATCAGTACACTTATTCTAGAAGTACCTATGTTTAACATAATTTTCCCTATTTATCTAAAGGCCTATCATGGTGCAAATGAAGTGTGTCTAGCGACGAACAAAGTGGCTGACATCTAGCATAAGAGATGGAGACATATGTCAAGCTAGAAAAATGCATAAACCACCATTTGGATTGGGAATATACTAGAACATGAAGAAGCTAGAATTAATACACACCAATGTGTGTAGATTGCTAGCAATACCTAATGTGGCTTAAAATCAATATTTCTTGATTTTCATTGATGACAATAACAGATTAAGTTGGGTATTTTTCTTGGAACGAAAGTCAGAAGTAATAGAGAATTTTAAATATTTAAGAGAAGTAGTCGAAAGGCCAAGCAGAGAGCATATACAATTTTTAAGATCAGGCAACAATGGGACTATATTCCTCATGCATTGGAAAAGTGAGTATTGTGAAGGATTTGGAATAGCTCACCAATTTACAACACCTTATACTCTGGACATAATGGAGATCTAAAGAGAAGAAATCTCATAATAATGGACATGAGTCGATGCATGATGTTTAAAAGAAACATATCTAAAAGATTTTGGGGAGAAGCCATAAACATAGCAACATATATCTTTAAACAACTTTCAACAACAATGCTAAAATCTAGAAAAACACCATATGAGTTATGGTACAGTTGAAAACAGAATATAAAACATCTACGGATCTTTGGATCACAATGCTTTGTATATATACCCAAGTAGTTGAGAGAGAAGATGGATAGAAAGTGTACATTGGGGGTACACATGAGTTTATAGTGAAACAAACAAAGCATATAGAATCTATAATCGGATTAAGGACAAAATCTGTATTAGTTGACATGTTATTGTTGATGAAAATAAAGAATTTGACTGGAACCAAATCAAGCTGAAAAACTTGTGACATATCTTGACATACCTGCCAGACTTTAGATAAATGCCGATTCTTTCCTTCTATTTCTACTTTTGGAAATTGAAGGATCAAGGGTGTGTTTGGGTTAGACAATTTAGGTAGATTTCCGCGTGGGTTTGGCTCTAATACCAAATGTCATGACTTACCCTCACCTTGCACAATATTGTCCACTTCATGCATCCAACCCTCACGGTTTTACATTATCACCTTTTAAGAAAAAGACCTCATGCAAGATTAGGATTGTCGCTCTATTTAAACAAGTCATTTCCCTTGTACGTAACCAATGTTGGATACCATGATGGTGCGCTGTCCCACATTGGTTACAGATACAAGTGGGTCATGACATTTGGTATCATAGCCAAACTCAAGTTTGAAACTAGTAGTGGGATGAGGTGACACTTAATGAGGACGCTGAGTGTCTAAGAACGGTAAAATGTAAGGCCAAGGGCATAGTAATGGTACACTATTCAACATTGATTATGAATAGAGGAGACGTATTTAAATAGAGGGACCGTTTTAATCTTGCATGAGATCTTTTTCCTAGAAGAGAAAAACGTGAAACTGTAAGGGTTGGGTGCCCGAAACAGACAATATCGTGCAAAGGCGAGGGTGGGTCATGACAGCGCCAGTGAGTATGCTAGAGATAAAAGTGATAGAAGATCGACATCAAGATATGTCTATCTCTTCGATACAACTGCTTTCTCTTGGAGTTGTGAAAGATGAGAAGTCATAGCACAATCCTCATCTGAATCAGAATATATATCAGTAGTTGTAGGCTTAAATCAAGCTATTTTTCTAAAGAAATTATTTGAAGATTTCAAACTGAAAATCACTCAACCAATAACACTACAAGTTGATAACCAATCGACAATCACAATGGCAAAAAACTCCTCTCTTTGGAAAATGCAAATACATCAAGGTGAAATTTCATGTGCTATGAAACTATATCAATAGAAATCTCATGAAATTACAGCATGTGACATTTGAAAATCAGAAGATGGATATACTTACAAAGTTTCTCCATCGAAAACCCTTTCGATATTTACAATCTCTATTGGGGGTTACTGAAAATCCCACCAAGACCAAAGACATTGAGGAGAAGATAGACACAAATTGTCAATGAGGAATGATACAAAGTGACACTTTCATTAATCTTTACCTTATTTGTTCACCAAATTGGGAAGAGATTTCATCCTTAATGAAGGTGTTGTGCTGCACAATGAGATATGAGCTCTAGCCTATTCCAAAACAACACATTCCAAGGTAATTACTTATTGCCTAGGTGTTTGATGCATACGCTTTCCTTCATGAGTGCTTTGTTCCCAGGTTGGTCAATCAAGGGAATCTACTGTTGGCACTCCACATTCTAGGCTTCGTTACTAAAATACATATTTAAAAAATATGTATTGGTAAAATACCTAAGGTAACATAAATGTTAGTAAAATGCTTTGTTTTGTGGGTGTATCAATGTAGTAGTGGAATCTTATCAATGGAGTAAAAACTAGTAGTAGTGAATGAGTTATAAAATCATTTTGCCAATAAAGTTTTATTAAAAATGAATGGAGTTGTACCCCATTCCTACTATATCAATTCCTTCTTCCTAAACCCTAAACTAATGGCCAAAGCTGCAATGAAATTTTATGTTGGAGGGCCAATATTGGATGATTCATCAGTTCACCATACGTATTTTTTTGGAATTGATGAAAATTTTAGCGGCGAAATGAAACATTTCTTGTAGTTATTTAGTAGAGACTATTGAAAATGAGCTAGGAATCGAAGTGAATTGCGATAATGTTCGATTATGTGCTCAATTTTACAACATCGATTCCTCTAGTACAAATTACATTAATGTTAGTGATTCAACATATCTCTTGTTCATTATAGATCCCAACAGATCTGATTTTGGTATTGAAATGTTAATCTTGCAACATAATTCAATGGGTTATTCATCATTGTCTTACACAGGTTGGTATTTGTTCTTGATCCTTATGAATTTTATATAATTTTTTGTGAATTTGAAAAAAAGTTGATAATTTGTATTTCTAGAAATTTTTTTTCTTTTTTTGTAGGATTTCAACTTTTTAAATAATGAATGTTTTAGATTTCTTTCTTCTTTATTGGTTTTAGTTGTTATATGAAAATATCATTATTGCTTTAATTCATACTTAGCTAGGAATATTTTTACCGATTTGATTGGTTATAATATTTTTTAAAAAAATTATAAACAAATAGAAGTAGTTTGAATGTATTATTCTTATTATAAAATTATAAGTTTGATTATTATGATTTTTATTATGATTGAAAACTATCATATACTTTATTATAATAAAATATTAATTATAAATTTATTGGTAATGATTATTTTTCAATGCTTTACAAATCAATTTAGAGGTTTAGATGTTTAATTTTTAATGATTATTCTTTGGGAAAATTGTAGTGTCCCTTCCTCAACAACAACTATAATATACACAGTAATATGATTACTTACAATATTAACAAAACTTTGACAATTGCAATTTTTCAAATTCATATGAAGAATTCAACCTATTTGAAACTCCGTATCAGCCATATCATCATTCGGAAGGTATAAAATGATTTTATACATAAGAATTATGAATTTGACAGTATGATATATACTATTCATTTCGTATCTTTCATCGGTTTTAAGTTCGAACCCTCAATTTTCGGCTGATTCCAACTACTACACTGATGATGGCATGGACTATCAACATAAAACTGGTCATTAAAGTCATGATCCTTTCTTTGATTATTAGGACCATGGTAGGGATTACAACTACCAAGATGACTTCTATATCTTTCAAAATTGAGATGACATGTATGCAGATGAAGCACACAATTTATCTAATGATGGTGATATACCTGCTAGCCCAAATTTAGAGGAGGATGCTGTAGAATTAGCAGTTGAAGATTTACTTGACTTGCCTCCAGACATCGAAATCCGTGGGGCATATGCAAGGGCCCCCTTACCAATGCAAGAAGTGGACAAACCAGGAGATTATTACGATGCATTTGTATCAGAAGATTATTACGATGAGAGAACCGGAATTCTTTGATAGGGTATGACATTGAAGGATCATAATACCGCTATGGATGTAGTTGTCAAGTGGCATCTTTACCATTGCTCAGCGAGAATATAGAACATAAAAAAACGATAAATATCAGTACGAGGTGATATGTCTATAGACTTATAGTGGGATGGAGTATTGCCTGTTTGAGCTCCAAGCAGCTTGTCAAATGAGATTAGGGATTTGGAAGATAACAAAGCTGATAGAGCCTCATAGCTGTAAACTAACGTCAAAAGAAGCATTTACCCACGCTAACCTAAACATCTTATATGTTAATCTTCGGCTTATTCCGTATCTAAGTCCAAAGTTAACGGCTCTAGATGTTCAACGTATCATTAAGGAACTGTTTGCCTATGATATGCCTAAGTGGCATGCTTAGGCTTGTATGTGTCGGGCCTATGAACTACATTATGCCAATTGGCAGGCTTCTTATACCCAACTACCTATCTATTTTGAAGAGGTTCGGAAGCAAAACCCAGAAATAGTGGTGAAATGAGGACATGAGGCTCATGTTCATGGTGATCGTCTCTTGAAGTAGGTTTTCTGGGCTTTTGGCTTTTCAATAAAAGCTTCACGCATGGTCAGTCAATCATATATGTGGATGCTATGCACTTATATGGTAGTTACGACTACAAGTTACTTGTAGCAATTGTTATTGATGTAAGTAACTATGTAGTCCCATTGGGATATGTATTCGTGTATGGTGAAAGTGCTGAGGACTGGGTCTAATTTATGGAGCAATTGGTTCGATATGTAATTAGAGGAAGAATAGAAGTACGTATCATCAGTGATCGTGGATCTAGACTGTTGGCTATGTACAAGCCATATCAAGAGTTTGTTCCCTCATATAGTGTTCATCGTTTATGTGTTTTCCACATTCAAAAAAATTACATGGGCCATGCTAAATTACATGGGCCATATTTTAGGAACAACTTAAAATATACACAAGCAATGGATCACCTTGTAAGGACAAGTCTAAAAGAATATGTCTACATGATGGATATTCCTTTGATTGATTGCACCTTGATAGATGATGAGGGTCATCGGTACATGAATTCTTGTAATTGGGTACTACGAATTACATTGCCCTGCTGATTTCTCAATTTATTAGGTATAGGATCATGACTATGAATCATGCAAGGCCTTGAATGAAGCATTACAAGATGTACGTCATCTACCTCCAATGGCTATTGTAAAGGTGAAGACTTTTAATACATATAGGTTCATATCAACGAAGTAGTATGAGTATACCTATTTATGCAAGTCACCTTCAAAAAGGGTAGATATCATTTGAAAAATACAGAATCACTAGCAAGGAGATCAGTTGGTTGAACTTTTGATGACAATGTGCATGAAGCCTATAAGGCAGCATCAAGACTAGTACCTTGACTAACCTGCACTATATATGATGAACGAACTCATGAGGTAGATGTTACACTGAAGACCAATTGCATCATTGAAACTCGATGGGTAAGAGTTGAAGACCACTGCAATTATGGTGTGTGGCAATTAGACCGATATCTCTACAGTCATACACAAAAAGGTATATAAATGAACTCTATTTACAATATAACCTACAACTCAAACTTATTAACCTTTTTTTATTAGGCATGTCACCAGTTTCAGATTAACTCCAAGGATAGAACCAGTGATTATTGTAGATTATCATCAATGTTGAGCACTTACAATAATAAAGTTCATCCTATAAGAGACGAAGGAGACTGTGCACCACCAGCTTTTCATCTTCTTGTTGATCCCTTTAAATGGCGAATCAAATTGGGTTGACATAAAACAACAAGACACAAGCATCCAATCCAATTGATTTGAATGCCTCGCCACCTTCAGATTCCGATCATGATGATCAACTACTAGCTCGTCCCTCCCAGCGTTTCATGAATGACTCCACCTTAGTGTAACCTTCTAGACAAGATAAAAATACTATAATTAAAACCCAATATTGAATAATACACTCACTTCAGTAGAATTTATAAATTGAAAAATATAAATTTATAAATAAAAAATTGTCAATATAATATAAATAAAACTCAATAATGAAAAAATTTAACAAATTTAAACCCCATAATTATGAATGCTACACCCCACTCTGTATGATAATAAAATCAAAAATATCTTTAAAAATAATTAAAATCCAATAATGAACACTACATCCTACTACATATAATTTATAATCAAAAATTATAATTACATTTAAATTTTAATATAGTATACTGCTAAGTTTTCTCTATGTTATTTGATAATATAAGAAATATTTGATAAGAAAAAGGTTAATTACAAAACATGTATTTTTACAAATGAAATAGACCTCACATGCATGAATATATTTTAATTATGCTTACAAATCTGTTTTATAAATACAATTGATATATGTACAAAACATGATAATCTGAAAAATAATGAAATCATTGTGTTATTTGGTGTGGTTGAAAAAATTATGATTTATTTTGGGTAATGATTTTTATGCTATCTTTTATATATAAAAATTTATGTGTAAATTATTGTTAATGTGATTTTTTTATTGAATAGATGAAATATTTCAGTATTTATATTCATGTTAATGAAAATACACATGACACTTCTTATTAAAAATTAGTATATTTATTATTTTATTAATATTTGATATTGATATACGTTTAAAGTTATAATATTTTGTTATTAATTCGGATTTGACTGGTCAAACTCATGGCTCCATTCCAATCCGGTTCTAAATACCGATTTCAAAACACAACCTGTGATTGCATTGAGTCTGGGAGATCCACTGCTAATATGCTCACAAATATGTAAAAACCATACAAAACATGTATTTTATAAAATATTTCTCAACCATAGGTATTTTACCAATCATTTTTTCTAAAATGTGTATTTTACTAATTTTCTCCCCATGTTCTAGCCTTCTTCTGCATGAGACCTCGACCAAGGTACTCTCAACTGACTTTTTGCAATATTTGATTGATAATCATTCTAGATATTCCATTGACTAAAAAAAGTTCCAATGAAATTCATTAGAGGAATGTTTCCAATCAGAATATTCTTCCTATGGAAGCACCTTGTTAGGCACTTCATGCCCCCATCTTCTCCACGCAAGTGCCTTCCCGAGTCTCTGCTGTGTGAGGTCTCCTTTTCGAGGGATGTATCTCCAAGCATCCCACAACTCAAGACTTGCTCATCATGTCACTGCCTTATCTAAGTTCTAGAATACTCTAATCATGAAACTTCTCCTTAGAGTGGCATCTTTTCAGGCACTCCATACTCAAACCTTATCCACTAGAATATTTCTTTGAATGCTCCTAACTCAGCTTTTCTATTCAAGAAGGAATCTTCTTGAACACTCCTACTTCGGTTTTCATCTTGAGATGTTGAAATTAAGAATCTAATAGATTGGATGAGTACATGTGAAGACTAATTACACAATAAACATGAATTACATTAAAAAATATTAGACCCAATCAATTATTATTAATCTAAAATTCCTTATATACTTGATTATTTCTATTTCAACTCTTGATGTCAGATTGTTTGTTCTAATACTCATCCTCAAGTCAAACTAATGTGATTAAGACTTTTTTGTGATTGTAGATAATACTTAAGTAATAAGTTGATCTAATTTTTGTTACTTAAGCCTAATATATCTAATTGTTTTTTTTTTTTTTAACCGAAAGTCGGACCAATATGAAATCATTTTAACCACCCAAACCATAATGTTTGACAAATGCTTTGATGGCATGTTGAAGTCAAGAATCTGATAGGATGGACAAGTATACATTAAGTCCAATTACACAAAAAATGTGAATTGTATTAGAAAAATTAAACCAATTAATTACTAATAATTTATAATTTTTTATATACTTTTATTTCATTTTCATACTCTGATATGGAATTATTTGTTCTAATAGGTGGAATGGCTAACGAGGCACTTTCTGTTCGACTTTTCATTGTGAAGAGATATCTTGACAAGCATCTTCTAGCAAAGACTATGACTTCGGCCCTTTCCATACTTTGCCTACTCTAAGTATCCTAAGGCTTTTGCACCTGCGCTTCTCCAACACTAAGTGCCCATGTCAATTATAACATTTCTTATATTGAATACTATTTGCCGACGATTTCGGAGGGTTGTATTGGAAAGTAAGTCCGAACTCATGTAAAATTAACTCAAAAGAATTATGGAAACATGTTACAACAAAACTATCACTTTTCTAGTAACAAAAAATATATATTTATTATTATTAGAAAAATAATATAAAAAATAAAATGTAGAAGTGTGGGTATTTTTCTAAATCTATTCTTTTGACATATCGGTCTTTAATTGGGGCTTTTACTCGTACCTAAATAATTAACTAGTTTAAGTAATGAAATATATTGGAGGGGCAAGAATTCAGGTAAGAATATAAATTCTTCTAACCAGACTTATTTTTATTAAACTATTGATTTATTTATATTACACAACATACGTTAACTAGGGATTCAAATCAAATTCGCCCCTTGTTTAATTTGAAAATAGACGGGGGCCTTGACACTGGGCCTTAGACGGGGAAAGTTCTTCTCGTGGTCGAGTACACTTCATCTGGAGAACGTTGAATTCAATTGGAACCCTAGTTTGATACCTTTTTGTGGGTATTAGAATTTTGTGTTCAGATTCGACAACGCTTCATCAGGGCGGAGGGTTTCTGTGGAACAGCAGCTGCTGCATTGCTGCGTTGGAAAATGGAAAACCTTTCTGAACATAATGGCATGAAGGTGTAATTCTATTGTTTATATTGGGTTTTCCAGCCAGGTTTGAGCGATTTCTATTAGGGAATCAAATTTAAGGTGTTCGTTCTCTGAAGGGGATGGAGAAGAAGCTTAAAGAGTTGGAAATTTGTGTTCCTTTAGTTTACGGCAACATTGCATTCTGGCTCGGTAAGAAGGCCAGTGAGTAAGTGACGAGATGAGCTTTCGAAGAGTTCGTGATTCCAATCATTTTATCTTTGCATCTTATATATTCTCTTCTTGCAATCATAGAGTTTTATCTCATAAATGGACGGTTTATGTTCGTGGAGCAACAAACGAGGACCTGGGAGTAGTGATCAAGCGTGCTGTTTTCCAGTTGCATTCTAGTTTTAACAATCCCACAAGGGTCGTTGAAAGCCCCCCTTTTGAGCTTTCAGAGTCTGGTTGGGGTGAATTTGAAATCGCCATCACTCTTCATTTCCACAGTGATATTAGCGATAAGCCATTGCATTTGTTAGTCTCGTTCCTTTGTATTCTCTTGTATCTCAAATATTTCTTATCTTATACCTTCCAGGGTATGAGCTTTGTCAATGTAAAGTTCGTCTCAGTGTTTTCATTGTTTGCCCATATCACTCATATGGTCCTGCAACAATTAATGATAGGTTTCACCATTTGAAGTTGTACCCAGATGATGAATCTGGCCCATCCATGAAGAAGCCCGTTGTTGTTGAGTCATATGATGAGATTGTGATATCAGAACCTTCTGAGGCTTTGCTCTCCCGCTTGCAACATCATCCTGCAGTAATTATGCCCAGGCTCCCCCTTGGCCTTAATTTACCCCCTGGTGTGTTCTCTTCTTTACTATATTCTTAGATATCTTCAAGTAGGTTGTTCAAGTTCAAAAATTATTCTTCTTTACAATTTTTGTATGTGTAGGTCCTTTATATCTCTTTTGTTCTGTTGAATGCTTTAATGCATATTCCCATCATTTTGAGATAACCTGATGTCTACAGCGCCCATAGAGGATAACGAAAACAAAAAAAAAGGTGACACCAAAGATCATCCATTCAGCCAATGGTTTACGGGCTTCTCTGAGGCAGATGAGCTATTAAAACTTGCTGCAGCTCGACAGCAGGTCAATAAGAATATAGTCCCCGCATCTGTTATGCTGTAGCTTTTAGCTCCTAATGTGTTATCTAGAAAAGGGATTATTCCTCTGAACACGATAGCAGGAATCTTTGTTTTGTGTGAAATAAATCTCATCACTTGCATACAATTTGAATATGATGTATTAGATGTGTTGGCATCACATGCTCACAAGTATGAGTTGTTTTCCTTCTTTCCTCTGTTTTCCTCTATGATGAAAATTGCTGTCTTCTAGTGACGCATGTGAATGAACAGGTGCAAACGTATATTGCCCGAATCCGGAGGCAGTTGAGTTTGATTGATGGGCAGCAACAACTAAAAGTGGCACCTGATATGTGAATACAAATCTATGTTTTTCTAATTACATCTCGTTTTCTCTTGTAATCACTGTTGAAGAGACCCATGATCACTGTTACTTCCTTCCAATGTATGATTAGCATGGATATATTGTATTGGAACTCTGTATGCTTGGCTAGGGATTTTTTTTTTTCGGTTATTTAAAAAGAATCTACATGTTCATAGTTCACATTTTAGAGTTTTTGAATGGGTCATACATCGGGTAGACACAGCTGCACACTCGAGCTTTGAAAAATGATCACACTATCCTTGTACTAGATATTTTCCTTGACACTCATGTTTAGATCGATGTAATACGATATCTTTCATGGGGTTTTGGGCTTGCTAAGATCATGTGATATGGGTTCTGAGCATAGATTGATGTGAAAGTAGATAATTTTGTGCAAGAAGTGGGTGGTTGATGATATCTTGTCAAATTGGATTTAGCATATAGATTATTTCCTTTTCATTTAATGCTTCACCAATACGACAATTATCTAATTCTCAGAAAATCAAAACCAACCAGATGATCAACTGATTATTACTTGGTTTGGGGTTTAGATTTCATTGGTCCCTGTTGGTTAAGACTTGGCTTAGCTGGAGTCTGCTTATCCCTTAGCAGAAGAATCATGTATGGAGTCGTCTTAACTAATCTTAATCATCATGATACAGCTAACGAGGGGCACCTGTCGCATCTTCTGCTTGTGTGACGGTGGACGCATTTGCTCTATTTCTCTGGTCTAACACCAAAAGGAGAACAAGTATCACAGAGAGAACAATGGGTAGTCCGTAGTAGCCTCTTCCTGCTAGTGGACGCATTGGTTTTATTTACATAGGAAATATATTGTATGCGTTTGATATATATAATTTATTTAAACCCTTCTTCGATAAAAATCTGTGATTTTCCAAACTAGTGGATTTTACTCAAACCCACCATATTGATTGATATATACCGACTTTAAATGATTGCTTTGAACAATTTTAACATTTTATTTATAATCCTATTTAATATTATTATTTTCCTAATAAAATTATAAACCCGTATCTCCACAGCCCTTTTTTTTTTTCAAAAGGAAATTTTGATTTTAATATTTTTATATTATTTTGATTTTTTTTGTGTATTTTGTTGTTTTTTTGGGATTGTTGGTATAGGGGGAGGGACCGTTTTAGCATGATAAAAATATATAGAATATGTTAAATAATTTAAAGGTTCAAAATATAAATTAATCAAATGATAAATATATATATTGATTTGTATATAAAAATCAATTTTTTGTATGATTTTTGTTTTAGATGTATCAAACATAAAAAATTCTTTAAATCTAATTAAATGTAAACTTATCAAATATTCCCATAAAACACATCGTTCACCCAAGCCTTTGGTTCATTCAACTTTAGATTATTTTTTATTTTTCAGAAACTGTTTCTCCTGAGAAATAAATATGCTTTTGGTTGCACCTCCAGCAATTAGAAGCATCTTGCTTTCAACCAAAAACATGAAAACTAAAATGGAAGCATATTATCTTTTATTTTTCTTTTTTTTCTCAATATTTCTAATCTTTTGGAATAGCTTTGATCATACACAAAAAATCCAAATATATCCTTATTATACTTTTGTTTTTTTCCCTCCTTTTCATTGTATGTGTATATAACCAGTAATTGATAAACCTAGATATGAAAAATTGAAAGGGCTTGACATCTTCCAACGAAGATTGGATATTGAATGATGACCTTATGCTAGCCTTCAGGAGATGCTTTCATGGCAAGTATGACAAATGTTGTGATATTTTACAAATTGTGAATATTCTTGTTACATAGCATACCCTTCCGAAGCTCATTGAGAGCCAATCGAATTGGTCCATGAAAATTCAATAGTCCGATGAAGATTGTGATGCGACCCTCTAATCTAAAGAGATTAGCAACCTATGAACAAGAGGTGATTTCTAAAACTTAAAAAGGAACCCACCCAAGTTTACCCTCAAGAGAATTAATCTTTTGCAACCAGACTTTGAAAGAAAGGGAATTAAGAGCCACACTTCAGAAGGAGAAGGAATTGGAAGTAATAATCCTAAGATACAATAAGCTAAAAGCTTGATAAGTCAAGAGTGTTCAAGTACTTAAAGAAGAAGAAATTCTTTGCAAGATACATGAAACGAACTAAAGGTACTTCAAAGAATACATTTCTAAAGTATTTATACTCTAGAATTTGGTTCTAACATTCCAAAACCCAAACTAAATAAAAAAGGAAAGACTAACAAGTCGAATAACACACATGAAGGATGAAGAAATGTTTTGGACTTTAAAGTAGATTCAGCCTCAAATAGTTGAGCTCCTTTGATGGTAAGACTCCAAGCTCATTGATATCAATAGTGTTGAGTAGAGTCTTGAGTGTAGCTTCAATCATCTTGCTCCTACTCCTTGTCATTAGTCCTGATAGAATGATCTTATTATCCAAGGTGTTTACTTGTACAACATCTTTATCATTCTTTAAATACTCTTCATCATCTTCCTGGGGCTCATCAGGTTGGGTCTCAAAGGATGGCCTTATATTAGGCTTCATGGGACATCCCCTATGATGAGTATGGCAGAAATGTTGCAATATCTTATAAACCATGAATATTCTCAATGAATACAATATACTATTTCGAAGCTTATTTAGAGCCAGTCATGTTGATCTATGAAAATTCGATCGTCCGATGAAGGTTGAGTCTCAAAGAATGACCTTATATTAGCCTTCAGGGGATGCCTCCTATGACAAGTATGACAAAAATGTTGCAATATCTTACCAAACATAATATTCTTGTTGAACACAACATATTGTTTCGAAGTCATTTAGAGCCGGTCACATTGGTTCAAGAAAATACAATCATTGAAAGAAGATTTGGTCTCAAAAGATGACCTTATTTTAGCCTTCACGAGATGCTCCCTAGCAAGTATAAAATAAATGCTATAATACCTTACAAACAATGAATATTCTCATTGTACATAGCATACCATTTTGAAGCTCATTCAGAATCGATCATGTTGGTCCATGGAAATCAGGTCGTCTTCTAAAGGTTGGGTCTTGAAGGATGGCCTTGTGTTGGCCTTCAAGGAACATCCTCCATAACAAGTACAACAATGTCTTAATAGGTTGGAAGGTCGCTATTGTAAACATTAAAGACTTCCACAATGCACTCACTTAGAAAAATGACTTTCATATATGTCTAGGTATCTCACTT
Organism: Utricularia gibba; assembly: GCA_002189035.1. Lineage (NCBI taxonomy): Eukaryota > Viridiplantae > Streptophyta > Magnoliopsida > Lamiales > Lentibulariaceae > Utricularia > Utricularia gibba. The sequence continues at coordinate 1,325,147 of NEEC01000020.1, read as the reverse complement.
AGATGTTGTCCTTTATTTTGTTTTCATGGCTGCACAACTGATTGAAAATGTCATGGATTTATAAGTACATACTACTTATTTGACAAGAGATATACTAATAAGAAAGCATTTTTAGCACTATATACGAAATTCATTATCATTTGCAGGATTAAGGACTTGAAAGTCAAGCACCTCAAAATGTGAAGGAGCATTTCAATATGTGGCCAACTTCACAACTTCATATTGTGAGAATGGTGGGTTAATGAAAATAAGGTGAAACATGTTTTGGTTTGCTAGTTTTTATCCAAAAATTACTCAAAATTGAATAGTGTTCCAATGTACATTGCTTCACATATCCGAAAGAAGATAACTGTTGATCCCCTAGAAGATGTTGTGCCTCAAGACTTCTATAACGATGGAGGAGATAGTATTAATATGAGGGAGGATGCATCAAGGGTTGCTACTATTCAAGCATGTAATGCATGAGGCAACGAATAGGCTGCTGCCATGAATAATGAATGGTTAGCCATGTATATACAACATCAGCTATATGGTTGCTATCTTAATGTGTTTCATGTCTTGTTTAGCTTTCTTGTTTGATGGACTATGTTTGATAAAAATTTTACAGATTAAACATACTACTGCACATCAATGGTCATTACTTTTTGATAAAAGTTCCAATGAATTCTCTAAGTAGTTTTGTGAACTCCTTCATGATAGAACTAATCTTGGAGTCACAGTGGAAGGAGTTTTCATATAAATTCTATGCGTATAATAAATCTGATCATTTTTCAACAACTAGTGTGGGCTCTAATTTCCATCTAAATTTTATACACTTGAATCTATAATTCTTTATGAGTCCTAATTTAATTTATGATCTCCTTCAATATCTTGAGTTGAGGCATTGATAATGCTAACAGTATCAATTTTACTGAATCAGTCTTTCTGGAGAGAGCATCAACAACTTGTTTTCCTTCTTTGTGTGATATTCAATCATGAAAGTGTATCAAGTAGTTTGCTTATCCACTTCTACTAGAATGGTATTCTCACCTACTATTGCATCTACAATTGCAGGCTTTTGTGATAACTCTCAACTAAAACTCATTTGCCCCACAAGTATTACCTCCAATGTTTAACTATATAAACCATTTCTATTGATTTTTTTATATATAGAGAGACATTCTTGTGTCTTTCAATAGTGTTTTGTTGTAACATGTGATCAAATGATGATCTTAGTGCAAAATAGCTCCTATCCCAAATCTATTACAAAGATTGCTTCAAAATTTGGTGTGATTAATATAGGTGCTTGAGTCAATGCTAACTTAAGTTTATCAAAGGAAACCTTTGCTTCCTTGTTAAACATGATGTCCAATGCTGTCAAAATGCTTCTGCATTGTCTAAAGAATCGATGATGATATCTAACTAGTCCTAGAAATCCCCTTAGTCCCTTAAGAGTCTAAGATTCCTTCCAATTGATGATAGCTTTGATTTTCTTGAATTCCATGTGAATGCCATCCTTAATTGGCACTTGAAGTATCTAAAAATCAAGTCACAAGTCCTTATATCATAAATATTTTAGCATCAGATTTTTTATTCTCTATTTTTCGGTGATGGGGCTTCTTTTATCATATAAGTTTTCTCGTTAAATCATCATAAATTTTTCTATTATTAAAATAAGAAAATTATGCTTTTGAATCATGTTTTAAGTATTTATCTTATAGTTTTTAGTATTTTTACCAAATTTTAGGACATAATGTGATTTTATGTGTTAATGAGCTAAATCCTTTAATTTAGCCCATCCCATGTTATTAACATTTTTTTTCTAGTCCAGCAACAAAGTTCTAAAATCAGTGAGGAGACGTGAATTTCGTGCATATAGAGATTTGGAAGAATAGACAGCATTAAAAGAGGAGACATAATGCACTGTTCTGTTGTCCACAGTCTGCAGGTTTAGGTCAGGAACAGTGCTGGTGTCAGGAACAGTGCAATGAAGTAAAGGAGGGGAGATATTTTTCAAGAAAGGGAGAACGCGTAGCGAACAGGGGAGCACACGAGGGGGTTTCTCCCCCAACCCCAACACGATGAGTATTGAACGAGGAGAGGAGAAGAAGAACTTCATTCTCAAGAACAACAGAAGAGCCCAGTCCAGCACTACTGTTCCGGCCTAGGAACAGTAGTAGACGAAAACCAGAACTCTTACTGCTTTATTTTCGTTTGTTGATGTTTTCAGTTTCTACAATCAACTCTTTCACGATGTTCTTGACATTTTCATTGCTTTATGTTAATTCATATTTGATTTTCAAAGTATGAGTAGCTAAAGCCTTAGAAATGCCTTAAGGTAAAGTATGGTGGTGTGTGCTTAGGGTTAATAATGAAATTTATGTTTGTTCCTTAACTCTTGTTTCTATCAATCCATGAGTAGACCTAAGGAGGGGAATAAGTAGCTTCACAACTTAGATGCTTGATTTAGAGGTAGACTAACAAATCAAGACGGGAGCAGTAGGTGTTAGTTCAGGATAGAACCGAGGATATCTAGTTCTATGTGCTTTGCATGCTGGTAGACCTAATTGCAATGTTGGTTATGATATTGGGGACTAGCTTAGCCGAAAATATGATGAATGGCCTAAGTAGACTTAGGTTATTTGAAGTTGTGAATGTAGGAACATGATAAATTAAATCAGGCACCTTAGCATAACACCACTTTTAGATACTTAAGGCATTTTCGTGTTATTCTGAGTTAGAACCAGTACTTATTACCTTTCGCATTGATACCTGTTTCCCTTTACTGAACTTACTTGCCACGGCTAGTCCGAGCTTAGACTAAGACTTACTATTATTCCGAATTGTGCATTTACTAAAACACTTAGCAAGCACAAGCTCTTCGTGATCGACCCCGACATCCACTATACAAGTTTTCTAAATTTGTATTTTGTGTAGATTAAGGACTATAAATTTATTTGATAACGAAATTTCTATTCTTGCAACGACATTAGGAAATTTTCATTTATCAAATCACTATTGGGTTCTCCTTCCACTTTGAAGTATTGTTTTTATGTGTTGTCTTTTGGGGATCCATTCCCTTTATACAGTAGTATCACTAAGTTCATTCAATCCATGGTGTCACATGATTTTAGAGTGTCACTTGGGTCTCATAATCTTTTGGATGTCCACTCAAGTATATGTATTCCATCTCACTCAGTGTGTCTAAGTTCTATTCCATGATGATCATTTTCTAGAAGCACTGATTGTATTCTTCTGAGCTCCTCTCCATATTTAATTTGGCAAATTGTGTCATGCTAGAAGCTCAATTCCTAGGTTCAAACTAGAGATTGCAAAAGTTTGAATTTTTCCATTTCAAGTTTGGATTATTTCTTCTATGCCACATGGACTAGCTCTGATACAACCCTTCTAACTAGGTAGCAATGATCCGCAATTTATTCTTATCACTAGTATTGTGGTATTCAAATACATGTTTGTATCTAGTCAATCACCTAGGGGATCGATTTCACCATCATAATTTGGTACTTCCAAGCATAGTTAATCGATTCCTAATTTGTGATTGTAAACTTCCAATTACTTTTCCACCGCTAGTCTTTTTCCCTGATAGTTGGAGTTTTCGGCAAGAGGTCATGAATATGAAAATCCATCTAGTATTCTAAGGTAGTCATCCAAGAGTCCATCCATGCGTGTAGAGCCCTGATCATCTAGTTGAGCTCTTCCATTTCACAAGCAAGAATCAACTACTCTTATATCAAATATCATGTATTCTAGGGTTTTGATTGTGTAATGAGGCCTTGACAACTAACTGAACTATCAATTGTGGTCGAAATTAATATAGATTCTAGACTAGAATCCTTCCACTTTCATCGAGCTCTAGCTTTAGCTTCAAAGTGCAACAAAAGGTAAGCTAAGTCCTAGATAAAAAAGCTAATGATCAGTTCTCAAGAGGTAGTTTTGTTCACTCTTCTTGACAAAATGGTAACTTCTATGAAAATGCTTGCATAGCTACTTTGGGACATCTAGAATACATGATATCAGACTGGTTTGGCAACTTAGGACCCTCTCCAAATGAGTGCATTGGTGATAGGTTCTTTCGGTCATGTTTATACATGATATATATTTGTTCATGCAACCTTGTCATGCTTTCTTTTGTGGATGCTTCTATTTCATGCATCCGTAGTGGGGCATCCTATGAAAAACAAACTAGTCATATTAAAAAGTTTTTGAATAAACGTGGTCCTCTCTATGTTTTCAACTTGGCCAATTAATGATGAGTTGAACTAATTAATTGATTTTTGGTAATTCATTGGTTAATTGTATGTCCAATTATCTGTTTTTGTATATAATTTTTTTCTAATTTCAAATTTTAATTTTTTAAATTAAAAAATAAAAAAATAGGATTTTAAAAGTATGAATCAAGTGTGATATATTCTTTTATTTTTATCAAAAATTTATTTAAAAAATATTTCAATTTGATCATCATATTGATTATTGGAATAAAAAATAATTACAATTTATTTTGAATAACGAGTTTTATACTATCTTTTATATGTACAAAAAAGTTTTAGTGTGTAACTTATCATTAATGTGATTTTTTTCAATAAGAAAATTGAATATTTCAATATTTATCTTTTTATTAGTGAAAATATACAATATATGTATTCTGAAAAACTAAATATATTTATTATATTATTAATATTTGATTTTGATCATGATTAATTTAATCTTTTTAAGAAATTATAATATTTTTTTACTAATTCAGGTTTGACTCAAAAATCGTATTTGATTGGTTAAACTCAGTTTTTGAACCACACTGGTTTCATACCTGTCCGATTAAAAATTCTAAGTTGAAAACACTGGGTTTGATATAAGTCTTCCAAGGATAAGTGATAAATGGAAAATTCTATATCGTTGTAATAAAATTAAAATTCTATATCAAATAAATTTATAAGCCCTAGTTTTCACAAAATGCAAATTAAACACAAGATGTATAATGGAATTTTGGGATCAATCACAAAAAACGAATACTTGCTATATGTTCTAGCCTATGCAAGATCACAGAATTATTTTAGTGTTAATCTAAGGTCAAACTAACAGCATTACATGAATTCAATAAATAAGGTCGAATTACAAATCAAAAAGTAACAAATACTGATTCTAACTATGAGATAATACTAAGATATCTCAAGGGTATGTAAGTAATATAATACTAAGGTTCCTAATTTAATTTATAATGTTTCTATACTTACAACTCTAAATAACCTAGGTGTACCTAGATTATTTCTTATATTTTTGATTATGATAGTCTTGAATATCATCACCCATTCTACACTTTGATTCTAATATGATAGTCTCTAATATCCATATGTAAAATGTGTAGAGTTAAGTCTAATTGATTCTACTGGTTTTATCCAAGATTAACACCTATGATACTCACTTTGATTTGTTGATCTACCTCTAAATCAAATATTTGGGTTGTAAAGCCATTTATTACCTCTTTTAGATCTAATTGAGGAATGATAGAAACAAAAACTAAAATACAATACTCAATTATCTTATGAACCCTAATCCACATCATATATCTACATTTTAAGGCATCCCTAAAGTTTAGTTACTCATGCTGAAAAATAAACCATGATATAAAGTAAATGAAAATAAAGTAGAAATAGTTCTAATTTTCATCTACTATTGTTTACAACTCGAAACAATAGTGCTAAACTATGTCTTGGTGATACTATTCAAGTTGGAAAGTTTTCTTTTTGAAAAATCTCCTTCTTCTTTCTCGTTCGGTATTCTTGTTTTGGGAGTTTCTCCTTCTATGTTCTTCATTGCTCCAACTCTCTTTTTTCTCTCTCTTTCCCTCAAAAAAATATTTTCTTCCTCTATTTCCTTAAGTATGTATTATCTATGACAGTACTACTACTCTTTTTATGCTACTGAGTTTGATAAATGATTGCTTACATGAAATCCTTGTGTCATTTCCTAACTTTTGGAATTTGCTGCTTGCATGAAAAAATTTAGCCCACATGCACATAACATACACACATTTACTAAGTTTTGGTAAAATACTCAAAACTATAAAAATAAACACCTAAGACATAGTTAAAAGGTTATGATTTCATATCATAAAAATAGAAAAATTTGTATGTTATCAATAAGTGTGGATATTATTTTACCATTCCAAACTTTTGATCAACGTGTTTGGAATGCACACAAAACATCCAGTGAAGCATAGAAACACAGACGGTGTATTGTGTATTGGATTCACTCTCTACTTGATAAAAGAAGGTGGGTAGAAAATGTGAAACACTTGGGTCGTTGAGGGAGGTTCCTGTGGGCTGGATTCTGGTTTTTCTCATTGGTCCCTCTCCTCTACTCTTCAGAGGGAGAGGGACCACGATGCAGGACCATGCCTTGGGGTGATGATTAGCGTATGCTGCGCAACAAGAGGAGGAGCACGTGAACGCGGGCAACAGGGTAAAATTTATTTCTCACCATCACCGAAAATGGAGCAGGCGACTGCTTCCTTTTGTGATATTCGGTCCCATTTCAATGAAACACACAGAGATTATATAAATAGCATCGCGTCATTGATTTGACATCAATCCCTGCTCTGAGCTCTCAACTCTACACCCAAACCAACATGTTTTGTAGTTTTAGTGAAAAAAAACGCTCTATTAAGCACGTGAATACTGACCAGAATAACTTAACACTCCAGCACCTAAATCCTGTTTTTCTTCTCATAAAATGCAATAGCACGAACGCTGATGTGCGTTACAGTAAAAAAGCTGATGTGATTCTCTTTTGGGAGATGAAAATAAAATGCAAAAATGATCTCAAAAGGGTAAGATGAGTGGGAATAAATGCACTTTAGAAAACGGAGCAGATCCCTTCATTTTCATGTGATTCTTTATAGATGAATTAAGCACTCAAGTAGCAAACATCAGTCCAACCCAAAGGGGCTGGTGAGTTAGTGGTTGGAGTTCAGTAGTAAGGATCCGTACCCGGTGAAGATGGGTACAAAATATTGTACTGCACTACACTGGGCTACCACGTTGCGACTGCACACCGGCCCCAAAGAATCCCTTCCCCCCATGTGCCCTCGCATCGGAACTGCAACTCCTCCTTCATCAATAAAATCCCCCTTCCTCACTCACTGAAACCCAGTTCCCGTTCCCCATTTCTCTTCTGCGTCTGCAAATGGCAGGGCTGAAGAAGATGCTGAAGAAATGGTCCAATTTAGGGAAAATGCGGTACACTCCTCACCATCGCCGGCATCGCCATCACGTACACGACGAGAGAGTTCTGCCGCCCAAGGGCCATTTCGCGGTCTACGTCGGGGAGGAGCGGAGCAGGTACATCGTACCCATCTCCTTCCTGCGGCACCCGGAGTTTCAGTGTCTTCTCAGGAAAGCAGAAGAGGAATTTGGGTTCGAGCACCAAATGGGCCTCACCATCCCCTGCGAAGAAGCACTGTTCCGATCTCTCTTCTCCGTCGCGTCAACGTACGACGACAGCTGAAGCAGTAGCAGCGTTGGTGTTTGGTTTCGTATGAGGAAGAGAATTGATTGCATCTCTTTCTTTTTTCTCTTCTCCTCTAAAGAGGCACAGGTGTTGTTTGTCCATCGCCCTTCTGGAGAAGCAAGAAATCAGAATTAATTGCGTGTATTCTAATTAAACGCTCCAAATTTTCATTTCGTAATTCATATTTTTAAAATACCGAAATTATTTATTCTCTATGTAATTGTTTCTGATCTGTAACCCTAAATGCGCTGTCAAAATTACTATTGATAAAACCTAATAGAAAATATCATGTCCGATGACCAACAAATTTGACATATTAGCCATACTTGGGCACGGTCAGACCCTCACGAGTCACCAGTAGACTCTCACGGATTGACATCGAAACCTCAATTCAATTAGTTAGGATTAATTAAAAAAATAAATTAAATTAAAAAAATCATATAAATCACAAATAAAAAAGAACATAATATATAAATTCAAATTTTATATGATTTTAAATTTTCATTTCTCTTTATTATAGTCTTGGAACTGACAATGTAGAAATGTTATCAAAGTTAAAAACTTTTTTTTGATTAGTTACATTTAAAAAATTAAAGAAAACAAAACAAAACAAGAATAAATTTATTTAGTTTTTGAGTAAAGAGAAACTTGTGAGTGTGTCTTCCAAACTTGTATTTTCCACCATTTCAAAATATCAAAGATATTTTCTTTAAAATGATGCTTAAGTTGTGTTGTACAAAGCAACCTCTTTAATTTATGTATAAAAGCTAAATCATATTCCATATCATTTAAATCTATAGTATCTTGCATACATAAATTTAAAATATGACAAATACATATCAATCTGAAAAAACATCCACTTAACATAAGATTCATAGATGACTTCAAGATTTTAATAGCAATAGCATTATAAGAGATATTATTAAGATTGATATTGAAAATACAATTAAGACTTGAATAATCAATGCAAATATTAATAATAAACTCAACTATTTGTGTATCTATGTGAGAAGAATCGCTTGTTCAAAACCCAATAATTTTCTTTTGCACTATCTATTGGCTATCAATCCAATAAATAGTTAAAACAATATTAGCTTCTCCATTAACTCCACATCACCTACCACAAGTCAAATTAAATTTAAATTTCATGAATGTAAATGAAGAAACTAAACATGATTTCCTTGCTACAAATTCTTTTTTTTTATATTCTAACAATTTTTCTTTTCGATATTGAAACAAACTTAGATTGTATACTATTCACGTAAAAATGCCTCATAAAAATGTTTTCTATTTCCATAAATGATTTTTCACTTAACACTATACTAAGTACATACTCAATTTAACATGAAGAAACATCAAAACAAAAGGTGAAGGTAAGATTATCCCAACTATATTTAATTTCAATTATCTTAATAAATTACCCTTATTAGGATATCTATTTGTAATATACCTTAAGTAATTAATAGTTCCACTACATTTTTAATGCTAATATGACTGACCACAATAATTATATATTACCTATTAAACATCTTTCTTGTGGTTGAAATAATCTTGCCAAACAATTGGCTGTTTTTTTCAAAGATATTGAATTTGAAACATCACCAACATTAGAACCAAAAACATTGTTATCCTCTGGAAGAGAATCAACATCAGTAATTAGCGTAAAACTTTGATGTGATTATGCCATCTCAAAATTCCAAACCTGGAAAAAAAATACTTGGATCAAATTAATCAAAGGTTTTCAATAATTTAAAGAATAAAAAAAATCCAAAAAATCAAGATCATACTAGTATAAATCAACATACAGTAAATCAGAAATAGAAAAAAAAAATTGAGCTAAGGTTTCAAAACAATTAATATACAAAACAAAAAATGGGAATCCAAGAACGAAATAAAAAAGGAAATTGGAAATAAGAAAAAAAGGAATGATGGTCGAAAGTTTCAGAATCATAGTTTCAAACAAGAAATCGCAATTGTTGTTGATGATCATGTAATAAAGAGTGAAAAACGCTGATCGTTGTTTAGATTTAATAAAGAAATAAAATACAATTCAAGTGTGAAATTTGAATATTTTAATAAAAAATTAGGCTCAACCATTGGTCAATTAGTCCAAACCCCAAGTTTTTGGAGAAAAATTTTAAAAAAAATCAAATAGGCCTTAAAATATGCCCAACTTGTTGGGCCAACCCTAACTTGTTTTTCCCAACATGACCTTAACTCATTTTCCAATAATCCTAGTAATCAGTTTAACCCTAAACGAGTTGACTCATTGGATCCATGAGTTTACCCTAACTTGTCCTCAGGTTAAATATTAGTAAATTAAAATATACTCTGTAATTGTTTGAAATTTTTAATGAAAACAAATGAATTAATACAAAAAATTATTAGATTTTCATCATTATGTGGAAAGAACAGTGCACATAATTTTAACCTAATACAATTTTTTATGAGTAATTATAAAATATCTCTCATATTTATAATCTCATTTTGTGCAATGGATTTGACAATATTTCATAAATATGACTTTTGGTTCAAATATTTTGTACGTTATCATTTTTAAGTTTTGAATCATCTATTGAAATAGTGAACACATTAATCATCTATTTTAATCATAATTCTATATCTCTTCAAATATAATGACCAAAGTTTTTTGTGATCAAAATTTAACATTGTTTACCATCATCGTTATTCTTTGACTAATAGCATTAGAGATTTGTATTAGGTAATTGTCTTCTCCAAATTGGGTTACAACAAAACTTTCACAATTCAATCCCTATAATAGATTCCATCAATGATCGTATCCTATAATTTGTTATAATCCATCACCAAGGAATTACAAAATAGCTTCCCCCAAAACATCTTGCACCCACCAACTCAATTTTCTTTACAATTTGTGACCACTTGACTCCAATTATTAATATGTTGAATGAGAAGAAGGGAATTCCTTTTGGGAACACCAACAATCAAATTTTATTTTTCAACACTAAATTTGGATGGCAACATCAGTAATTAGTATATGTAAAAAGTGAAATGTTAGATTGGTCAACATTATTGTTCTTCATCAACTATTTCTTTCTTTTTTGTGTAGAAATTGTCTTTACTTCAAAAGCAAGAAACAAAATAAAGAGATTCTTGAATTAAAACTCCTTATAGAAATGTGATTTAAGAAGATTGATTATGCAATGTCAAGCTATAAAAGTATGTAAGTATTTATTGCTAGTTTATGCAAAATCACGAAAAAATATCAACTGATTTGTATATCAGTTTTTATTTAGCGTATGTATAATTATTTTCTTTATCTTTGTTGTTCAATTGCCACACAACATTTTTTTAAATTCGTTTTTATGTAGAAAAATTGTTATCTTAAATCAATTTGGTTAGTTAGCAAATGTGTGCAAAAAGTCAACCAATATCCTAACTTTAAATTACAAAAATGATCAATGATATCCAAACTATTTAAAAAATGGAGATCATACTCACTAAGGCTAAAAGTAGGAAAAGACACATGAAGAAGACGTTGGACTAATCTAACATCTTTAATTATAAGAGTGTATTTATTACATGAATAAGTTTTACTTGGAATAAGTTTTATTTGGAGTAAGAGAGAATATATGATAGGATTGTATTTTGTGTAGCGATTAATATATTTTGGTAAAAGTAGAATAAAATAAGTTATTATTAGTTTTATAAATTTACTTTTTTACCCTTTTTTTATTAAAATAACCCGAAAATCCTCTTGGTTGTCCAATTGTCGTTCTTTTCTAGAAGCCATCGTTGCTCTTATTCCAATGGAAGATACTAGCTGGAAATCAAAGCGACAACATCATATTTGGACACTAGCAGAGGAAATAGCATTCATATGTTGTTTCAAGGATTTTAAAGTGAATGGAGGCTAGTGTGAGAATGGTTTAGAGTCAACTACCTATACACCCTCAAGAAATAAATGAATCGAACTTTCCAAATTACAATCTTAAGGGCCAATCCACACATCGAATCAACGATTAAGATCTGAGAAAAGGAGTGAATCATGGTGCATGATTTTCTTTTGAAATCTAGTAATAATTTCAACTCAATTATAAAATTGAGGATACTATATAGAGTAGTAGAATGAACTACTTACGGTAATATTATTCAATAAATTTAATACTTTTTTATTACGAGTATTTAGTTACTTACTGTTATGGGTGAAGCATAACAAGGCCAAGTTTTAAGCTATGAAAAACAAATCTTTTCTTGTTCTATGAAGATTGGTGTGACATTTTTGGGAAAAATTGAGCTGATGGTGATCAAGTCATAGATGAAGATATATAATCTATAGGGTTGGAGAATATACAAGAGACCAAAAAAAAGGAAAGATATTGCTACAACTTCACAAGAACTGTTGTCTTCCTTTGGTGATTCATCCGCTACTAGTGTGCATGTATCTAGTGGCGAGAATGAACAGAAAGTGAAACAGAAGTCTCCTGATGACACTATTCCTCACATAACTAGATTAAAAGATCAACTTGAGGCTCTTTCATCTATAAACGGGACACAGCAAGAATGTTGGGTGTTGACATAAATAAAAGGAAAAAAGTCAGTGCTATCATTTCTAGCATGGTAATAAGTGTTACTAGCCGACTTGCTATTTCATCTAAGCTATTCAATGATCTAGCGAAGTTCAGTTATTTCCTAGCTATGAATGAGGGTGAACAAAGTGATCTAGTTTATCATATCTTAATAAATTTTATTGTTATCAAGTCTAAGAAGTATTTGACAATAAAAGAAACATGCTGAAAGTAGCAACTCAGCACGAGAAAATATATCAGCAGCAAAAACAACTACTTGTTTTTAAAAGTGAAAAAATAAACTCAAATACAAACAACAAAGTCTTTAATGTCGTCTCAACAATCATTGTTAATACATATTACATGCTAGGTTATCCTGCCATGCTGTCCAAGCTTGTAAAGTTTTCTATTGTGCTAATATGGTTGTTGATAATCTCTTCATTATATTTCTCACCTACTATAGATTTGAATGGATCAACATCCATTTCTCTACTAATACGGTTATGTAATATTGTGCATGCCAAAATCACTCTTATTTACCGTTCTATCTAATAGAATGAAGTGTTGTGTATGTTGATGAGAAGTATTACGCAGCACTCTCAATTACGTTTCTAACTTTAACGTGTCACATATTGAAGTGTTTTGGCTCGTTTTGCAGTTCGTGGTTGCCTTGGCCTCATTCTTTCAAGTGATATCGAATGCCTCTATACGGTGTCAAAAAGCTCTCACTATTTGAGTAACCACAGTCCACAAGATAGTATTGATTTACAATTTATACATACAAATTCTTGAAAATTCATTACATATCAATTAGCGAATAGCATATAATTCTTATTTTTCACTACAAACAAGTTAATTTTGCTAATGTATATACATACATCACTCATGGCACTCGAAAACTAGGCTATCTTGTAAGAGCATCATCAAGAACTTAACAGCCACTAATCCCTCCCAACCAATAAGAATAAATATAAAGTTCATATCTTCATTACACTCCTCAAATACGTTTGTTGCAATTGTTCTTTTGCATGTTCTTCAATAAACTTTCTCTACTTCCTTAACTGTTACATCTATAAAGGTATTGTCTAGAGCTTCAAGGTAATTTTGAAATACATAATCATAATAATTAAAAGATTCAAAAACTTGAGCAATAACTTTGACATAAAAACTCATATCTCAAAATAGCTAAATGGGCGAGAATCTATTATCTGACGAGGCTTGATGAATATAACTTTATGTAGTTTTAGTACTGCTTGGAGTACAACATTAACCCATCAATTCATGGTTTTGGTAAAACAATAAAAATGCAACTTTTGCTCTTATTGTTTCCTATCGTGTGCAAGCACTTCTAAAAAGGATCTCATTATTTCTTGAACACTCACATGCGTACTTGGTTTCAACCCATTATGATGTTGTAGAAAAACACATAGCTTATTTAAAGTATTCATTTGTAGACATAGATTATCATGAACAACACCTCTAAAATCGCTCACCAATATTATTCTTGTATTCAACTTGTTTTGGAATTTTATCAACATTGTGTATCTTGTTGGTAATCTGGGTTGGCTAAGTTGTTTATGTAGCAAAAAAATATCAATGCAATTCGTATAATGCATTCTTGTGTAGATAAGAATAATTCACACAATAACAATCAAAAGTGCTTTATTTGTTCCCTATTAGCTATGGTACCTAACAATTCAAATAACAAGAAAAAAAAATCATTCGTTCAACAATTGAAAGTAAATATTCATACAATACAATCAAATTTCTTCAATATTAGAACTCAATATTTATACAACATCAAACAAATTTGATCAACATCTAAACCCATAATTTTCACAATAATCAAATTTCATTACCTTCGAAACTGAAACAATTTGTATGTTTTTCTAACCAATTGAGAATGAAAAACATTCAATTAATCATGTAAATTGATACTCATCTTATTGAAAATCATTGAAATACAATCCAAATATATCACCAAGAGACAAATTTTAACCTTTGTTGGCTTGGAGTGTTAAAATCTAACGCTGCAAAGCGAAAACAACATTGTAAAGATTTTACAAATTTGAGGGTAAAATGGAATTTTTACAGTAGGTATAGATTTATTTCAATCTCTCATCTCCCGTTATTTTATATCATATTCATATCAGAACTTTTGCTCTTAAATAATTTATCCTACCCCAAATGCCATATTTTTCTTTTCCCATTTAATTATCCTCATTTTTACTTCCTATCAAACATATTATAAGTGAATAAAGAGGTAATATGTGAGATACACAATTTCCATTGAAATGAATTATGTAGAACTTATGATAGTAGATTGTGGGGATAAGAATGGAAGGCAAAATTTTGAGAGTAGGTATGATTATTACTACACATTATGCAATTTGTATATCAAACATAATTTTCCATCATACGGTTTTGTGGATATGGTTTAACAATGTGCAAACCGCGGGGTACTTAGCATGAGATTATGGAATTATTGTGGAAGATGAAAGTACATTTATAATTATGTCATACATAAAAAAGTGTCTTGGTCCCAACATTAAAGTTTGTTCTCTCAAATATAAAGGTATTGATTTTTCCATTAATATAAGATAAAGTCAAAGAAGATAACTTTTGGGACAAGAAGTGGTTTATAAAACTAACAACATGAGATTATGGAATTATTGGAGAAGATGAAAGTCATAGTTGTTATGAGTTCTAATCTATTTATCGGTGTTTTTCCATTAATGTGAGGTAAAGTCAAAGAAGAGAATCTTTGAAGCAAAAAGTGGTTTATAAAGCTAACATCATGAAATTATGAAATTACTGAAAACGATGAAAGTACATTTATAATTATACCTTATAGGAGAAGTATTATAATCCTAATATTGAAGTTTGTTCTCTCAAATATAAAAGTATTGATTTTTTCTAACTATCCAAATGTTTTTATCTTTATATACTTGAGATTATAGCGAATGCGATGAACACTCTTTTGGATGTCATTAATTCTAAATGCGTTATTGTGTCTTTGTGTTTTGTATGTTCTAAAAAAATATATAGAGAATTTATAATATAGAATTGACAAATTTGATTAGTGGAAGAGTTTAGGCTTCTAAAAAAGTAACAACAAAACAACATTTTAAAAGAAAAATGAAATAGCTAGAGTAACTCTCATTCAGCGTATGAGTACCTTAACAACCTTGATACACAACACTAGTGCTATTCATTTTTTGACAAGAAATCTTAATATTCCTTGCTCACCAATAACAATTCAGAGTCACTTAATAGTGCAATTAAAAATGAGAAATATAAAGAGCTTATCATGAAATTAGACAAGATGAATGATATGCTTTCAAAATAGTTTAGCAAGAGTAGATGAAAGTGCAATACATGGATTGGTCCTCTCTCTCCTTACATTGACAATATACTGTACATAACACATGGAGGAAGGCATATGTTACATGTTATAAGATTGTGATCGAGGAAACTACCAATTGTTCTTTAAAAAAGAAAATGTAACTTTAAATCTAAACTAGTTATAGTGTGATCGTAGTTAATAGATGATCTTGGATAAATGAGTGTTTTTTTTACTCTATACTTCTTCATTTGTTAACAGTTCAAAATATTTTCGAAGTTATTTACAAACATGCATGTAGAAGCATCATTCATAGAACATCAATTATGGTTCTATACCAACAATCTTTATACCAAAGAAAAATATACAAATTCCTAAATAAGAGGAATTGCCATAAATTAATGGGTTGGCCTTGTTCCCTCCTAGTTTAAAATGCAAAGGAGGTGATCTAGATCAGTTGATTGTCGATAGTCCAGGTTAATGTTAGCACATAAGTTTTCTGGCAACAAGATGTAATTAAAAGACATATTCCATGATTGTAGATAGTAGAATAGAATTTTAATGATGAGTCATGTTGGATATAATACTTCACTCGTGCTTGTTAGGTGAAGGTTAGTCTAACAATCTAATAACTAGAATCACAAGGATGAAATATCAATAAGAGTTAAAGATTATTTTATTTATTCTTAATTACAATGAATATCTTACACATTTCAAAACAATTTTTGATTTTCAATGTATATTATATAAATATATAGGGCAATTATAAAACATATTCATTTTATTTCAAATAAAATGATCAACTTACACTTCTTTTTTTATATTAGAATAATTTTAAATTCTCATTCACAATTAGTATTCTATTATTCATCTATGATATTCATATCAAATGTAACAAATCATGTTTAAATAATTCTTATTTCACATAAAAAAAATATTGAACTACATTAAATTAAAATGATCAAGTCAAATTTATAATCATATGAATAAATTAACCATTCTTGGAATAAAAATAACATCGTTTGCTATTTCAAAAAAACTCGAGCATTGCTGCAAACACCGCAGACCTCATGCTGTATAAAGGGTGACGTTTAGAAGACCTCCACAGTCTCATTTAGCTGCTGCTCACTGCGTTTCGGTCTTCCGCTTCTCCTAACGTCTTTCCCCTGAAGCAGTTTTACAGCCTTCTCCAGAGTGACATCCTCGGGTTTCATGTTCTGCAAACGAAATTCAGAGCCAATTTGTACGGTTTCACCGAGAATGAATCAAGATTTTCATACGGCCAAAGCGTTTACCTTCGGAAGAGAGGTAATGTTGCGCCTGTGCTTAATGGAGAAGCCAACCTTTCCAAGCCTTAAAATCACTGGTCGGTCATCATCTGGGTGGTTTCCCTGAAACAAAAGAATCACCGAATAATCGCATCGAGAGAATACAAGGAAGAAAGGTGGTGTACAATTTTCACACGAACCAGGGTAATAGGATACTTGAGCAAGTCCAGTGCCTGCTCCAATGTGACAGAGTTCACATCTTTGACCTGTAACATAGGATTTCCAGGTTTTCACTAAGAGAGTTGTAAAATGCAAGAGATTGGGGAAATGTTGAAGGGATTTCCGTTTAATAAAAAATACAGACTTGTGACAAAGAGGCTCGCTTGGGTGTATGCCCTTTTCTGTCATCACCAAGCTGAAGATAGTGCCCAAATGGACCATTTTTTAGGAGGACCTAAAGGAGATGAGTAAAATCAGAAGCAAGTCAATGGAAAAAGTAGTCAAAGCAAATAGGAATGCACTGTCAAGGCGAGGTTTTGTTTTTTCAGGCGCAAGACCTTTTCATTTGATCCTGGGTACAAACCAAGCAGCTTTGGCTCCTCAACAGGCTTTTGAGGTTGGTAATCTACTTCGTCATCATCATCACCATAGAGCGTCTGAGCTATATACCTGCATCTTTATTTCTGTCACAATATCCTGGACAATGTGAAGTAAGCAAGCACTCGAAATGAAATCCAACGGATTACAAATCTTCTTACTTGCACTTTGGGTATTGATCACATCCAATAAAATATCCAGCTCCAATCCTGCTTACTTTAAAAACTAACGTTCCATCGCTGCAACCTGGACATTTTCTGTTTCTATTATGAAGTGAGGAGAACAAGAAGTCACCATATGTCTTCTCCAGCATCTTCTCCACCTCACGGATTTGGAGCTTGCCAGCACTCTCACAGTACTTCTCAAATCTAGTCCAATAATCACTAAGAAGCCCCTTCCATTCTGTAGTTCCAGCAGAAACATTATCAAGTTCAGTTTCCATATCTGCAGTGAAACTGTAATCTGTCACCTCAGAGAAATAATGTGACAGAAATGCAGAGACCATTCGTCCTCGAAATTCTGGATATAATGTCCTGTTTTTCACCACAATGTAGTTTCTATCCTTGAGAACCTTAATGGTGACCGCATAAGTGGAAGGTCTTCCTATCCCAAGTTCTTCCAGCTTTTTTACTAATGATCCCTCAGTGTATCTAACAGGTGGCTTTGTGAAATGTTTACCAAGTTCAACTTTAACGAGGGTCAATGGTTGACCACGTTTCAAGTTACATAAAATTTCAAACAATTTATCATCATTTTGATCACTGTGCTCATCCTCATCTTCACCTCTAAATTTCAAGGTCTGCGTGTCTTCATATACAGCTCGAAATCCAATAAAGTCCACCATTGAGCTTGCTACATGAAACATAATAGACCGATCCTCATTTCCAACATTACACTGAATCTGCTTGAAGACCGCAGGTTCCATTTGGCATGCCATTGTACGAGACCAAATGAGAGTGTACAGCTTTACCGAATCCTCATCCAGCACCCCAACAAGAGTTGAAGGTAATCTCCGTATATCAGTTGGTCGAATAGCTTCATGCGCCTCTTGAGCATTTTTCACCTTTTTAAAGTACTTCCGTGTAGTCTTTGATGCAAAAGATGCCCCATATTTTTCCACAACATAGGATCGGATATCCTTCGCTGCTTCATCTGATAAGTGTAATCCATCAGTTCTCATGTACGTAATTAACCCTGTAGCTTTTCCATCAGAGAATTGAACTCCTTCATACAACTTTTGTGCAACCTTCATTGTATGTGATGCTGAGAAGTTCAACTTGTTGGCAGCCTCCTGCTGAAGTGTTGAGGTAATAAAAGGGGCGGGGGGATTTTTATGAACTTTGCTGGTTTTGGAATCAGTAACTACAAACTTGGAAAGATGGACCTTTTCCTCAATACCTTTTGCTTGAAGATCGGAGCTGATGGAAAGCCGACTGAGCTTATTGGAATCAAAATGGGTCAAGTATGATGAGAAATACATGCTGTCTGTAGAATTAGGGTATGCCTCCTGAAAACCAGCATTAACAGTCCAATACTCCACGGCGACGAATTCATCGATTTCTTTCTCCCTGTCACATATCAGGGACAACGCAGCAGATTGAACACGCCCAGCTGACTGACAACCAGGTAATTTTCTCCATAATAGTGGAGAAATATTAAAACCTATCAAATAATCAAGTGCACGCCTTGCAAGATATGCATTGACCAAATCCGCATCTATCTCACGCGGAGACTGCAGCGCAGCTTTAATGGATGATTCAGTAATTTCATGAAAAGACACTCTTGCAATATTGACATCTGTAGGCAAAGCATCTTGTTGATTTAGCATCTCGACTATGTGCCATGCAATAGCCTCACCTTCCCGATCAGGATCCGTTGCAAGAATAAGATTTTTTACCCTATTTTAAGCAAAAAGACATCCAGATACACAAATTCCACTTAGATGACAAGAGATGATGAATAATGCAAGTAGACAAAACAAAAACAAAAAAAAGAACGCCAGCATATGCAAGAAGGAATCCAGAAATAACATTGACTTAATCTCCAAATGATTGAAATAAAAAAAAAAAGTACTCTAGGGCCGAAACGAAACAGAATAGGTATACAAAATACAGGGAACCATACCCACTCAGTGCAACCTTCATACTCTTAAGGTGAGACCAGGCAGCATGTGGGACTTCCCACAACATACTGAAATCATCATCAGGGCGCACAGATCCTGATCTTGCAGCTAAATCCCTAACATGTCCATGGCTTGCAACCACCTCAAACATTTCACCAAGATATCCTTGAATGACCTTTGCCTTTGTCAACGATTCAACCACCAAAAGAGATTTAGTAGTAGGAGGATATAATTGGTGAGATGAATTTACAATGGGAATTTTAGCTTTATGCGTGAGCAGGGGAGTTTTCCCCAATGACGATTTTTTGCTTTGTGCATTGTGCTTCTCTTTTGTATTGGATGCAGCAGCTTTTGATTTGGATTTCTTCTTTCCAGTCGGGCTCTTGGGTAACTTATCATTTTGCTTCTCAGTAATAACATCACTATCGGCCAGTTCTGTCACCAAATGTGAAGATGAAGTAACCTGGAAAAAATTTTGCAGGTCATACTATGAAAGAGTGTGCCAATGTGAATGAACAAAAACGATGATATCAAACCTGCGAGTGAATTACAGTGCTTTTCTCCTTCTTGTTTCTTAGAGGTACTTCTCCAGACAAAACTGCAACTTTTGCTTTAAGTGCTGGAGCGCTAGCTACCAAAGATTGATTCTTCTTGCTCTTGCTTCTAGATTGAGCTTTCGTTTTTCCTCGAGATTTTTCTGTTGTTTCAGCTGCTATGGAATTCTCAAAGTCCTTGCTTTTTGGATAAGAACATGTGGTATCTCGAAAACCATTTACATTGTGTTCAGAACCTCTCATAGGCACATCACTGCTGGACTTGGAAGAACTACTACTATCCACCTCATCACAACCATCCACGTCACCTTCTGTCCATACAACCTGATTTCGAGTGCCTGATACTGCAATGCGGCAAAATGACCTGATGACACTACAAAAATAAGTTGAGTGCTGTCCACTCATCATCCTTAACTTGTTGTAATTCACACCAAGTCTTATGTTAGAAAGCTCACATCGAGAATGTCCCCACAATCTGAATGAGTCAATCATGTGAGGTTTATCACAATGACTATTAAAGTGCTGAATCTTCCTTTCAGACTTAGCTCTGAGGGCAAGTGGTATTCTAACTCTATGAGTAGCCCACCCATGTGAATTCGAAAATGAACACTTAAAGCAGATCCGAGGATAAAACTTGATCGAATGGTTCTGCCACTGAAAGAATAAGCAGGAATGCAAAAGAAAGCTATGAATAAGAGAAGAGGCAACCAAAGGTTATCATCTCATCACACACTCAATTAAAAAAGTATCCAGTACATCTGTGTCACACAAATTAAAATCACAAGAAAAAGTGAAAAAAAAAAGTCAAACCTGTGTAATTTGCCTATTAGAGCATGTCCTTCCAATAACCCTCACTACATTTACATGCATGGCTTGAAGATCCATTATTCAATGACACTCCTTACACGCTAATCCATGCACAACATAATGTAGTCATCACTATGGATAAGGTTTACATTGAATAATGGATATGACTCTGTGGAAAAACAAGCAATCACAAGACTTAAATACAAAAGTTTCCAACCTAATGATTCAGTCTGTGGTGTTGAATAATAAAGTTAAACCTGCCTGGAAGTTGGTGGAAAGCAGCAGTTGGAGAATGTAGTTGGATGAAGAAACTGTTTTTGATAAGCAATTATAGTTAGTTTTCAGCAGCAGTTTATCTACAGATAAGCATTGGTGTACCTTGTTTGGTTGCGAGCAGGAGTAGATGGCGACCGGCGCTGGGGCTTGGAGTCCAGTGAATGCAAGGGGAAGTAGACCGGCCGATGGCAAAGACAGAGGATTTCCAGACACACGAAAGGAGTAAGAATACTTTTGGGAAGCCCTTTTGCGGGTTACTGCCACATACTATGTCGCGGCTTTCCCGAAAGGATGGGGCGCGACGGAACTTCGGAAATCCTTTGCAGATTGCGGGAATCTGGTGGACGCCTACGCCAGCCGTCGAGTTTAACAAAAAAGAGGAGACCTTCGGCTTTCTAAGGTTCAGTTAGAGATGAAAATCTAAGCCCAAACCCGTGGGTTGGCCCGAACCGGCCCAACATATTTTGGGCTTGGACTTGTAAATAGATGACCCAAAATTTCTTCGGGCTTTTTTGCCCGAAGCCCTTAAGGCTGATTGGGTTTAGGGCCCAAAAGCTCGACAGGAAGGGCCAACTTAAAAATAAAATTTTTATGCATTATAATTATAATTAATTTTAATTTTAATTCATTATATATACACTATTTTATTATTTAGATAAATAATATGAATTAATAAATCACATAATAATTTTAAATTAGTTTTTTATAAATTAATTAAATAATATTAAATATATATTACTATTTAATAATTTTTCAAAATATTTTATTTATTAAATGGTGCACCCCTACGACGAATAGGGTTAGCCCGATCCAATAATAATCGGACTAGGGTAATATCATCTCTTTGTATAATTCGGCTTTAGCTCGACCCTAGCTCAAAACATGACGAGGTGTAATGATCCTCGACGACACCCTACTTGGAAGGACCATCACCGTGCACGCTTGTATCGTGATCGCAACATCACACTCCGCTTGCAAGGTATCCTATGCTGCACATCCTGTGTGCATGCCTGGTATAATCTCACCCACGTGCAGTGTCTATTCTCGTCATGTCTATCCACATGTGGGGTCCTAGGCATAGAGGTTAGCAAAACATCAAAAATAATCTTTCATTCATACTTAGCCAAAAAGGGTCGAGTCCAAACAAGAGGAGAAGAATAGGAAAGAAGCAAATCATATATGGTTCACGTGACGCGTCTCAAGTACTCCCTTGACCACCATCATTCGACTGCCTCATCCTCGCCATCCACCCTGCCTACCCATCCATGTTCTCATTCCCGTACGTCCTTACAAGACCTATAAGGGGTTAATCATGTACTATACATGACCTTAACCATATAAACATGTAAAGAAGAAGAAACGATAATCGATGGTGGTCCTAAGACCCTTTCCTTGACCCTTGATCGACCCAAAGGTCTTCCCTTGATGATCTTTCGATCCCTTGACTGACCAATGCCCCCTTGATTGAACCCGTAGGTTCCCTTGAATGGCATGAATCCCGCGTAAGCGCATTGCCTTTGGGTTGGGGTAGCCATCTCCCCTTCCCTCTCCTTGATTGGCATCGGTCATACATTCCTTGACTCACTATACCCTTGATCTATGCCCTTGATACAATAGAACACTCATGTTTGTCTTTAAAACCATATGGACTACCCCTTACCAGATCAAAGCACCTTCTTCCCCTCCTTGCCTCCTTACGGTCCATCAGCCTTTCGCCTTGCTGCCCTTTACCTTGATGCCTTCGTGATGTGGGAGTGTGGGAGGGGAAGGAAGGCTTCGACCCTTCTCCTTTTATAGAGTTTAGGCTCCTCTTGATCCCCCTTATGGATATTTCCATATCTCTAAGATTCGATTTCTTAAATATAGGAAACTTCTTTCTTTGACCATATCTTCCATATCTAGCGAGATTTGATCTTCCCTTGGATTAGGAACTTCCCTTGATTGAGTCTTTGCCAAATCTTTCCATATCTCTCCATGTCATGCGTGTCACCAACTATACCATATCCCACATATGTTGAGAGCATGTCCCATTCATGCACAATCCGCGCTGATGTCCTACTGCACGCACACGCATGCGTGCCTGCTTGCCTCTGCGTGCGCTAGCATCTATGCGCACTAACCTCTGCACGAGCTAACCTTTGTGCCTACTGACTTTTGCTCCTTCTAGCCTCTACATGCAATGCTTGCCTACTCGCCTGTTAACTTCTATGTGTGCCTTCCTACGCGCCCGTCTAGCCTCCACGCATGCTGCTTGCGCACTAACCTCCATGCATGTCCGTTAGCCTCTATCGCACATGATGCTTCCTTGTTCGCTCGCTAGCCTCTACACATGCACTGTTCACACGCTACCTTACCAGCCTTATTCGCCATACTACTCGTACGATGTCTCGTCTTGTGCTGTGCATACCATGTCCTTGCTCACCATTGCTACTCACATGATGTCATGTCCGCACATGTCTTGCTCGTCAGCGCTGCTCACATGATTGCTTGCCATCGCGATGCCCATGCATGTCCTACTTGCGTAGCGCTGCTCACATGATGTCTCGCCATCGCACTGCCCATACATGTCCTTGCTCACTAGTGCTACTCACCTGATGTCTCACCATCGCACTTGCATATCCCTGCTCACCAATGCTACTCGCATGATGTCTCGCCATCGCGCTGCTTGCGCATGCCCTTGCTCGCCAATGCTATTCGTATGATGTCTCACTCACATGCTGCCTACGCACATCCCGTGCCATGCTAGCCTTCCTCACCAGCGCTATTCGCATGCTGGATTGTGTTGTCCATGCTTGTCTACTCAGCTCACCATGTTGTCTTCCAGCCCCTTTCACCATCTCCCACTATTTCCCGGCTTCCCTCAGGTAACTTTCGATCAAAAGGCATCCCATTTTGCCCAAAACACACATAAGCCAAGTGAGTTTGAGAAAAAACATCAGTACCCCTTTTCGGGATAGTCACAATGAGGGCCCTTTCAAATAGAGTCGGGTCAACCCAGCCCATCCCAATTTTCAACTTTAGGTTTAGTAAATTTCAGGACTTCAAGGAGAAGACCCAACTAAGATCAAAGGAGATGAATCCTATTTTCATTAGGAGATTCCACAATAGCTAGGGATCTCATCTAAAAGTTCAAAAAAAGGAAAAGACAATGCAAAACTCAACTCTCAAAGGAACCCAAAAAGGGAACCTTAAAAAGCCATGCAAAATAGAAAGGGAAATTATCATATACTCAAGTACTCAAAGGCAAAAGAGAATAAACGAGAAAACTCCTACCGAAAAAAGAATTTAATCGAGATATTAGAAGAAGAGGTAGGGAAAGAGTAGATGTCAGCTTCCTTAGTCGGTGAATTACGAGCACAATGCCTTTAAACATAATTATACAAACATTTGGCATATGTGGGATTCTCAATTGTGAAGGTTGTGCAATTGGACGGCCTTAGGGTGCTCCTTTAGTTTTCTACTCCGGAAGGAAGAGAAAAACCAATTGAGGCAACATGGAAGAGAATTATCCAAATATAATTAAATTAAAATTGCTAATTCAAAACTATATCATTTTTCAAAACTATTACAATTAATCATCTTTTTTATTTAAAATAATTCAATATTATCATTTTTACCTTCAAAACTTTTCTACGATTATTTATGTTATCATAACTATCTTCAAATTATAAATAAAATTACTAATAATTATTTTTTATATCTTTGCTTTTTATTATCAATATAACTATATAGATTAGTATGTTATTTAATTTTTATTCTTAATTGCTATGAACAAAATGAAATACTAAAATATAATATATAGAGCTCACAATTATCCAACCATGAGCAAATTTGAAGGCGAGTCGAAAAGATGCAACGCATTCACCTTTCAGAAATTGATTCTGATTGAGTGGATGGAGCTCTCTGACCTGCAAGTGAAAGTGATGAAAGAACTTTCCCCCTTAAGATTTTGACTTTAATAGTTTTTCCATTAGTTTTTTGGTTGACCCCTTTTTAATGGGATTGTTTCGTGCCATTCTTGACAAATTATTACTTTTGATCAAGATAGATGGGAGTCTTCTTCTGGGTCATTTGATACTGAAGTTCGAGACTAGTTGCAAGAGCTTCCTTTGCTGTTAGTTTCATTAGATGTCAAAGATCCATTGTGTTTCAAGGTTTTATTTTATTATTTCAAATTTTAGGCATTTTCCCATCTTCAAAATCAGCATGGAAAGCTATTAAAATGCATAGCCAACAGATCACGATAGAGGATAAAGAGGCCTCTAATACTTGATACATGAGAATGTCACCTGTAAGGTCTAATCTTATAAAAATAGATCCTATAAAACTAACCATGGATGCTTATTAGATGGAGAGAAAAGAGAGATGATATAAAACTTTTTCCATCTAAATCATCAATGATGTGTTATGATACGGTTCTTGAGCAGTTAAGAGACTCCATAAGTTCAACGACAAGAGTGACTCACACCAACATTTGAGTCTTTTTGGCATTTAGATGGGAACAACACTAACAATTGATGAAATGATGTATCAATTGCTCATGTCCATCTATAAGGAGATGCTCAAAAGTAGTACCAACCTATCCCCTCAAATAACATTCGCTGTTTTACTAATTTGTCCTTCTTTTCTCCACATGATGAACATTCATATTGTGAGACAAAAGATAATATATGTATCTTTCATCCTGAATGAGGGGGTAGAAAATTTAAGGAAGTGCCTAAGTATGTGTTTTTGAATGATACAATGATAATAGTACAAAACAATAGAAAATGAAAACTCATAATTTTGGTCTAGCCGATACACATCCATGAAAAAATCAAAGCATTCAAAACAAAAACATCTTAAGTGTCTAAAAGAGGCTCCTGCCCTAAGATCATAAAGCAACATTCCAAGCCAGAAATGTGAAAGTTTTATAAGTTCCATTAGACTATTACTTATTCACAAATGTATGTTGTCATTTGTGTATCTAGAGTAACTTTTGAAACATAAACTATTGTAAGTTTTTGAAAAGAGAATGGCAACCCAAGAAAGTAGGGGATGAAATGATGTGAGTGACCCCCAAGACCTCTCATTGATAAGATACCTGACAAAGAGCGAGTGAAAGAAAGGAAGCAACTTGAAGGAGAAGCTTGTTAGCTGAATCCAAGAAGAAAGGTAAAACTAAGGTGGATGAGTTAACATCGATCCCTCCTTGAAAAGTTTTGCAAGAATCATCCTACTATGAAGAAATCAGCATGGTTGAACAGATCGAATAGGTACGAACCATACTTCCTTCAATAGTTTTCACATAACCTCATTCAATTGCATGCTCTTTCAGTAGTTCTAGCATACCTCTTCAATAGTTGGCTATGACCTCTAATGTTCATCTACTTGAAAACTTATTCCCACAATGGGGCTTTATATGGCAATCCTTCTTATAAGACAATGAAACTTGATACAACAATTCTTGCATTCATAAGTCAAAACCAACTAATGAAACCATATATACGACTTTGCACAATAAACATTTTGGGTACAACAATGAGCCCCTACATAGCAACCCCACTTTCATATACCCTATCTATTTATAGCACTACATATGAGGCTCTATATAGCAGTCTTTGCTACCTAAGGACGAATTGAGCTCGAATTTGACTGAGGGCTTACACATATAGTTGTGTGAACTAAATGTCTAATTTAATACTAGGACTTGTTTTTTCCTAGATATTGTCTTGGTTTTCAAGGCTTAAGTTTAAGGGCTATTTCAACTTGCATAGATACCAAATGTTAGACTTGGGTTTACATTACTCTGATAGAAGTTTTGTATGTTGTTTTTTTTTTTTCTCTTTTAAATAAAAGGAATGATCATATATATCCATGATACTTGACGATACGGTCGTGATTGATAGAAGGGGCAAGATACATAAGGAGAATATTGAAATTGACGAAGTCCAATTCTGATTTTCAATAAAATAGGATACATAACCCCCACTCGTGGAGGGCATGGATTAGTAGGGATGAGTGTTCCATCAATACATTTATTGTAAAAAATAGTCATTGAATTCCAACAGTTGTATCATAATCCAACGACTATATGACTTATTAATAAAAAAATAGTTATAATATTCTCTAATGGTTAAATTTATTATTTTAATAGATATAATATCATAAATATTTTCTATAAATACCATATAAATCACATAAATTTTCATTTCATCTTCACTCATTCATTTTCTTTCTTTTCATACATTCTTGTATTTTCTACACAAATATTCATCCTCATTTTTACATTTACATTCTTATTCATTTCACAAGTGCAATGTCTACTTCATTCGTAGAGGTATGTGTATTTTGTCGTGACAATGATTTCAATGAGTTTACTATTCACATGATGTTTGATGAAGCGTCGAACAAATATCTTCATCTCAAAAGAGGGATCAAGTTTGAAGGATTATGTTATCGTTTATATGCTATAATAGGTACGAATCCAAATCAATCTTCCCTTAGAATTATTGTTTGATATATCAAATGCGAATTGGGTGTACCAAACTCTATTCCCATTATCGATGATTACTCTTTGCGATGTGTGTTCCATGCTATTAATGCATTGTTTGGTGTCGACATGGTCATTGCACTAAAAAATACTTCTTTTAACATCACTAATGCATCTTGAAGTAGAGGTATGTACAAGCTAAAATTTTAATATATTATAATTGTATAAATTTGTTGGGATTAAATGTAAAGACGGGTGTAAACGCCCATCCCCATGAAACCATTCCTTATACAGGTGTGGGTGCACCTTGCACGAGTGTGGGATACGTGTTGCACACGTGTGGGTTATATAACCTACATCTTTGGAAGTCTTGTATTTTTTTTTTAATTTTTAAATTTGTAATTTAATAAATTATATTTTATGAAATATTATAATTAATTTAAATTAAATTAAATTATTTGAAATTAATATTAAATTTATTATTTATTTTTAGCATATTTGCATATTTTACTAATTATTTATTTGTATCTTTATAATTTATTATTCATTACATATCACCAACAAAAATTAATTATATATATATATGTGTATGTATATGAAATTATTTATTATTGTAAATAATATCAAATATAGTTTTATTATTTTATTTCGTCACGGGTATTCAACAAGCACAAAAAAAATGAGGGGTATTCATCTAATTTTAGTGAAATGAGGGGTATTCAACAAATACTTATTTGAGGTAAGGACCTACGCCCAGCATAGATTGATGCGCCGAACAAAACATTCAGATCAGTAGACAATGCATTCATGAATAATCACCGATTCATACAGCATGCCAACTGCTAGTAAAAATAAAGAAGAAAGGACTCAAATCCAGACGAAACCAAACAACCAGAAACCGAAATGGGCTTAACGGTTAGAATTAGGGCAGTCACGAGCAAAATGCCCATCTTCACCGCACGAGTAGCAGCCGCCACCACCGCCGCCGCCACCGCCACCGCCACCGCCTCCATACCTTCCGCCTCCACCGCCCCCGCCTTGGGAGCAATCTCTAGCCATATGGCCATTCTCACCGCATTTGAAACAGCCGCCTCCGCCGCCTCCGCCGCCTCCGCCGCCTCCGCCACGAGGACCGCCGCCGCGGCTTCCACTGTTGTAGCCGCCGCCGCCTCTTCCTCCATACGATCCGCGGGTGCTTCCCTGGACTTGCGAGCCACCGGGTCCGGTGACATTCCACGCCTTGGCACGGCCGTCGTTACCTTGCTCGACGACATACTCAACAGCTTCGCCGTCGGCGAGAGTGCGAAAACCTTCAGACTTTATGGCGCTTTGGTGGACAAAGAGATCCTCGCTGCCGTCGTCGGGGGTTATGAAGCCGTAACCTTTCTCGACACTGAACCACTTAACAGATCCCTTTTTCACATCGCCGTCCGCCATTTCCACAAAACCCTAGATATTTCTTCACACTCCATTTCGCTTCATATCTACGCAATTATATACAGCCCTCGCGAATCTGCGGATTTCATTCCCCGAATAAACTCACTGAAAATTCCTCGGTGGGGTCCGGATTAATCTAACGGTCCTTATTTGGGCGATATTCTCATCCACCGTGGATTCAATCATCCAGAGTTAATCCTCATAAACCCTAGCACATTAGGAAAGGTACTAATGTACTCGGCCCATTAGTTTATGGCCCAGGCCCATTCGAATGCTCAAACCCACCGCCACCAGCTTCACCGGACGGCGATGGCGGGTAAGAGGAAGAAAGCGCAACGGCAGATCCACCCGCGTAATAAGTACTGCGATAATCCACCGGACTTTTCGTTGTTAGCGTCGTTGTACCCGAGTTTCGAGCCCTATGTCTTCTATTCTGGCGATAGTCGTCCCAGAATCGACTGGACAGATTTTAATGCTACTCGTGAGTTGACCCGAGTTTTGCTGCTTCATGACCATGGCCTAAACTGGTACGGAATTCCACAATTCGATGCTGATTGCCACAATGCTTGCTTGTTTCTTTTATAGTTTTGCGTGCTGACTGTGTGCTGCTCATGCGGTGAAATTTAATACTGTAGGTGGATTCCTGATGGGCAGCTGTGTCCAACAGTTACCAATAGATCTAATTACATACACTGGATAGAAGATCTTTTGGCCTGCGATGTTGTAGCAGCGCACAACGAAAAGGGTGATACTGTGAAAGGGTTTGATATTGGGACTGGGGCAAATTGCATTTATCCACTTCTTGGTGCGTCCATTCTTAGGTGGAACTTCGTAGCTTCAGGTACTTGGTTCTTCGCGTTAAGAAAAGAAGATTCTTCCCGGATATATTCTATTTTCTTCTATTCCCAGAAGTTTGAATCGTTTTGAAATTTTTTTGTAGATGTCACTGATGTAGCTATAGAGTGGGCAAGCCAAAATGTGAGTAGCAATCAGCAAATATCTGGGCTTATTGAGATTAGGCGTGTGGATACGACGGGTATAATGTGTCAAGGTGATGAATTTCCAAGCACAACTGTGAGTGGTGACAGTAGCACCAACAATAAGAATAGCTATATTGGGCCACCCATTCTTCTCGGCGTTGTCAAGGAGGGGGAGAAATTTGACTTTTGTATGTGCAACCCCCCCTTTTTTGAGTCGATGGAGGAAGCAGGTTTAAATCCCAAAACTTCTTGTGGAGGAACTCCTGAGGAGATGGTCTCTGTTGGTGGTGAACTTGCGTTTGTGTCTCGCATCATTGAAGATAGTACAAAGATGAAGTATACATTTAGGTATTCGAGTGTTTCATGTTTTGATGATGTAGCTTTCAATTCAAATACATCAATTGGATATTCCATCCTTTTGTTCATTGTAGGTGGTTCACTTCTATGGTAGGTAGAAAGGTCAGCCTCAACGTCCTCGTACCTCAACTATGGCGATCTGGAGTCACAGTAGTAAAGACAACTGAGTTCTCCCAGGGAAGGACATCGAGATGGGGAATCGCTTGGTCTTTTTTTCCAGCTTCCATTAAAAAAACTAGATTGCTCACGACTGGAGATAATAATCTGTCATTTATGTTGCAGGTTTTGAAACTTGTTGAATACCAAATTAAAATCCCCCCATTGTTTTTTCTGCAGTCGGCTGTTTCCTTATATGCGACTTGATAAAATTTTTAGGGCCTTCAACGTCAGCATAGTGCTCTCCATGTGCTGCAGAACGCTGAATCCTTCCTCATCAATATCGGTGTATCCTGTAAAGTAGATTCATCTGCCTTCAACATTGAAGTATAAGCTCGTATTCACCTCGCTGGTTCACTTTAGTTCTTCCAGATGATCCATGGGTTTCCTCTTTTTTTTTATGCCACAGGTCAATGCATCAGCTGATCAGATTGACGCATTTTTGAAAAATTGTGCTGGCAACACATTTCAAGATGATAAGCATGGGCAACAGGATGTCCTGAGTTTTCGTATAACGGTAGTTCCAGAAGTTTCCAAATGCTTATTTTATGTATCCTTCTTTGAATATGGGCCATGGTAATAGCATCATGCCTGTTCCATGTGTAGGTGTTTCAGCAAATACCTGGAACCTTCTTGGTGAAGGGAAAATTGCTTCAGAGTGAAACCTACAATTCAAATTTGTTTTCGTTAGTTTTCCATCAGATGGAAGAGTTTCTAAAGACGAAGTTCTGTACTGAAAGGATAGGAGCCAAATAGAACGTGTGATGAAAAAAATGTATACAACTGCTTCGTTTGTTATTCCAAGAATGTGGACAAATGATTGTGGAATCAATGTTGCAAGTAACATGTTGAGGCCAAGATACGAGATAGATGATCAAGCTTTCTCTTCCTCACCCTCCTTAAGGTGCAGGGATCAACCAATTCCTCGTCAGTAAACCCTGTGGACAGTATTTGATTGCTGTCAGCAAATCCTACTAGTTAGTAGCTTCGGATCCAGAAACTTCATGTTGCTCTAGAATTTCATCCAGCAGTTCTTTGTATCAATTTGCTTCGTTTGGGGTGCTTTCCTCAGAACTCGGATGTCAAGTGCTTTGTGTTAAAGATGAAATGAAAACAGCAGTAGACACAACTCTCATGCTTCCTGAGTCTTGCACACAAGCTGACTGAAATGCACTCTTTTTTGATCAAGAACATAGTTATTGTCCACACAATGAGTGAAAATAAATAGACAGCAATGTCAATAAACAACACGATAATTAAGCTTGATTATCGGTCTCTACTTATTCTAAATAGATAAAATGCAATGGACTCTAAAAAGTTCTACCAACAACAGATTCCGCGAAAATAGGGGATGATTAAATTCAGGGGATTTCTTCTCAATTGACTATTGTTTGGTCAATTCGACTCCTGTCTCTTTGCTGCTTGATGGATGGAGGGACGTTCACAATCTTGATCACCCTTGTGAATATTTTTCCATCTAACAAACTGAGCTCATTTCTCAGTGTTTCAAACTGATGCAAAGGTAGGGCCTTCGTAAAAATGTATGCACTCGATGCCTCTGAGTAGCAATGGACGAAGCTAAGTTCTTGATTCTTATGCAATGATAAACTACTGAGATATATTTTGTTACTAGGTTATTAATTATTGCAATCTCACTATTGGAATTGCAAAATATCACTGTGGTTGTTTGAACCCCTCCTTTTACATATGTGAGTATCTTCCTCAACCAACACGCATGGTTTCCAACAAGAGAGAGAGGCTGCCATTTATTCTGCTTCAGCTGTGAACTTTGATATGTCAGATTGGTTTTTTTTGAAATCCAGCTTATTCCAAAAGATGCAATAGTGAAGAAGTATCCAAATGTACTTCAGAAGCCATGAGCTCCTGCGAAATCATAATCGACAAAGCCAAACATTTCTTTATTACTTTTGTCATAGAATAGCCCATAGGATTTCATTCCTGCCATGTATCTGATTATTCTTTTCCCACATTGGAGATGATGTTCAATGGGATAGTGCATGAACCTAGACAACAAACTGGTGCAACACATGATATCTAGCCTTGTATTTGCTAAGAACCTGAGTGATTCAGAACATGAGATACACAGCCTTTCCATCTTTAGACAGCATAGATTTGAAGTTCTGTAGGATTCGAAGAGTTAAAAAAAAAAAGAACAATTTGAAAATCCCAACTTCCTCGAAAGTTTCTTGGTGAACTTGGTCTGAGAACAATCCCCAGAAATTTCTGATGCATAAGACCAAGCTCAGTCATCTCAAATCTGGTTTTCAAGAATCCCTTGAACCTACAAATCAGAGAAGGATTATCTCCAGTGACCATTGTGTCATCTACATAGATAGATACCCAAGACATTCTGATCATTATGCCTTGGGTATCTTCCTGGAGTACAAACAACGCTGCTTTATTCTTGCTTTTTTCGAAACCAAATTCCAGCAATACTTTTATCTAGTTTCTCATACCAGGGATAAGGAGCCTTTTTTTAAGCCCATACAAGGCTTACACCTAATTTAAAAAGACTTTGAATCCTACAGCTCCCCATTTAGGAACGCGAATTTGACATCCATTTGATTTGATAGATGATGCACCCATGCTCTTGCATAGCCACTACTATGACAAGCTCACCTGGCTGCCGGCAAAAATGTATCCTAGTAGTCAGCTATAGCATGTTCTTGAGCAACAACTAACGTAGCCTTCCTTATACCTTTGTAGTGTTCCATTAGTGTTGGATTTGGTCTTGAGCACCCACTATGATATTTTCTTCATCCTGGGAGATCTACCGGACACCACGTTTTGTGTTTTTCAGTCATTTATTTCTATCGTCTTCTATCGCCTCTCCATTGAGATTGCTGCAAGGCCTTAGTTATATCTTAAGCCTCAAGACGTAGGAATGAATATTCCAGAATATTAATTAAAAATATAATTTTTATATAATACGCACTAGGATCACTCCGTGGTGTATTTTTATCGGCCCCTGCAGACTGCAAATAAAGGTGAAATCCACGTGAGAAGGCGTCATTTGATACAACCAGCATGCCCACATGTGTTGATAAGAGGCTTCTGTTGAAGGAAAGTCTTGCACTACTAGGAGGATCACGTGCTCTCTATTGCATTGCATTGCATTGCATGAAGGCCAATCGAATTCCATCATTGTATTGGATTGTCCTTGTCCTTGCCCTTTTCGGGTTGGCCCTTCACCCTTCCTTAATCTGGAGGAATGAAAAGCCAAGATCAATACAATACAGGCACAAAAAGGGGTCAACTTATACTTCACTAGCTGCAGATGATCCATCTCCTTCAAACGTTATTCAAATTTATAATGGATTTGTTTTCATGGCCCTGGTTTTATGTATTTTTCAGAATCGCGCCCCACATTTTACATCTCATTTTCTTTCTTTCTTTCTTCAGTCATTAGTTCAGAGTTATGAGGTTGTCTCGCTCGCTTCTGGTACGACTGGACTAGCATTGAATTCTTGAACACAGCAAGGTTGCTTACAGTTGTGTATTATTTGTTCCACGTCGCTTTTTCTGTGTTATGGTAAAGTTTTTCTGCAATTCTAAGTTTAGAGCGTGGGAATCTTTGTTGTCCTCCTCATCTTTCACTTCTGCCAGCTGTGGTTGTTCCCTTTTCCCAGGACACAGACACAGACACCATGTATGGAATATGGATGGAGCCGCCGGAGGTTGGCGCAGTAGCCAATAGGCATGTTTGACCCTCGTACTGTTAGATTGAGTAAGGAAGAGGGGAGTTTCACCAGATCATCTCATCTGTCTCTCGGAACTCAGGCTTGGCTGGCTACAAGCATGCATCATCACCAGTTTCAGAAAGGATTGCCCTTGCCACAATCACATCTATGGAACAACCCAGAGTATTGTTTCAGATGTTAAAAAAGTTCCGATTTTTGAGCATGGTGATCGACCTGATTGATTGTTTTAGGCGCAACGGCGGCTTCCGACTCTCGGTCTCGTTCTTTTTAAACATAGAGAGAAAGCTGCTGATTGGATCACAGAGATGTGGTGGTAAGATCTTATTCGACTCAGGTTAACGACGGCCAACAGAAGAGAGGCCGAAACAGCGCAAGTCCTAGACTCGAAGACGACGACACAAACAGAGTAGAGTAGCAGATAGTGATGAAAAAGAGCTAGAAAGCCTCAGATCCATGAGATTCGAGGAAAAGGGGGACAGATCTAGCTGAGCTGCCCGCAATCCGCGATCACGACCGGCTTCGAGGTCCTTCCACCTTGAGATCCAACCCTCTCAATCGCCTTCACCACATCCAGTCCCTCAACAACGTTGCCAAACACAACGTGTTTCCCATCCAGCCACTCGGTCTTCGCGGTGCATATGAAAAACTGCGAACCGTTGGTCCCTGGACCAGCGTTCGCCATCGACAGCACTCCGGGTCCAGTGTGCTTCTTCACGAAATTCTCATCCGCGAACTTCGATCCGTAGATCGATTCCCCTCCGGTACCATTCCCCGCGGTAAAATCGCCGCCCTGGCACATGAATCCAGGGATTACGCGGTGGAAAGAAGATCCCTTGTAGTGAAGAGGCTTCCCAGATCTGCCCACCCCCTTCTCGCCGGTGCAGAGCGCACGGAAGTTCTCGGCGGTCCTCGGAACGATGTCCGCGTATAGCTCAATCACGATCCGCCCCACGGGCGCACCGCCGACGGTCATATCAAAGAAGACTCTCGGATTCGGATTCGCCATCCTCAACACTACAGAGTGGAATTGTTTCTAGGGTTTTTGAGAGGGCAACTGCGGATAGAACTCTATATAAAAATCTGAGAAAGAATATATCCGTTGGAAGATGATCTTTACCGTACGCGTGTTCGTACATCGACGATCGTCAAAGTAACCATGGTTGGAATCCGAGAGCCACGGTCACCACCGTGGTTAAAAAGCATAAGGGAGCGGATATGCTCCAGACAAAATTGATGCTTATTCTTTTTTTTTAATCAGTAATTTTTTTTTATTCGTGATATTTTACCCGATTTTCCGCCCAGACTTTTTCTTTTGAAAAAAAAATATATAATACAAAAGGAAACCAACAACCTGCCACAATTAAATCTCACCACTCAAGTAAACATGGAACATAAACAACGCAGCAGAGAGATAGAACATAACACTCCTTACAAACCCTACTACTGATGAGAAACATTTTATCACTCTAAATTATGGTTTCGCATAGTATTTTTGAATCATTTTATATCTTTTATCTATACATTTTTCCATCTTTTTTAGCGATTTTTGCATGCATTCATACTAATTTGATATTTTTTAGACAAAATTATGTTTGTGATTTTTTAGAATAATTTCGGTTCAATATAAAGATAGTTTGTAACCAAATTCTAGATGGGTCCAAAGGAACACGAATTTGAACACAAAAGAAAACCAATTTGCATTAAGAATGAAGATTTGAATTATTATCTCAGTCAACAAAAAGACTTAGATAAGATTCATATCTGAAAATCATATTAGTCAAAAGATTTACATCTCTTCCCATATAAAAGACTGTTAGCCTTGGAAGCATCTAAAGTATTGAAGTTGTTTTCGGAATCGTGTAGTCGAGTCCTGCACTTTTATGTTGATATTTAACTTTTATTTTTAGTGTTTTTCGAATTTTAGAGTTGAGTATATGTGATTGACAACTCTTTCCATAAGTATTTATTGTGATAATGTTTTATTATATGTTTTTTGACATTTATTCTGAGATTTGATTTTGTTTTATACAAATTTTTTTTTACCTATTTTTAATTATTATTTAAAACCCTAAAAATATGTATGAGAATTCAAAAATGATCTCAAACATCTAAAAAGAAGTTTTCAATCAGAAATAATTATTAATGCATATTTGGTTTAATCTATTTGTGAGGATGTGAATTATAAGAGTTACAATGGAATGTGAAGAAAAACACAAATTATGTAAAATAACTCTAGTTACATAATTGATTTGCTAATTCTACTGAATTATGAATGATACTATAACAATTAATAAGTAGTATTATTTTAAAATAACCTACCTTTGATAGTAATGTCGATAGAAAGGTGTTATAACGATATTAGAATTGTTCGTAATCTCAAACTTAGATTAATAAAATCCTGATTTTAGAAATCGTACATGAAGAACATGAATGACCATATTTTGATTTTTGATGCATGAAGTACATGGATGCTTGTCTTTGCGGCATATTATCGCTCAAACATGCACGAATAGTTTCTCTTTGGAGAGAGCTTTATAAAATAAGAATAATGAATTAACATACTTAAAATCACTAAGAAAATAATTGCCACCTTAATTTTTTTTCATTCCTTTCTATCTCTTTTTTTTTTAATTATTCAATAGAGTGAATGAGAAGTTATTCAAGAGCAATCTAGCCATATTTTCAGACCTTTTATCATTTGAAGAATGTTGGTCAAGTATTTTCACATTATTACTTTAAGCATTTTCACATACTTTTGATGTTTGGTTCAGTACCTAGACATTTGATGTTGTCTAATGACCTCCTTACTAATCGTCAATGGTGCTTGCTTATAAATGAGAGATTCTAAGGTTCTCCTCTATACTTTTAGCTTGTGGGTTGAATGTGAGGTGCTCGCACTAAACATTTCCATTTAACGCTTGGAGGTTATTGGTGGCTATCCTGACCTTTGTATTTCCAAGCTAATGTTCATCAGAGCGTTTCCCTTGCCTTTGTTTTGATAGGTTATTGGGCTACTATCCTTGTCATTCCAGAGATTGGTGGTTCAACCCTTGTAGCTAAATAGCACCAAGGATTGTTACTGGTATATGGTTATCTATTGTTTGCATTACTCATGCCAATGTGAGCTTGAAGATATTTTGAAGGATTGCTGTTGAGGATATTTTGCTATCTCATACTAGGTATGTTTTTGAAATAGATGAATTTGATAAGATCATTGCTTTTTGTGCTTGAACTTGCTTCCTTATAGATATTATCATCATTATTTTAATGATATTACTGATAAAAATAAAAAAATCTTAAAATTATCAAAATATTAAAAACCGTATATATAAAGCACCAAATTTCACCAGTAAATATATTAATTTCATAGAAATACTAACAAATAGTGTGTTATGAGGCTCTTAGGTGCTATAGCCCCTAATATTGGATCAGTTTTGAAAAGTAATCATCTTGACATTATTTTTCATATAGATTGTGTTTGGTAAATGAATAAATTATACTAAGGATAAGAGGAGGTATATAAAGAGGGGGTATATGATAATATAATTTTATCTCAACCTTTATTTTCCCATTATTTTATCTCATATTCATGGTATAAATTATACTAAATATAATTTATCTTACTTATCAAACATCCTATTTTTCTTTTTCTATTTAATTATCCCCCTTTATACTCTACAGCAAACACACTAATAGTCAAATTAAAATTTTACAATTAGGATGATTATTTTTCACATACAGTAACAATAAGATGGTTATTTTTCAAATTCACCTCCTAATGTTGTCCAATGAGTACCGCTTGATGCATTGACAGGCTTGGGTGGGCTTTCTTGTAGCCTCTAGATCGCCTAAGATGGCACAAGTGTTAAATGAGGAATTTGAAGATTATTGAGCTCCATGTTGGTTGTTAGGCTTAGCCATTCCTTATGTGAAAGAAAGTTCAACTTTCATAAAATCTCAACTTTCTATGATCGATATTTATAATGCAAATCCTATGTTTTATGTTTTTTTATTCAAACTTTATTGGGAAAATGATATGTAACAATTCTTTTGAGACACTATCCCTTTATTGCTTTCGTGCATTTCTCTTCACTTATATTTGGGCACCTATCTATTTAGGCATCCTCTCAATGCGATTATAGTCTCTACACCTATATTTCGAGACAAATGGCAATGCAAGCCATTACCCATCTGTTTAGAAATTTCCCAAGTTGCTACACATGTTTGGTATAAATCTTTATATTATTTGGTCTTATTTTTAAAATGTAGTGAGTGAAAAAACCTATATCCGAGCAAATACTGTATCGTTTATGGGTGGGCAATCCGCGCTGTCCCAACAAAAAAAAAGAAAAAATGGAATCTGACAAACACTTGGTAAGCTACACAGCAGGCTTCTGAAACTTGCCATGAACCCATACTCGCTTCATGTTCTTCCCATTTCGCCTATTTACTGAATTTACACAACAATACTCAAGCTGCAACTACAAAAGAGACAAAGGGGAAAATGATGCCAGAGCTGATGAAAAGTAGAGCATATCTTCAGTCATAGATATTGGATAATGGTCCAGGTTCTGTTTGCAGAATAACACAACCAAAACCGCATATGAACTACAAAAAACAAAATAAGCTGTAACACAGCATCATTTTATGCTTCCGCTTGTTTTGCTACAATTTCAAACGACCATGCAGCAAACAAACTGGATCATGATCAATTTTTTTTGCGAAATTAGAGTTTCTAGGTGTACAGCTCATGCCCATACTATGGTTAATATTAAAGAGTGAAGATTTTGCTGTAACCGTACCTCATTGAAGCCAGCTGAAGATGTTAAAGCTCTTGTAGTATCCAAGCAGAAAAAGTATGATCTTGTGCCGTCGGACCTCATGTATTCACGGTAACTCACCCTCTGATCAGGCTTAAACCTCAGCATTGTCATATCGTAAAGACCTGAACTGACATGAAAAATTTGAATCATCATATGCATCTTGCAAAAAGGGGGATCCCACTGATGTCTTGTACCATAATCTCGGAAAAACAAAAGGCCTCCAGGCTTCAAAACTGAAAAGCAATGTCTGATGACCACTTGCATTCTTTCATACGGTATAGCGGATAAAGTGAATATCTGACAATGATAAGAAAACAGTTCAGTTTTCAACCACCTCCACTTTTCCACTACGCTTTGGAGCTCAAAAAGTGAGGTACTTTTAGTATTAAGAGTGCACATACCAGGGTGACAAAATCTACTCCACCGATGTAGCAACTCGTTTCCTCAGGAGATGATGCTTCAGGCCGCTCTTTTTCAGCTAGTTAAATATCAAAAGCAAAAAAATAAGAGTAACACAAGATCAGATACATGTAGGACACAAGTAGAATATACACATGAAATTATACTTCGATCATAGAACAAAAAATGTGAGGAGTAATAAAGTATTACTGAAGGATTCTAAATGATGCTTCTGGGACACTTTATCATTGTAGATCAGCCACGAAGGGAAGCCATTTTTTGAAAAATCACACTGGAATGGAAAAAACCGATCTGGATTACATATCGAATCAGCAGCAATTACAATCTCCTTTGCCTTTGAAATAGCCTCATTGCTACAATCACAAGCATACACTACACTGCTTGATTGCCCGCTGCACAAACAGAGAATGACGAAGTTACCAACTTTTAATAATCTAAAGATTTTATCAATTTTAAAAAGAAATAACAGCCCAAGAATGTAAACAGATGAAGTGATGTCTAATTAGCAACATGATATTTTTTCTCAGAAGGCAATAAAATCAAATTCAGTCATATCGATTCTCAAATTTAAACGGGTACAGATCCTTCAAAAGTCCTGAGCTGCGCACCAGTTTCATATTTCATTGTAGGTACAGCATATAATTTCAAGGAGAAAGGTGCAAGTTTGGCACTTGGTTACAGACAGCCCAGTGCATTCAACAGACTCTTCATAGAAACAAAGAGGAAATCCTAAAACATGAACAAGAAAATTCTCATAACCACTCAATCCCCTGGTCATCAAATCAAATACAACGCAGGATTTAAAGACATGTAGTTACCCCAATATTGCCAAAGCTGTACTACCATTACCACAGCCCACTTCCAAAACCCTTGATCCTTCTTTGCATGATCCCAACTCAGGAAACTCCTTCAACAAGTAGCGTCGCTCCTGCAAAGATCCCACCACAATGAATAACAGAGAAAAGGAGAAGAGGCTGAGTTCACATACAGTCGCGGCTTCACCTTAAAGAATTTTCCAGAGGAATGACGAGCATAGAACTTATTCCAAGCCTCCACAGGGGTGGCCTGTTGCGCATCTTCCAAGGAGCTGCACTTGAAAGGAAGCAGATGCCATTGAAAACAGGGATTGCGTTCAACCTCCTGTTTCAGTTCATCCCACTCGAAGTCCGTCGAGTAGTAGTTTTGTGCGACGCAAGTCCCCATTTCCTCGGAACTTCGACCCTGAACAATTGTGCCAAACGAAGAAAAAAAAGTTTTGTATAGTAGTCCTATTTTGCAAATGTTTGCAAAATAATCCTATTTCATCTATAATATTTATCAAATATTTTTTTTATCTCTATGATAAATTATATTTCATAAAATAAAAATTATTTTTTTATTTTATAGTCACACCTT
This sequence comes from Utricularia gibba, assembly GCA_002189035.1. Classification (NCBI taxonomy): domain Eukaryota; kingdom Viridiplantae; phylum Streptophyta; class Magnoliopsida; order Lamiales; family Lentibulariaceae; genus Utricularia; species Utricularia gibba. The sequence continues at coordinate 1,284,368 of NEEC01000020.1, read as the reverse complement.
TTAACTACCAAATATCTTTAATAATTTGAAATTTTTCTTCAATGCCTTTCTTTAATTTTGTATTTACCTTGATTCATAAAGAATCATATGATAGAGATTTGCAACCTATAAAATATACAAAGTTTTGAAACCAAATAATATTAATAAATAGAAAACATTTTAAAAAAAAATATAAACTTGAAATGTTTAATTTACATGCTAATTGATATGATTTTCTAAAATGAAAAGAATACCAACAAAAAAATATATATGTTCTTGTAATTACTTGATTTAATTCTTTTTGAATTTTATGATTCTAAATAGTGTCTATTGTTTGTTGGCCATTATTTTTTTACTTTTTTCGTAGAGTCCATATCGACAGATGAATTGCTATATTTTGATTGCAATAAAATGATAATTCTTCTTTTATTTCTTAATCTTATTTCCTATGATTCCTTTTTCATGTTAAGCAACATAACACACCATAATCTTGTTATAGTTTCACAAACTTGTATTTCCTTTCATTGTTAATCCTAACAAATATTCCTTCACTTTGGAATATAATTACTTGTAAGTGGAATTATAATATAAACATATAAATTCAATATTACTACATGCTTCTCTAACTCCTTTTACCTTTAAAAAATAATTCCATAATGGCCATATATCTTCATTTGTGTTGGTTTCACTTGCATTTTCTATTTTCTAGTTTCAAGTTTTAAAAATCTAAAATAAGCATTAACAGAGTCAATACAAATAATTAATGAATGCATAATCAAAGTATCATTCTACCAATCAAAGTATCATTTTCATTGATATTGATTGATAAAAAAATATTAGGCTTCAAATGAATTGTAAAAGTGGGGAAAATTTTATGCTGAATTGCAAGGGTGAGGAAAAGTTTTGGTTGAATTACATATGTAGCGAAAAATAGACTAGTGTATAGAAGATTAGAGTTAAATTTAAATATTTTTTAAATGAAAAGAGGATAATATTAATAAATTATATATTTTAATATTTAGTTTTTCAATAATATTAATTTATTATATTTTAACGTATTACTCACGTATTATTTACTAAATGGGTGTCGGATGCTCATTTTATCAAAAAATTAACTTCCTCGGCTGTAATACACCCAGCCTCACCCTCTTAAAAAATTTCTTACGTGTTTCTGGTTCGGGAGGGAAAAGGCCAACATTTCAAAAAGCCGTCGAAAGGTGTCTAGTCTCCGGCTCCGAAGCACTGGTAATCAGTTGAGTTATGGCCGACGTACGAATACGAAGCCCTAACCCTAGGCAGAGAATCCCATTCTCACCGACGAAGAGCCCTCGCTTCATCCGCTCCAACGACGACAGCCTGGAGCGCTCTCAGGCACGTGCTGCGCGCGCGGCCGCCATGCGCCGCAAGTCTTTAGCTCCGGACACATCTGCCATGCCCCGTGATGACCTATGTCTAGGCAAAGAGCAAGTTCTTGAGCTGTTTCACAACTGTATCAAACTCGCTAGCGAAAATGTTCGCGTTACTTTCTGATTTTGTTTCTGGATGCTTTCGTCATTTTTGATGTCTTTTGAATTTATGATTTTTTTTTCACGCAGAAAATCAATCAGAAGAACACATGGGAACTGAACTTGATAGATCATCTTTGTGAAATTATTAAGGTCGAAGAAGAAAATGACGATGAAACCAACTTCCAAAAGGTATGAATTATTCACCTGTTTTTTTTTTTTTAAATGTTAATTTTCTTACACTTCTAAGAATTTGGCAACAGAAATTGGTACAGGTGAACATATTTTCTCGTTAGTATCATCTTGAGTGGTGTATCAGTAAGGATACTGATAAGAAAATATGGAGTTGAATCTTAGTGCCTCAAATCTATAGGGAATAAGAAATGTTAATTTTGTTTTATTGAAGACCAATGTTCCTCCGCCTTCATACTATTGAACATTTGTTTGTGATGATGCAACTATTATTTGTAGCTTTTTTGTGGTATATGGCTTGACTTGGGTTATGAGGTTTCCACCAACGTTCATAAGCCTTAATGCATACATCACCGCAATGAATCTACAGGCGAGCTGTACCCTTGAAGCTGGGGTTAAAATTTATTCTATGAGAGTTGATTCTACACATTCTGAAGTATATAAAGTTCTTGGTGGAATTAATCGTGTTGGACAGGAACCTGAAGAAGGTTTGCCTTTATACTACAAGGAGAACCTTTCGGTTTCCGTATTGTATGTTAATGGTTGCATTTCATGTCATGCTTTAATTTGTTTCCTTCGGTCATGATTAATTTGAAACTCACTTTATTTCCTTACGGATGTTAATAATGATTTTATTTCCATAATGGGTCTAACCTCTTAAAACTCACTTTTTCTATTCCTCGCTCAAAAAAAAAAAAAAATTGTTGCTCTTCCTAACTCATGTTGCGTTTTCAAATTTCATATGTTATTAGGTCATTTAATTTTTGAAGGACACTTTTTTTAACCAGTAGACCTACTTTGTGATCTGCATAGTTTTCTCTTGCCAGATCATGTGACAGTGGATGAAAACAAGAGAGCTGAACATGCAGAAAATGGTGAAATGAGAGATCATGGAAAAAAGGTGCGCCCTTTCTTTCATGTTTTATCTTGAATTATTTATGTTAACATTCTCTAGATTGAACATTTGATGCATCTTACAAATTCTCGTTATGCTAATGCAGCTGTCACCCTTGTCCACACTCGAGTCTTCTTTTGCTGCTCTAAATGTGAAGAAGTTTGATGGTAATGTTCGTTAGATTAGCCTTTAAAGAATTTCGAGTCTCTTTCTGTTAGTGTTTCAATCTTTATCTCTGTTTCTTTTATATCAGTCTCAGATTTTTTTTTTTTTTTTTGGATTTGTGATGTTCATAGTGACTGCTTAAAATGTGTGTTGAATATTTTTTCCCCCTTCAGCTGCATTTGTAGTAGACCCTCTATACCACCAGACTTCAGCACAGTTCGATGAAGGAGGAGCGAGGGGTCTGTTGTTAAATAATCTAGGCGTTTATGATAACTGCAGAGTCCTCTTCGATTCCAAGGAAATACCTGGGATGCATTCATCTCCAGTGCCTCAATTCGAATTGGCAGAAACTGTTGATTTGTCCTTCGCTGCAGGTTTATACATCATATTTCAACAAATTCAGAATCTAATGTTTTCATTTTCATGGTTTCTTTCATAACAGCTGATTTTTTTTTGACACATTTTTTTATAATCCTTTCTGTTTTCGTAGGATGCATTCAAGAAATGGTGATGAAAATGTTCAACACAATTGATATAACCCCCAGTCTTAGGGTGATAAACGAGCAATTTGGTGATCATCATGGAACGCACTCTGAGTCTTTGAATTCTGCTGAAAGTGTTCTCTGGCAAGGTAATGACAAAACTGACATTGAAGTTGATTTCATTAGCGATGCACCTGGAAATCCTGGAAGCTGGGAACTCGATCATGATGACCATTTAAGTGTACTGGAAGACGGTAATTGCACTCATAATGGGGAAATCCCGAGTCACCAACATGCCCCTGAGTTGGTAAAATTTTTTCCTTAAATTCCCTTCCCTGATCTCTCTTAAGGTGGTTATTTCAAAAGATTTCATGCAATATGTAACTTAGTATTGATGCTCTCGAAGCATTTTTGTCGTGATCCTGGTGAGGAAGATAGATTGGAGGAAGTTGATCAGTACTTGCTCGTTAGCTTAGGATTTTCAACAAAGCAAAATGCTTGGGCTGGTCCCAATCATTGGAAGTATCGAAAAATTTCAGGTAAAATATGTATGTTTAACTGTGCATTATACATAAGTTCTCACTGTTTGTCATTTGTAGACTCTGCAGCTCAATTTAAGGAAAATACGCTGCCAAAGGAAAAGAAAACAAAAATAAAAAAAACAGAGAAGGAAATTAATTTTTCCAGTTCCATAAATAATGATTATTCTCATTTATTCTTGGCTCCCAAGAATTCGAAGTCCCTGTTACTTCCTTCGAACAGAGCTCCTAGCAACAAGAAGCTTCCTGAAGATTGTCACTACCAACCAGAGGATCTTATGAAGTTGTTTCTTTTGCCTCATGTTCTGGTAAAGTTAATGCTCCTACCATTGATATGCTGTTTTTGCATCTGAGTGTTGATAATATTTTTTTCTGATTTTTTGGTTGCAGTGCTTTGGAAATAAGGGAAGGAAAAGAACTGGTTAGTTTTGTTTGTTAATTCTCATATTTTCTATGATAGTTGAATCATGCATCAAAATTCGCATGTACCATAAAAATATCTTGGGAATTCCTGGATTTATCTTCATGATGCATTATCCCTGGTCTTTCTGCACTTGTTTTTAAGTTTTCAACTGATATATTTATTTTCTGAAATGATATGCTAACTATACTTGGCATGAAATTACCACTCCACTGAGGGAACACCTAATGCATTGAATAGATGTGCAAGACTACCCCCATGATGAATATGGACAAAATGTCCCATGGGATGATGACGAAAATAGTGCTTTTGATGACGAATATGCTCATCACGATCATCTTGTGGATACTAGCATGCTTGTCAAGCAACCTCGACAGGTTGATTCTCTTATCTTTCAGAGTCTCTGATAGCATTCACTTTCTCATGTTTCAAATTGTTTCTTCATTTCACCCTGTGGCAATCAAACAGACAAGCAAGACTGAGGTGCAGTATGACAAGACATCGAAAATAGTTGATGTTCATTCTCTCAAAGAAACAATCTGGGAAAATATGATTCAGTCAAGTCAAACTTCAGCTGAGGTGAGTTCATTTTCATAGAAAATTTCCAAGTCTCGTTTTCGTATCCTATCCTCTGTGAATGAATGCATTACTTCACCATTCGTAGGAAACTTGCCGAGATGAATCCCCTGAAAACTGCAGTGTATCCTTTAAGCAAGTGCTGGCGAACTTTCCTAATACTTGCAAAGCTGCAGCTTCTCTGGAAGATATTTCTCCGCACTTGTGCTTCATTTGCCTTCTACATCTGGCCAATGAACATGAATTACGTATCCTTGGTTGCCCCAGCTTGGATGAGCTGACCGTACATCTTAAACCTCAGAATTAGTAGTGCACCACCCTTGTGAACATTACAGTGCATAGTCTTGATGCTTTAGTTGTACTAGCTTCATATAACTGTTGAAGGACAGCATTGCAGTCTTCTGGTATCGGATACTGTAGTGTTTGTGCCATCTTTAAGACTCGGGATTCTTTTGATGTTGGCAGGGGACCTTCGATTAGGTTAAACCCACAAAATACTTGTGTCAAAGGTTGGACATTTCTGCAATGCCCAAGATGGAGGATTGATTCTAAAATATTTGTTGTGGGATAACAAATGTGGTAAGTTCATATATATTCCACTTTCATTCAAATATAAGGATTTCCATTGTAATGCATCGTTGAGAAGTGTTTGCTCGCATGCTTCTCCTGGACTACACAACCAACACCTAGAGAACAAGGTATCTAGCTGCCAATTGCACACAATACAGTCGAAGTAATTCAAATGTGTAGAGGTTGCATGTTTTACTAGGCAAATGGTTTATTAGGAATTTTACACAAATAGTCATATTTCTAAAATTTACTCCCCATCATCTTAATCATATTTGTCATTTTGTATATCTCAACCATTTTAATCATTAAAATAATATATTTATAATTTATTATTTTATATATTAATAAAATAACAATATTTGTTTATCTCATATAGGATATCTATCCAAAAAAAATTTTCGGGAATGTAAATTGTAAATGAAGTTTTTTTTGTAAGATTTCCAAAATTGAAATTGTACCCCATATTTATTATTTAATAAATTATTATACATTAATAAAATAATATATTTATAATTTATCATTTATATATTGATAAAATAATAATATTTATTTATCTCACCTATTTGACTTGCCCTAAAAAATTATGAGGAAAAATTATAAATGAGGCTTTGAAGAGTTCTAATAAATTTAAGAATAAAATAAGATTTTAGGTTTTGATTGATTCCTCACCTATCACAAAAAAAGGAGAAAACGAAATTCCAGGTTTTCTATTTTATTAATACCTGAAGTATGCATCCACCAAGACCCATTCCTTTGAAGAGTTGGTGGAAACAGAGGGTTGTGATGAGGCTTTGATTGAGCAGGTGTTAGACAATGTGCCCATAGATAATTTGATCACTACAGAGTGAACGACAATCCCCAATTCTAGAACCTGATGACACAGAGTTAACAGAAGGGTGAAAAGTGTTCATGGAATGAATCCTTCCACTGGGGACTCTAATAAATCAATCGTGCACCATGGCGATCACTCTATACTGGAGAATATAACTTGCTCTACTTCTTTACTCTTTTACAATATCGATGTCCATCCAAACAACTTAGAAATAGAGTTGTTTTGTCACAGAATGCAGCTATTTTTTTCATACGTCTTTCTGGATTATGTATCAAATGAAATGATGCATTTCCTCTTTCACTTGGAGGTAATGGGGGGCTAAATTGCTTTGAATACAACTTTGCAAGTGTTCTAATTTCATAGTAATATGAAATACAATTACTTGCATCCATTTCAAATGCTTTGAAAATCAGCAAAAAGAAAAAAGAAGTTATTCTCATAATTTTAAGAAAAAAAATGATTAAAGGAACATGAATAGCATGTGAACAAAGTATATCAAGCTGCTTCCACTTTTCACATGAACATTTGCTAGCCTTCAAAGATGTGATGTATGTGGTGTCCCTATGAAGTCGACGTCTTGGATTCACTATAACTATTTGCTTGACATTGTCATATTCAATAACCTTGAACTCATTAGATTTCTTATCCTTTTTTCGATAGGCTGAAATAGCATATTTGAACCAATATTCATCCTTTTTCATTAACACACTTACTTTCTTGTGATTTTCAAAAAAAAAAAAAAATCTTTACACATCATTCAAATATAACTTCAACTAGTGTTGTGATGGTAAGTCTTCATACTCCTCTCAATAAACTATTCATCAATTCTGAAATATTAGTACTAATAATCCAACACCTGCAATTTGATTCAAAATCACTAATCAAAGATAACAAGATTCAATATAATAAAAGTAAACCATAGATTATCTATAACCATCATCATACACAAAGGTTCATCGTTTCCTAGAAATCGTAGCAAGATAATCATAAGCATTCTTGTTTTTTTATTTTATCTTATTCATGAAAATATGAAACTTTCATTTTTTGGATGTCATTACAGCATTCTAGAATAAATTATGAAGAGCCTCTGATTTAAACTTAGCTCTAAAATTCCCATATAAATGTTTTAGGCAATATCGATGAGCTCCTTGTGGCTCTTGAAAGATTAAAAAACTATTGGCTGCCTTATGTATCCCCACATTTTAATAAAAAATAATACATGTAGTATGAGAATCAAACTTGATAACATGATCCACTAGGTTGTTCAAAACCCAATGCCATGACTCAAGCAATTTTTCTTCAACAATTCCAAATGTCAAAGGAAAAGTAACTCTATCACCATCAAGAATTACTGCAATAAGTAACTTGTGTCGGTATCATGAGTACAAGTGTGTACCATCAATATAGATAATTAGTTGGCAATATTTATATGCATGTATACAAGGTCCAAATGCCCATAACACATGATGCAACATAGCCTCATCCAAGTTAGTACGAAAATGATTATATTTAACAATAGTACCTAAAATAAATGAAAGTTAATGCAAAATAATGATGCATCATGTTTAAAAATATGGGAAAATCATATTTTTGATGTATTACGTTTATCAAAAGTTGCTTCTATAATGCATCACGTTTAAATTTAACAATAATGATGCATCATGTTTAAAAAATTACAAAACAATGCATCACATTACAAAAAATATCAAAAAAGTCCACGTTTTAAAAGTTAATTTAACGGCGCATCATGTTTAAAAAATAACTAAAACAGGACATCACGTTTCAAAAATTACTCATTTGCACATCACGTTTCATAAATTACAATGCCAGTGCATCACGTTTTAAGAAAGTTACTCTAACAATACATCACGTTTAAAAAATGACAATTTTGGTTTTTTAATTTTAAAAAAATCAGTATACTTCAAAAAATTACGAAATTAATTTTTTATGATATACATTTTGAAGATACATTTTAATCAAATTATATGCATTATTTTGACAACATTTTGAATTTTAAATAAATTTTTACATGGGAAAAATCGTTTTTGAAGTCACAATATTTTACCTATTTTTATTTTACTGTCAAACACTTTAATTTATGCAAAATACAGTCAATAAGTTTATCAATAAATTCAATTTATGGCATATCGATTAAAAACTATTTTTAAAATTTTTAAAATTTGAGATAAATATTTTTAAAGAGATTTAAAATTTAATATACATTTTTAAAAAATATTGTAAATTTTTTAAAAATTATTCAAACTATTAAAAAAATTAAAAGTATCATAGAAGAAATATTAAAAATTGAGAAAAATAATTTTAAAAAATTTAGTATATTTTTAAAAATATATATTGAATTTTAATTCTATTTAAAAATATATATCTCAAATTATAATAATTTTTAAAATATTTTTTGACCGAAATGCCATAAATTGAGTTTATTTGTAAACTTGTTAACTGAATTTTGAACAAGTTAAAATATTTGACTGCAAAATTAAAATAACTAAAATATTGTGACTTAAAAAATGATTTTTCCCTTTTTGCATTAAATACATAATGAATTTAGCTAAAAATTCACATGAAATTAGGAAATTATGAAATCTCTTTTGTTTGAAAACATATTTTCTAAATAAAAGCAGCCATGATCCAATGATACGAAATTTCATATTGATTAGATTTAATATATTAATTATATTAAAGAGAAAAAATCAAAAGGTATACAAACCTTTCCATATTTTCTCATTTTACACACAAACGTTTGTTAAAAACATTTGAAAACATTTTACAAACTTCAGTTTTTCAAACTAAATGTATAACAAGGTTTTCAACTCCCAAATACACTTTATTTCTAAGTTTTTGTTGTTTTTATAGTAAAAAGACTAGTTTTTTTTATTTAAGATACATCATAAATTGTTTGTTCCAACTACGAAGTTTCTTCCTCAACTTGTGAATATTTTCTACACCAACTTACAAAATTTAGATCGTAGACCCATTGTTGGGTCTCAAATTCAAGTAGTTGAGGTCCACGTTTTGACTGTTCGGCAGCACAACAAAGTATTCAATCGGTGTCTCACCAATTTGGTGAATTTTAGAGACTCCATGGGCCATTCTTCGGTCAGCGTCCTGCTATCCAGTTCAAACACAAAGTCACATTATTTTTGCTTGTGCTTTATAACACAATTTTTTCCCTTTTGTCATACTGTATGTGCATGGCACACGGATGTGGGTTATGGGTAACGCACTTCCGTGTGCATGCGATCGTTATGTATTTTAAGGATCGAATGCGTTGTTTTTCCCTTTTTTCATATCGTATGCGCGTGGCACATGGACGTGGGTTGCCCATAACCCACGTATTTCAAGGATCGAATGCGTTGTTTTTCGCTTGTTTATGCATACCGTATGGGCGTGGCACACAGACGTGGGTTATGAGAGTTGAAAATGACATGATGATGGTGGATCTGAACGTCGACCCTCAAGATTAACAAATGAAAGTCTATTAATTTTTTGTAAAGTAATGAAACCAAAGTAATAAAAAACTGACATATTTGACATAAAATGTATCGCATGACTGTCTTTTATATCAACTTTTTCACATTTCTTGACCTGTCTAACCAATGTCATCAAATCTTCTTCCATTGCAAATCGTTTCACGTCTTCTTCATCAAACTATGTGGGACTCATCTGCATCATGAATAAAAACGTAATTGATTTGTATGAGGAACAACTACCCTCATTGTCATTGAAACCTTCACGTACCCAACCAATGTCGGAAGTAGGTGTGATAGTACATGGAACTTCTGTCATGAACCCACGGATATAATGAAGGAACATAAATGCCGCACTCAGTTAGCCCTTGTTGGCATGGTACATGGAATGTTATCAATAATCAGATAATATTTTAATGCATGTAATCCTAATGCCTTACCTTAATTGGAATAAGAGGAGTACTCTTGACAGTTTCCTTATCCATGGAAGAGTTTGAGACCCTACTCTGGTATACATGCCATATAAACTTGTGAATATGTTGGAAAAAAAATAATTAACTCATATGTACATATATGTTTGAATCACAAAATATTCCTACATTCGCAATTCTTCAGCCTTCGCCTCTATCATATTGGTAGAACCCAATGAATCTAAGTAGAGAATGCAATGCTGCTCCGAATTATCAAAGTCGAAGTTACACATGATTAACAACCAAAAATGTCCCCTGCATTTAATACATAATAGCTAACTATTCCTTAAAAATTGACCATTGTACTCCATTGACATACTAACCTCGAAACAGTGGGAACGACAAAATATGAGGTGGTAAATGTTCTTCTTCATGCAAATAATGGCCCTAAATTCCTTTGTCTTCGCATCTCAGTAGTGTCATATTATTGGCAACTAGTGAATTCATGCATTTCTTGAATCACAAGCGGAAATGAGCAAACAATTTTCCTACAACCAATATAAAGACTAAAATGTTAACTTCTCATAATCATATGCAAAAAGAATAAACTATGCTAACTTACACCAAAGCATAATCGAACATCATGTCATCCAACATCCCATAGACACGTAGTGTGGAGCGCACTTATTTTTTTCCTGGATCTTCAAACCTCGTGACCTAATGTTTTTGCTTAGCGGTGTATGGTTGTCCTTGATTGTGCTTTTCATGTTGCAATCATTGCCTATTGCAATCTGGACAACTACCTTTGTTCGCGCCTTTACCGACACTTGTGGCCCAACTTCATCATCATGGCGTGGTCTTTTATTCGACTATGTAGCCATAATTTCAATATTATTATCAATAACATGAAAAAAGTATTAAATACTACAGCATCATAATGTATCTTCTTCTCAATTCTGGATCCATGCTCTTCTGGCATATCATTTGGCGCTCCACTGGTCTTCGGTGAAACTGGTGTTCTAGGAATGACGGGTGGAACATCAACATCTTTGATGCCACTACTAACCTGTGGCCAATTCGGCAATTTCAAGATTTTTACCTTCATGTTAAACAAACACAAACAATGTTCATGCCTATACATGTTTAAAATACCTCAAACTCGAGTGGAGTTCCCGCTCTCTCAGTAGGCATATCAATATGTCTCTCTTCGTCTTGAGTTGTCTCTCGAGGTTCTCCTTGTCGTGTTCGTTTGGCAGCTGCTCGAGCTTGTTGTTTGACTGGACATCGCCACGCTTTGTGGCCTGGTGCATTAAAAATGGAGCATACCTGACATTGCCATGATGATCAAACAAGTTACCCAATACATCACTATGGTATATACATATAGTATAGGTTTTTACCTTTATTGAACCATCATCAGTATCTCCAGTGTTGCAACTAGCTTCAAATTTCTTCCGCTCCTCACAACGTTGAGTGTTGTGGCTAATTTGCCCACACCAAGAGCATCCCTGTGGCACAATGTTGCCATGTCTAAAACGTTTGCTTTCTTTTGTGGATGCACGCTTCTCATAGCATCGCCTAATGCAATGGTTAGGTGGCCTTCCTCGATGTTCTTTACTATACTTAGGTGGCAACATTGCTGTCATAGTGGTTGATGGCCACCTAGCTGGTCCAGGCACACCATGAAGTGAGTAGGCATAAACCTCATTGTATGTTTCAATATAGTAGCAGCTGTCAACAAAAGCATGCAAAGGCCTGCCCAATACGTCAAATACAGTCATAGCATGACTACATGGTAAACCTGTAACAAAGAACTATTAGATGTTTTCACAATGTTAAATGGAAAGCCGATAAATTAATGGCGTACTAACCTCTTAGCTGTCAAATACCGCAACTACAAACTTTCGTTGCCAAGTCCACTGTCTCGATCTCATCGAGACTACGGATGCAACCCACCATTCCTTTCTTAGCTTCTTCCCCTAAAATTCCCATTATATGCGAGCAAATCATATGCTTCATTTGTTCATCATTGACACGGCGTGCCACTATGTGCTCACACAATAAGACCCGTATTGCCTCTAATAGTGTGATGATTGACTTTGAATGTGATCCAAGTAATGCTGCATTGAATGACTCAGTCATGTTGTTCAACAAGGCATCCGACCTAGTAGAATGCCTAAAAAAAACATAGCACCAATGCTTTGGTGGGATTCGAAACATATAGGTATAAACTTTCAGATTCATCTTCATAAGTGCCCGCATTTCAGCCTCCCATCCAGTTCTAGTACCTTGTTCGACAATCCTTCTAACTTGATTACAAGCATTCAATTTCCCTCCAGGTTTCCCTTTTAGATTTTGCTGAATATGCCTGACGCAATGGCAATGCTACATCAACAATCATTTCATTAACACATATAGCTGTAAACGACAATGCTTAACGCAATTTATATTACCTCACAGCCCAGAAAAAGACTTGCAACTGATTCCCGAATAGAGACATCACGATCTAACATGAAGCATACCTCATCTAGTCTGTCCATATTTAAATCTTTGCGCAACAGCCCCCAAAACCACATCCAATTGGCTTTGTGTTCTTTCCCAACTATGGCCCATGCAAACGAATATGTACCGTTGTTTGGATCCAACCCGACAGCAACAAATATGAAGTCGACAGCCTATGTTTTCACATGGCATGCATCAATGCCAATGAACACCTACAACATGCCCTCCAACCTTGTAGTAAACCAATCAGACAGATATAGCATGACTTGAATATTTCTTCTTTGTCAGATATGGGTTCAGCATCAATAACAAAGGTGCTTCCCAGGTTTGACTCGAGAAACTTCTCCCTATAATCCCTCAATCGACTAAATTCCTCAACTCGTCTCCCAAAAATAATTTCATTTGCTTTCTTGCGAGCTCTGTGCAAAGTGGCCTTACTTATATCCATAGAAATAGCATAAAAAATCTCACGATGGAGCTCTGAAACAGTAATCCCAAACTTTTGAATGAATCTATGTAGGAATCTTTGTGCGATCCAACTTGATCTTACCTCACGGTTCTTTCGAATAGGGTGGCAATCTTCTTTGTGGCATAGATTCATGTATGATGTCAACCATGTATTAGAGTGCTTATAACGAGATACCAATACAAACCACGTACATTGTTCAGTCTGCTCCTAAATAAAGAATGCTAATCAGTAGCTTATTTAATACACACAAAACAATACCAATAAAAAGAATAATCACCTCTTTAGTTTGAGTACCCTCTTTCTGATACGCATGACCTTTCCGAGTACCACATACAAATTTCAAAAGCTGTGTATTATTTTTGGACACGTGGAATGCAAAGCCCTCGTCTATACAATTATATTCAAGAGTACAATCAGCCTTTGAAGCAAATTGAATCCCACCTCTACAATTATAAATTTGTAAGCAATACGTGTTGAAGAATACTATATTCAAGAAGTAAAAAAATAGTTCAAGTAGCAGCAAGGGATGTACGTGATAGAATCTTCTGTCAAACTATCATTAGGCCGAAATGTAGGATAGTTAGGACAGAATACCCGGTTGAGATCATCTGCACTAACTATGAACGGCACAATTTGAAGCTCACGAGAATCCCAATCTTCCGCTTTAACAAGTTTCCATTCTTTAAATTGTAGCTTGCTATCAATGTCATTCTCGCTCCAATCAATTCCATCGTCTGTATTTTGATAGTCATCATCCTCCAATATTGGTATATCACCCATATCATTATCACTTTTAGTTTCAGCTCCTCCACTGTCCATCTCGGTGATCTCACTGGTTGCTCAAAACAAGACATGTTTGCTCCTCGTCCACCTCCACAAATCTCAATGAAAGTTCCTTTTCTAGAAGCTCTTCAAGGAGTATAAGCACACCACCTTTATTTGCTCCGACCACCTGAAGAGTGACAAATGTTAAATTGAATTGAATACAAAACTCAAGATCTCATTGCATTGAATGCAAGCTCAAGATCAAACTATCATTAGCTTCATTCTCCACCATCCATCTCGTTGAATTTTAGAGTAATTTTTGAAACATGATGTTCTAATAGAGTAATTTGTAAAACGCAATATTCCAATATAATAATTTTGTAACGTGATGAACTATTATCATGAAAAAATAAAACGTGATGTTCCAAAACCAAACATGACCCATTAAATATTTATTCAAACATGTAGAGTAACAACAATATGAAATACCTGCCGTAGCATCTTGAATAGCTTTTAGATATGTTGGCAAGTAAGCACCGAGGTTTCTCATGTGCTATATAAATCTCGAATAACACACTTAATTCAAAGTCATGGTCTCTTGTATGTTGGTTTAGTCTTAAGTTGATTTTCCATCAATGTGATTACATCAGAAACAGGAATATTAGGATCCATTTTGAGAGTCTCCATAATTGCTGCTACAATGACATTTGTTCGCACATTCGCATGACGAGTAGAATGGGAACTACTAGTGAAACATGTATGAGGTCCATCATACTATGAAACTACTCAAACATGTGTTACTTTACTGAAGATAACTCTGACATGCCACATGCATTTCACAATAGTTTACCTATGCAAAAAATGAATTTCATATTGAGAATTACTTGATTTGTAGACCTTAAACGGGTGCTTTAATCTTTCAATTGCATAGAAGAATAAAGCTGTCTTCATTTATTTCTTATCTCTAAAGTATTTTTATTTAAGAGGCTCTCCACATGTGCCATCATAGTAAGTAAATCGAATAATTCTACTAAGGAATCTATAAGCATTGACTCCATATTAACATCAGGATTGTAATCAAGTTCATCACTCCCATCATCAGATGACTCATCAGTATCATATAATATATCATTTTTATTAATGGACTTCTCACTACTAGCTTTTTCTTCAGAACTTTCATATGTATTTGAAGAATAGATATGTTTTGATTGCACACCCCCATCTTCATTTTTTGATTCAATGTCAATATAAGATTCCAAGACCGGTTCCAACTTTGGGAATTTTACAAAAAGAAGCCTCATTTATAATTTACATTCCTGAGAATTTTTTAAGATAGGTTGGGTAGATGAGGTAAACAAATATTGTTATTTTATTAATATATAAAATGGTAAATTATAAATATACTTTTTTAATGATTAAAATGGTTGAGGTGTACAAAATGACAAATATAGTTAGGATGATGGTGAATGGATTTTGAAAATATTACTCTTTGTGTAAAATTCCCACGGTTCATTGATGGAGCACACCACAAGCTAACAAATCAACAACTCGTATACATAGGAGGCGTTAAATGATCTCCCTAGGCATGGCTACTAATGCACATATGGTGATAACACACAAATTTTCATGTTTTAGGATATGAAAAATCATAAAGTTTTAATTATTTTTAAGTGTTAATTTTATAGTTTTAAGTATTTTTATTTGATGAGGGAAAATATGATTTTTGGTGTATTTGTGGGATAAATCAAAGGATTTAGCTCACCCCATGTCTAAACCGATTTTGGAGTCTAGCAGCAACCTAAAAGTTAAGAAAGAAATCTAGATTTCGTGCAAGTCACCAGGCTGCAGGGGGAAATGAGTACACTATCACGGCGGCAATCTGCAAGTCAGGGCTAGGAGTAGTAGATTTGTCAGAAAATGTACTTGCCTTGAGCAGTGGGAGGTGAGAGAAAGATGAGGAGGAGAGAGAGTCGCAAAGCGGGAAAAAACGACCAGTAGTTTGCAGAACACGCACGAGGGGGTTTCCCCCAACTCGAGCATGAAGAATACTGAAGGAGAAGGAGAAAGAAAGGCGATTTTTCTGGAGAAGAACCTCCAGTATGAAGGAAGAAGATCAACACCCAGTTTAGCACTTTTGTTCCGATCTGTAAACAGTAGTAGACGAAAACCAGAACTCTACTGCTTTATTTTCGTTTGTTTATGTTCTTAGCTTCTACAACCGACTTTTGTACGATGTTCTTAATATTTTCGCTGCTCTATGTTAATGCCATTACGTTTTACCTACCAAGTATGAGTAGCTAGAACCTTAGGGGTGCCTTAAGGTGAATCATAGTGGTGTAGGTCTAGGAGTCTTAATAAAATTTATCATTGTTTCTTAGCTCTTATTTCTATCAAGCTATGGGTAGACCTAAGGAGGAGAACAAGTAACTTCACAACTAAGAATCTTGGTTTAGAGGTAGACTGACAAATCAAGGCGGGCGCAGTAGGTGCGAGTCCGGGTAGAACCAATAGAACCGGGTAGACCTAGTTCTATACACTTTGCATGCGGGTAGACCTAATTGTAAGATTGGTGATGACATTGGGGACTAGCTTAGCCAAAAATATGATGAATGACCTGGGTAGACCTAAGTGATTTGAAGTTGTGTGTGTAGGAACATGGTAATTTAATTTAGACATTTTAGCACCACACCACCTGCAGACCCTTAAGGCATCTACGTAATATTTTGAGTTAGAACCAGTACTTGTTACTTTTCACATTGAAACCTGATTTAGTTTACTGAACATACTTGCGACTGCTAGTCTGAGCTTAGAACCAGAAATTGAGTGAGCTATCACCAAGAACAGGGTCAAAGTTAGGGAAGCGAGTAGATTGAGGCAGCTCCCACTCGAGACCAACAATAGTTTCAGAATGGTTGAACCTGAGAAGACCTTGAATGAATTAGATGCTGCTGATGACACTTATAGGGGTCTGTGCATCAGATTTCCAAAGTATGGAGCAAACAAGCTAAAACCGGCGATGATCAATTTTTTGCCCAAGTTCTATGGAAAAATTGGAGAAAACCCCCATGAGCATCTAGACAATGTAATAGCGGTATGCACATTATCAAGGGAGTTGGAATGACCGAAGATTCCATTTGTTAAGCTTTTTCCATTCATCAATCTTTTACGTCAATAACACAAACATCTTAAGTACACGGTACTAAGTCCAAGTTGCTTGTCGAATGAAAGTCTCCGCTGGATTTGATGACCGAGCAACGAATCATTTTTCAATT
Organism: Utricularia gibba; assembly: GCA_002189035.1. NCBI lineage: Eukaryota > Viridiplantae > Streptophyta > Magnoliopsida > Lamiales > Lentibulariaceae > Utricularia > Utricularia gibba. The sequence continues at coordinate 1,267,309 of NEEC01000020.1, read as the reverse complement.
TTTGAGTTCTCTTGAATATTCAAATGAAAGTTGTCACTATGCAAGAAGTCTAAGGGCTTGTGGGTATTTGAGGATTTGTTAGCGAAGCACTCCTTAAACTGTCCTAAGTCGATTGGTTTTGTCGAAATAGTAAAGAATATAATTGATCAATCTAGATGTCATTTAGAGTACAATTAATCATGTAAGGCTTGGAAAATTATGGCCTTGATTAAGTTGAGGTTCAAGCTTAGCTCTATCATAAATGATTGTTTAGGAAAGAGTTTGAACTATTAAAATACCCAAAACTGAGAATTAGGAGAAGGAATGGGTTTTGGGGTTTTTAGATATGTAAATTAGCAAAATGCCCAATGGTTATGCACTAAAGCGCAATGTGGGCTCATTGTGACTTGAGATTATGACAATCATGAGTGTATTCATTGCCTCCTTTAAGAAGTTTGTCAATTTTTGTAACATCTCATATATATACTAGGAGATACAAGATGAGACCACCAAGTTCTAGTATCCTACTACTAGAATTTAAAGTTTTCTTTCACTTAGTTTGTTAGATTCTCTAGACATATGCATGAATTATCAAGTTAATGTGTTTTTAAAGTTTAAGAAATACTAACCGAACAATTAGATGACTTGTGAATTAAGGATAACTTTTTAGGAAGACAATAACACAACAAAACTATTTATGAAGCAACTTTGACATAGATTTACAAAAGATAAATAATTTTACATGATAGTGTCTAATAATCAAACTCATTCGCATGCTTCAATACTACAAAAAAATAGCTTATACACAAAGCACAACCTTGGCAATAGCTAGATAAACTGATAATAGCTATCAAACCACATTCATACCTAATTAATTGTTCTTTAGATTGATCACAAGATCTCTACTCCTTTTTTCCTTCTCATAGAACAAAATATAAGTAGAGTTGTCACTTTTCTGATTTAAGTAACAAAAAATGAAGTATGAAAAAACATCTTTTAAGGAAAATAAATAAATACATTAAGTGTTTTAAGCCTATCTTTTCTCATGTGAATTTTCTCGTTACGAGTTTAGAAATTTTTCTTTTGATTTTTAAATAATATCCATTCCATCATGATGCACTAGAAGGTTGAATAGTAAGAAAATATGAGATAGATTTGATACTTTAAAAGCAGCTTTATGCACAGCTTTTCCCCAGAAAAATTTTGGTAAATTTCCTTCCAATAACAAACAATGTGACATATCCATGATTGTTCTATTTCATCTTTTGCAAATGCCATTCTATTGAGGAGCATAGGGAGCAGAAATTTGCTTTTCAATTCCGTGCTCTTGGCAGTAGTTTTGAAGTTCATGTGGTATGTATTCACCACTATTATCATATTTCAAAGCCTTAATCCTTTTTCCGCTTTGATTCTCGACCAATGCCTTGAAATCCATGAAGCATTTTCTAACTTCTGCTCATGAGAATTCATCTATTAATAATACAAAGTATTGATTCCCAGCTTTAGTGGCTGGTGTAATAGGGTTATAAACGTATGAGCAAATCACTTCTAGTGGCTGTTATGCTGTCCCTATGCTTGGTGCAAACGGTGGTCGAGGCATCTTTCCAATTTGACAGATCTTGCAACAATCTCCATCTTATTCTAGTTTTGGGACCCAATTAAGCAACACTTTTTTCTATGTTTTGTGTAGTGACATCTGATTGTGGTGCCCAAATCTTCGATGTCCTATAAGCATGTTTTCTTTTACTTGCACAAATAAGGCCATAGTAGTAATATTTTATGTTTCCTTGAGCAAGTTGATAGGAAAGACCTTATTCATCATAGAAATGTTCAGTATTTTTCTCATGTAGAAATGCTGATGTGGCATACATTGTCACAAAAGTGAATATCACAACCTTTTTTGACTAGCTGACCAAGGCTTAATAAGATGTGGGAGGCTGCCAGTACATGCAGAACATACTTGAGGAGAATTCGGTGAGTTGAAGTTTCCAGTTTTATGCTACCTCTTCCAATGGCTATAATGTGAGTTCCATTAGCAATTTCTATTTATGTGAGAATCTTTTTGTAACTGGTGAAGAGTTGATTGTCATTAGCGATATGATTTGTACTTCCATTGTCTAATAGCCCTACCCAATTTTGTATATCTGTTAGTGCAGAAAATTGTGTGGTTTGACATAAAGAGAAGATATCAACAGTATCTTTTTTTATTTAAAGTGTATTGGGATACATCATTTTTGGTTGTTGCAGAGAAATCAGAGGAGATTGTGACAATGATTCCTCCTTTTGCTCCTATTTGTCTTCGCTTGAACATTTGTTTCATATATTGGACATACTCTTTCCAGATGTCCCTTTTCTTGACAAAAGTAGCATAGTTTTTCTGGATGCCAATAGCAATCGTCTGAGGCATCATTCTTCTGCTTACAGTAGGGGCATGGAGGATGTGACCCAAGTACATATGTTCCTAGTTTGCTCAAGACTACACCCGATTTTTCCATTTGGGAGTTTGCTCCTCTTTTGCTTGGTGGCTTGTATATAGATTTTTCTGAAAATGCCTTTTCTTCATATGTTTGCATGTGTGTTTTAATCTCTACTCGCCTCAATTTTTGAAGAACTTCAGCATGAGACAGTTTTTCCAGGCCATGGATCTAGAGGGAGTCCACCGCTCATTCATAACAAGGAGTCAACGCATGGATAATAATGTCCTTGAGTCTGTGTTCATCATGCTTAGATCCTAATAATTACATTTTGTGAACACCTGTAGTGATGAGGTCAGTAAATTGGTTTAGAGAGTCAAGTAAGCTTACCTTTTGACGGCTTCGTGTTCACCAAATATTTGCAACCTGAACAGCCTTGCTTTCAACTGTCCCTATGTAAGTATCTTCTAATACTCTCCATGCTTCTTTTGGAGTCTTGCACTCCAAAATATGTTCATATGCTTCATGGGTAATAGCTTAATTTAGAATGACATGCACCCTTTTTTTGATTCTTTTGTAGCGTATGAGAGCCTCTCCATTTTTTTCTGAAGGAGATTCTATGGTGAAATAATCTGCTAGGTCAAGCTCATTAAAGTAATCTATCATTTTTCTGGACCATGCTCGAAACTTACTTGGGTCCTTGCCATAAAAAACTGGAGGTGTGGAAGTCTAGGCTGCCATGTTAGCAGAAAAAACAAAAGAAACAATGTACAAGATATAGTACTCCAAGTAGCAAAGAACCAAAAGCAGATCATGTATATATGTGGCTTCACATCGGGTTCACCATGAAGAATTGAATAATTCTTTGATTTTTTGGCTTTGTATTTGTGTTGCTTGGTAGAAATATGTGATTTTGGTGTACAAAAGTAGAATAGCAGTATGTATAAAGAGGATTAAACATATATGTAGTATATGAAGTTGAACTTTTCTTCTATTTCAAAAGAAGAGGTTCTTCATTTTACATCAAAATAACTCGTACTTATAGAGATATTCTTGGGCTTCTGACCATTGCAAACTTGTGTGGATAACCTTTGTATTAACTCTATTTTTAGCCATTAAGCACTTGTAGATTTTACCTTGGATTTCCTCCTTTATCAATGTAGTTTGCAATCAATTCTTCTAGTTGGTTTGATTGGGAATGATGGCTTGCCCATTTCCTCATCAATTTGCATCAACAATTTGAGGGAGGGAAAATGAGTTTTTATATTATATACTAATTTTCCTAAAAATTGAAAACCTTTTGCACTAATTATATCAAAAATAGAAAAAATAGATATTGTAATGTCAATTTGATTTGAACATTAAAATAATGAAAATTAATCGTGTGTAGTTTTTTAATGGTGAAGATTAGTTATACTCGATATTCAAACAATAAAAATTAAAAATACATTAAAATATGAAATATAGAAAAATAAATATTAAGACTAAAAATTAAAATTATATTCATTATGCAATATTTTGAAAATTAATTTTATTAATACAGAGAAAATACGACATTTACTTTATTAAATTATTAAATATTAAGAAGTGCGAAGGGCACCAAGTTGTGTTCTGAATGCAGGAAATATACACCTAACTGAAGAACTTGAATCTGGACAACAGTTAATAACATAAGCGACCATCCAGAGGCGAGAATTCACCATCAAAAAGTTGCGCTAGAGAAGATGTACAGAGTGTAGTCTCGCGCCCCCTTTTTCCTTCTACCGCTCGTTACTGAACCACTCGCGATCCGAGTCTCCGGAAACCCGTCTAGAGCCAAGGTTTCCAGTAACAGACAAGAGTTTGTTCAAGTCTCCAGGCACAATTTTGTCTAATTTATGGCTCAACTGAGCCGTGAACCCACCCTTGTTTGCTGGGGTGGCCGCCCTTGGACTGCTGGGGAAGAGCGGGGAGGAGCAGAATGTTGGGGTGGCGAATGGAGATAGATAAGGGGTGTGTTGGATGGAGAAGGGGCTGGGGGACATCTTCTTTTGAAGAGGGAGCCCGTTGAAGCCACCTCCCCGGTTGAAAATCGAGGTGGGCTGCACAACAGCGAAGCTCCTGGTGGCATCATCTACATACAAAACATCATCAATTCTGGCAATTATGTTAAATGCCAAGCTCTCCATTACCCTGGAATAACTCTCTAGAATAGCGTGTCCCACATCCTGCAAGGCAGCAATGCACTTTCTGTTATTTGACATCTTTTGCATGTGTTGATGATTCGCAAATTTTTATCAAAAGAGATGAGTGGACAGAAGAAGCACCTTGTTGTACTGGATTTTACTCATATCAAGTGCAGTTTGCGGAAGGCCAGGGAAACGGAGCCGGAGAGTCTGCAGAAAAGCTTCAGCTCGTTGAGCTAAAAATTTGTTCTTTTCTCCATCGGCTACAAATCCCATGACTTTATCACCCCAAGCCCTTCTTTTAGATTTCAAATCACTGGGATTTTTCTTTTTGTCCTTTAGATTCCAAACATGCAGAGCAGCCTCAATCCTGTTCGCTACGTCCAATGTTTGATGCTCGGATGACAAGTCAAGGCTGTCAAGAAGATTCTCTGGGGAGAATTGATCAGCTGTTATGCAGCGGTAGATAACATCACCAAGGCAATCTCTTCCATTCTGCATGCGAAATATCAAACAAGATTAGGGAGCAGTCGAAATCAGCATGAGTTATGAATCCTAAGGATTAACCTTGGGCAAGGTGTCCGTGTACGCTGATGGGATGGCCATCTCAGATAGTACATTGCTGTTGATGGCCATTGCAGCCTTCAGTATTTGGTTGGAGCAGTCCCTACACTGCTGTAGGCTCTTTCTTGAATCGGCAGACAAACCTTTTCCAGGAACCTTAGGGCATGGAAGCCACCACTTCTCTTCCTGTCTAACAGAAGGTCTCCCACTAAAATCTGTTGGGTACTTGTCACAATTATCCAGAACTATTCCGCGATCAACATAGCAAAACTCCACATCTCGAAACCCATCAAGAATACAAATTAACATGGCATCAAGCTTCTTCAGGGCAGGCAAATTCATACACAAATCAGAGCGTGGTCTTGCAGCCATCACCTCATACGCACCTCCTCCTGGAAATTGCTGTATCGATGGAACAAGCTCCACAATTGAATCACTCACAGATAACAACCAATCCATCTCTCGGCACCACATTGCCTTTTTTTGAGAAGCCAATGGCTCCAGCCTCCAAAGCTCTCCAAATATTGATGCTTCAATTCAAAGCATGGAGTTTACAACTTAGATCATAACAGCATTAGAGGCAAAGGGAATAATGAAATGGCGAGGAAATCAAAGAAAGTCTGCCTGATATACCAGATAGATTGGTTATAGCATTTGAAATAGCCAGGGCAGTGCAGACTCCTTTACCACCACCAGACATATCTTCACCAAGGAGAAGCTTAGCGAATCGCTCCTTCATCATTTCAATTTCTAAGCAAAAAAACTGAAGTTATATCACGTCCCCTTGTAAAAATAAACACACACACAGATGCTCTGTGCATAAAACAACCGAATATTACTGCAGCATTGAGACATTGAGAACAAAAGCAACGCAAATGCGGGGGAAATGAGCTGTTAGCATAACAATTTTCCAAGTAAAACGTTCAATGGAAATTTAGGGATAATCAACTCTGGGTTTTCACAAACCGAGCAAATCAGAGCCGCCCTTGTGGTTGATAGACACCACATCCTTGCCTCCAACCAGCGGAAAACTGAAATTTGGCGTCAGAGCAGCGGAACTCCCAGCAGCGAAGTGAGAAAGCAGCGCGGGAGTCGAAGCGCCGGCGTCCTCACCCACGCCACAATCATTAGAGCTCTCCGACTCGCTCACGTCGGCGCTAAGACTGTAAGAACCACACCTGTCCTCGCCCCCCTCATCCGAATCAACACTCCCCATCGCCAATAACACCACTTAGAGTGAGATCTATACGCAGAATTTTCAAGCCGTCTCCGCCTCACCCGAGGGAGTCTGCTATTGGCGTGACAAAGTACAGTAGTGAAGAAGGTGAGAAAAGGTAAAGCTGAACAGTAGAAGCGAAGAAGTCGAAGAAGAAGAAAGGGAAGTCCAAAAGTGAGGGAATGAGTGCGTATTTATGAGAATAACGACGTTAACACTGAAGTTGTAAAGCCGCATCATCCGGTGAGACCCTGGTGTCTCTGCTACTACACCTAAATTAGCCATGCCACTGTATTTTAAACTTAAATTATAAATATTATAATATTGTTTATATTAAAAAAAATTAGAATGCAAGAGCATATGCTTAACTTTAATTTATCTTAGTATCATATGCTTATTAACGCATATATATTATTAATAGATTGTGAAAGGAAACATTTGCGAGTAGGGAAAAGTATGTGTCTGGAAGGAACAAATGAACCAACATTCATCAATGCTAACCAATTAGGAGTGTTTAAAAAACGGTCAATTTTCATTAAAGACATCAAACTTATCTTTCATTTTCAATTTTGACATCAAAGTTTTTTTGTTCCATTAAAACCATTAAACATATTAAAAATTTTTAATTTTAAAAATAAACATATAAAATTCATTTTTTATTTATGTAAACTGATATTTACATGTATTTAATTAAAATATAATCCAATTTAATAAAAAAAATCATTAATTCATCATAAATTAATTCAAAAATTGATTTTTTTTGTCTTTTGATTACAAATAAAATAGTTTTGACATTGTTAATAATTTTCGTATAATGATTTAATTATGATTAAATTTTTTAGTGAATAAATTTTTTTATGATGAAAATAAAATTGTATGTATATTCCATGAATTTAGTGAAATTTCGTATTAAATTGGATCATATTTTTATTAAATCAGATTTATCATCCTTTTATTCAATTATAAAAAATCAATATATATATATATATTTGAAATGAAATTTTTTTTATATGTTTAATGGCTTTATTGAAACTGAAAAATTTTGATGGAAAAATTGAAAATGGACTATAAATTAGATGGTTTTAATGAAATTTTTCCTTTTAAAAATGAGTTAAATCCATTGAATTGTTTAATTATGGTTTAAGGTTAAATCCATTTTAGAATGGAATGAACCGGATTTATTAATTTTTTATTACATTTATCAAAATATTGGAATATAATTATAACATCATAATTTAATGTATCAAAATATTGAAAATATAGAAAATTAAAATCATATTCCTAAATACTTGATACAATTAAATTAAAAAAATTTATTAAAATAATCTTCATCCTCCCATAATTCATTCAAATAATATATAATCCAAATACAAATGAGTATTTTTTACTTTTAGTATAAATACATATATAAAAATCTATATTAAAATTTATTTAATATATATATATATATCAAATATTTATAACGTATCTTTTATTTGATCTTAACCATCTCCATAATATAAACAGTAAAAAATTTTAAAAAATAAAATTAGAATTGAATCAAATCCACTAAAATATCATTGAGATCCCATGAGTAAAACCCATAATTTTAAAACAATGTCTACAATAGTTTCCCAAGTTAAAAAGGGCCAACCCAACATGGATGACATGGCACCAAATTTGCGTTTATAGGCCCAAATGGGCAGATACCCTTTTGGCTAGTTGTGTTTAGCACTAAATAACTGATTTAGGACCAAAGTTAGTCTAACATATTTTTTTTCGTTTTTTTATTATAAAGGATGAAATATTATTTATAATTTTTTTAGATAGATTTTTTTTTTTCGCGGATATTATCTTTTTCATAATTAATGAGAATTGAAGTTAATTTTCTATTATTTTGTATTTTTATTAATATCAATATTTATAATTTAAATATTTATATTTACAATATATTTTAAAATACACTATACTAATGGATGAGATAGGATTAATATTCCCAATCAATAAATGGGTTAAGGTCATGCCTTCAAAGCCCCATAAGGTTGTCCCTTAGCTCGAATTTTGGTGGGAGTTCTTTAGGTTAGATTCGGGCTAACTTTGGTCTGACCCAAGTTTTATGTATAGAATAGAGAAGAAAATGAACCAGAAAGAATAATGGACATTTTATTTCAGTTTGAAAAACAAAAAACTTACTTTCAAGCATTTTTTTACATTATTCTTAATTATAAATAATGCTATATGTTAAGTGTCATTTTCTTATTATTTATTAGGTTGTTTTTATGTCTAAATGTGATTAGAAATGTCTAATTAGGAGTTTATAATATGAGATTTATGTTTTTATCTAGTTTAGGATAATTATCCTAAATCTTGTATTATATCTAATAATTTTACTAGCTTTAATTGAGTTTTTCTAGAGACGCACACGTGGCAGTAAGTGAGAGAAAGAGGGCATCAGATAATGACAAATTGGATCTTTCAGAGCTGACATTCCTTGATTTCCGGAAGACTGCATGCACCTAATCATGAGCTTTGACGTGCGGAACACGGGAGTCTCTAATAGACGACATTATTAGCGTACCAGTGTCAGAACAGATGTTTGCTTGCAAGTCACCCAAGTTCAGCATAACCACAGGGACATGAAATCTCAGACTTTCATTGAAGTTAAGTTATGTTCAGACGTTGGACAAATAGTAGTTAGTTTAGTTTTCCCTTTTGTTTCTCTCTCTAGAGGATTTTCCTCTAACTTCTCTCTAGAACCTTGTTTTCGTTTCCTTTAGTTTGTTTGGCCGTTCGCGGCTAGAAACTTCTGTTTCTGGGTTGGGATACCCCCAGATCTATGTTTCGTTAGCCTATCTTCACAGTTTCTCTTAATCTGAACAGGTTCCGTATGTATCCACGCGAATATGTTACAATCTTTCTGTAACACCCTCTTACTCAAGATTCATGGTTAACTGATCACTACCCGCAAGTTTTGGAAAGGAGCAAGGTGGAAAGCACCAACTTGAGCTCTTTTGGTAGGAGGAAAACAACGTTTTATCAGTGGCCGTACCTCAAGATTAATAGACAGGTAGTGACCTCGTTGTATTTGGGATACCTTTTACCTGCAAAATCGTTTCTCGCAACGTTTCTGGAAATACAGTTGTATTTGGGGTACCTCACATTTTCATTCAAAAACAATTCCCTGTGTTCGACACCCATACTACGCTTTTGTGTTTTACGAGTTTTAAAAATATTAAAATTTGTTGTGGAAACGCCACGTATCAAATTTTTGGCGCCGTTGTCGGGGAGTTGAATTTTTTTGTGTTTGGTGTTGTATGTGTGAGTTTCGCTTTTCTTTTTCCGTTTTTTTTAGTTTGCTTTTCTTTTTCTTCTTTTCTTCTTTTTTCTTTCTTTTTCTTTGTGTGTTACAAATTTTAAAAATATTAAAATTTGTTGTGGAAACGGCACGCATCACTCTAGAACAACATTTACTTTATCGATAATTCCTACATCTGAACATTTTCTTTATGCTCGTTGCTTTATTTTTGTAGGTGTGAAGTCATTTTTCCCTTTCCTTTATTAACTGATTTAGAACCAAACTTCATTTCGTTGCTTGTATGTGCCAGCGCTTCCTTGGACTCACTTTCTAGGTTGGGTCCTCCCAAGTGTGTTTCATCAAATCCCCGATACAGCTCAATTAGATTTAAGAATGCTGCTATCATGGACTCATCTTCTGAAAGAAAGTGGCAACCCGAGATTCAGTGAGTTATTGCACGAGGCAACCTCTAAAGCGTATGTGACATGGGTGTAGTCTTCTAACCAATCACATGTATGTTGCTCTACTACTTCTGCTTCTATAAAGGAGAGTGTCTTGCCTGGTATATTTCATGAGACTCAACACTTACAATCCAATACTGTTCATCTACTAGAGTAAGGAATATGATGTATGCCATTCCATAACAAATTTTAAGAAAATTTAAAATGTCAAACGTATAAAGCATAGTAAAATTATCGATCATAAGGATTTGATTTGTATTCTCTTTTATTCTGTTATATATATCTCTTTAATCATACACTCAAATACAATTAAATTCAAAAAAAGATTATATGAAATACAATAATAAATACAATTGCTCTAATATAAATAAAAACTAAAACTTATATCATAAATTTGTAATAAATAATTTTAATTACATTTAACCATAGAAAAAAATATAAAATGTGTGATGAAATCACACTTAATAGAAGAGTATGAAGAAAAGCCCTGGAGTTGAAGACAATCTCCAGAAGGTGAATCACCCAAAACTATTTTCAGGATTTTCGTGACATTTGTTTAACACTATCTTAGTTCATGGCTTGTGTGTTTTAATCGTTTCATTACTTACGTGCTTCAACTAATTGCTTGTTGTTTATCATTGGAGACAAAAAAAAAAATGGCATTAAAGCCTTTAGCCTAGAAATTCAAAATTTGTTTGCTTGCTTTATTTGCTCAAGTTGCATACACTATTTATGTTTTAGTTGTAATTTTCATCCTTTTCGATTAAAATGACATTTATTCATTTTTGTACCTTAGCAATCTGCACCATAAATTTGATTCTCTCTATTTATGTAGTTACCAACTCTTTGGATGATTTTGAAAATTATCCACTGTTAAAATACTATTTGAAAAAATTATCCATCGTATATAAATTATTTTGTACTTAATGTGTGAGAGAGAAATCAAGAATGAATACTTTTATAAATGACCTCAACTCTCTTGTAAAATCCTTTGTACAATCTAACTTGCATATAGTACTTGTAATTAAAACAGATTGATGCTTATTAGGGAAGGATTTTTTTTCGAAAAAACTCATTTTGTTAAATATAAGTAAATTTGAGTTTTTCATAAAATACATTTTTATAATGATAAACTAGTTTTAATACAATTAAATATTGTATATTAATATGATTTGATGTATAACTATTTTAGTATTACACCGACCATTTTAATATTATATATTAATAGTATTCTAATGCAAACTTTTACAATTAAAAAAAAATCCAACCAATTTTGAGTTTTTTTTTTAAAAAAAACCGAAAACCCATTTTTCAATTTTTGAAAAAACTGGGTTTTTTTTCCATCCCTACTTTTTATTGATCGATTTGGACTTGGTCTTATTATATTTATTTTCATATAGAATATTTGTGGATTGCATGTTTATAAATATTTTGATGTAGAAATTCTTTAGATCTGCAACACCTAAGGAAATTTTAATTCAGCGTATCCTTTGTCAAAAATGCAGTCCTTGTTTCTCCTCTTGCTTTATATACGTGCATATGGATACGTGATATGATGGGACTTCCCTTTTTGCTGTATTTTTCTCCAATATTATAGGAGTCTCTAGGCTAATGCCTTAAGACTTGTCTCCTGTAGTCTTTGGGATCTCCATGGTTATACGCTCTTCATTCACCTCTATGGGCATTAGTTGGGGTCTTTTCACACAAGCGCTAGGCTCAACTTCTATTTCCCTACCTTGGCACTTGCTTCTCCAACATTGCTTTCTTGGATCTTCAATATGCAGGCAATTATCCTTGATCATTCACCCTGTGAGCAGTTCCTTACCAAGGTGCTATTGAAATTAAGGACTTGATGAGTTGGTCAAGTACACAAAAAACATTAAACTCGTTAGAAAATATTAAATTCAATCAACTATTAGTGATTTATAATTTTTTATATTGTAAATTATTTTACTTTTAAATCTTAATACGAATCATTTGTTCTAATAGATGCTACTCCACTTAGGCGGCTCTTCCTCTGCACTTCATTCGTAAGATCGATGCCTATAGCCATTTCGAAGAAGTTCTCACCAAAGCCTTCACTTTGAAGTCTTGCCTATCTCAATACTTCCTACACCCTATCTTTCCATTGTTACATTCCAATGTCCAAGTGCCTTCCTTGCATGTAAATATCTTACTAGATACTTTCTACCTTGGTTTCTATTGTGCTTGCATGCCTATCCATGGAATTTTTAATTGAGCGTTTCTTTGCTGGAATGCTATTTGCTAACAATAATGAAAAGTAGTTAGTGTATTGATAATTCGATATTGTTTTTTAGATATTTATAAAGAAGAAGTTACAAGTGTGAATAAATATGAATACACCTAGAATTTGTGAGGTTTAGGCTGTCAATATTTCATTAAAATATGCTACCGCATGACTTTCCATTGCGTTATAATTATTATTTTAAAATTGTGTGAATGTAAACCTACCTGTTTGCAACGAGAGGGGGTTGATTCACATGCTACTTCTACGTTTAGCCTGCCCTACTCACCATTTAGCATTCATTTATGCTATCAGTTTTTAGCCCCGGCATCTTTAATTTAATCAAGGAATTTCTTTCATTACATTGAAAGAATAGTATTTGTGTATATTTCCACAAAAAAACACTAAACCCTGATTGGAAATACATTTTTGTGCATATTTTTTTTTATAAATATAACTAATTTAAACTTAGGATATATAGGTACGGGTGCGTGGATTTGTTGATTTATGAATTCGAATGTGTGGATTTGTGATTTGAAAAATTATTGATGTATTCAGATAATTTCAATTTATAATATTTAAATTATATAAATATTTTAAAATATTAAATAAAATAATTTTTAATCAAAATTAAATATTCACAAAAGACAAAAAAAATTAAAAGGATAAAGAATAAACGATGATCATTGTGTGATTATCGAGCATTCAAAGATCAAGATGTATGAAAATATGAAAAATAATTAGGATTTTAATTAATTAATTAACAAATATTTATTATTAAAATTAATAATTACAAATATTAAAATAAAAAAACAAAAAAAAAACTGAGTACTGTGAATCCGCACCTGATTCACCCCAACTGCGCAGCGGATGTGGGAATCACCGATTATTCCGAGATTTAAACACATTAACAAAACAAAAGGAGTAAATTTTTGGGTATCGTGTTCCATCTACCTTCACCAAATTTTTTATGAATAAAATGCACAGCAGGTTTATACTTTTTGTAGTGTAGGTGGAAAGCAGTGCCAATAATTAGTCATCAATGCGAGGGCAGTAATTGCAACGGCCCATCGCGCCACCGCTTCATATGCTTCCAAGTTTCATCTCAACGTGTTTCACTGTGAGTAACAGAAAGGCGGGTGTGAATGTTTTTTCTGGGAATTTCTTCACATTGATTGAACGATAATGGAGACTGGTCTTGGAGACAATGCGAATGCGGACATTGGGTATGTTTCTTTCCTCTACTCAAATCATTTTTTCGCGGGTTTTCAATGGAGAAGTAACGGCTACTGTGAATTATGTAGTGATAACAAACTGAAATTTGAAAGCATGGTACTGAAAGTTGATTGCCTGAGGGGAAGATTACTCGCTGAGAGAATGGCGTCGAGGAATGCTAAAGAGGAAGCAGATAAATTGGAAAATAGGGTCGGACTGCTTCCGCTTTCTTATTTTTTTTCTTCAACTTCTTTTCGGTTTTAAGTAAAAAGTTCTTGAAATGTTGAATATTTTCAGTTGGTAGAACTGGAAATTCTTCTGAAAGACGAGGAGAAATCAAGAAACAAAGCTGAGAAAAAGCTGGGACTTCTGATGAAGAAGCTGGAGATTTTGAACTTCCGGCACGTTTCATATTCAGAGGGTTTATGCTTTGAAGACTCACCTGGCATTTCACCTATTCTAGCAAAGAAAGAGATCATTGATGGAAAACAAGATGATGAGGTATATGTTTTGGGGAATACTCAGTTTTTAAGCTCAGTCACCTCCAAAACTGAAGGAAGCTCATGCTCATCGATTCTGGAGCATAATCGACCTGAAAGTGGCAAAGGCTCGAACTCTGGTGATGATTCGAAATCAAAGTGCAGCAGCTGTAGCAATAATCAGCAGATGGATAAGAAATGGTAAGGTCTTTAAGCTATTAATTCATTAACTTTGATCTTTGATGTAGTGTATCTTAGCTTAAACTTAAGTATTTAGTGTAAAATCGTACAGTGAAGAGGATCGGGATTCTAACTATCAAGTAGATGATTCCATGGGTTTAGTTCGAGCGGTACATACACAAGTGGCTAATGAACATGTGAAACAAGTGCTTCGTATGCTTAGGCAAGCTAAGGAAGTTCTTTGTGGGCTGATAAACGACACCAAGTGTTCTGAACTTAGTAAGGAGGTTTGCATAGACTTGCCATGAACACTGAAATCCATTATGTGCTCACGCCTATTGGGAAAGTGATGAGAAAACCCTCAACAATCTGGTGTTTTTGGTGAAGAAGGAGAGAAAACCTAGGAACAACACTGGGCTGAAGAAGAGGAATTGATTTTGGATAATCAACTATGAGTCATATAAATATGGTTCTGAATCAAGGAAGGTTGCTATGAAAAAGACCCAAGAGAAGAAGTTAAGTACATGATCAAGATATAGCCCAAAGCCCAAAATTTAAATTACAATGGACATCTAATCGTTATAGATTTTTTGTGTATTACAGACATGCAGATAATGAGGATCATTTTTACAGAATTATTTTCCTTCAATTGCTCTTGAAATCCTCAAATTCCGAGGATAACATTTCAAGTTGGAAGTTTTAAAGTTCAAGCTTCAAGTTAGGAAGCTAAAAATCATAAACCTTTTTAATGCCAATGAATCATTATGCAATACTTACAATCATCTTATATGTCTTTGGTAAAGGACTAAAGAATTATTCAATATTTTTTGGTGATTTTCTGTAAAATTAGATATTTTATGAGTTTTCTTTTGAAAAGCAATAAAGCAATCTATCTTGGTATATAAAAAAATAGAAAAATAGAGGATATTCTCACCCAATGAAAGGATTTTACTAAGTAACAATGGCAATAGTGAACATTGTACATAGAGAAGAGTTACAAGAACTTGAGAGGAAGTAGTGGCAAAAATATGTATGCTAGGTGAAGAATCACTTAGCTTGGGGGTTATCCAAAAGAATGAAGAATTCAAGTAGTAAACTGAAAATAAAAAAACTAGGGATGCTTCTACTTATTATAGTATGCATGTTTGGGAAAGAATACAAAAAGTAGCAAGTACTTCGCAAGTGTTTGCAACATTATTTATTTTCTTCAAACTCCTTCATGACTCAATTGTTTTTTTCTGGATCCAAATATTCGTGCATGCATATAGGGATGGTAGTGGGAAGATGATAACCCCAATGAATTTCAAACTTAGGAGCAGGAAGAGATTTAACCCAATGAATTTCAAACTTAGAAGAAGAAAGAGAATTTGAGATGGAAGCGGAGTTGAGAGGAGAGGATGGGTTAAATTGAATCAACAAAGTCTTGAATCTCACTCATGACACACATTTTTCCTGAAATTCATAATACAAAATAGTTGTATTTTATTATGGTTTATGTTAGATAAATGTGGTTTTTCATGTTTTAGTGGTGTTTATGTTAATCTTATATAATTATGTTGAAAAGTGGACTAAATCCTTTGATTTAGTCCACAACTTTTGTTACTAATGTTTCGGTAAGTTTAGCAGGGAAATCACCAGAAAATGAGACTTGCAAGCGTGTGAAACAAGTGAAAAAGGGTGCAAAATCTGGAGAAGGACAAAGAGCACTGTTCTGCCGCCACCTGCAGTCTGCAAGTTCAGGCCGGGAACAGTGCTGGCAGTCAGGAACAGTACTGGCGGTCAGGAACACTGCGATGGAGTGAAGGAGAGGGGATAATGTATTTTGAAAATGAGAGAGAGCGGAAATAGCCAAGGGGGGAGATAGAACAGCGAGGAGACGCAAGGGGTCTTCTTCCCCAACGAGAAAAATACCAACCAGAAGGGGGAAGAAAGCCTTCGTCACCAAGAGTAGCACCGGAGCCCAGTCTAGCGCTACTGTTCCAAGCGGAGAACAGTAGCTAACGGGCGGAAGAACAATCTTTATTTACTTTTCATTTTCTGAACATTTCGAGTTTCTGTCTAGTTCTATATGTCTTGCATGCGGGTAGACCTAATTGCAATGTTGGTTATGATATTGGGAACTAGTTTAGCCAAAAATATGATGAATGACCTGGGTAGACTTAGGTTATTTGAAGTTGTGAGTATAGAAAAATAGTAAATTAAGTTAGGAACCTTAATATAACACCACCAGCAGATCCTTAAGGTGTCCTAATATTATTCTAAGTTAGAACTAGTACCTGTCACTTTAGCGTTGAAACCTGATATTGCTTACCTATCTTGTTTACTGAACTTGTTTACCACTGTTAGTCCGAGTTTAGACTAAGACCTACTGTTATCCGAAATCATGCATTTACTAAAACACTTAGCAAGCGCAAGCTCTTCGTGATCGACCCCGATATCCACTATACAAGTTTTCTAAATTTGTATTTTGTGTAGATTAGGGATTATAAATTTATTTGATAACGGATTTTCTATTTTTATTGCAACGATATTAGGAAATATTTGTTTATCACTCACCACATCAAAGCAACATGACTACTTTATTACTTATAATATCCTATCATGTACTTAAGTCATCTTCAAAAGATTTAGCCCACCATTTGAGTTGACTTTAAATTTAAGAGGAACCTCACAACCCATCATGACTACCACATGTGTCAATTGATGACACATGTGGTAGGGAGCTTTGGAAGGTCCCTATTGCGGGTACTCTAAACAAGAGCATGATTTGGGGATTTTTTCTCTATTGAAGTAAAATGAACAAAGCAATATATATACAAAGGGAAGGGAAAAAGAATATGAATATACAATAAACTTTCATCTTCTTTTTTATACATAATCATTTGCATCCTCATTTATGTCTTGTCATTCAACATGTATGCACCCCAATCCGCATCACAATAAGCTTCCAAATGTAAATCACCATACTTGGGAAAAAATAAGCCTCATGTCAAGGTACCATTAAGATAACATACAACTTTCTTTGCAATTTCCCATTAGTTTGAAGTAGGATGTTGAAGAATCTGACTTAATTTCTTACTTACATAAGCTAAATCATGTCTAGTAAAACCTAGATAGAGTAAACATCCTACCAGCTTTAGTTAAACAGTTTCTTCTAATATATCTCCCTCTCTAAGTGGACTAAACTTACAGTATGGTAGGGGAGTAAGTGATGGAGCCAAATCTATAAGTTTCATATCTTGGACAATATCATTAGCATACTTATGTTGTGATACCACTAGTTGTCCTATGTAACTCCAAACCAAGGAATCAAGTGGGTTACCCTAAGTCCATAGTAAAAAACCTATGTGGATAGAACTTCACTTCTTGAATAAAGTTCAAGCAACTTCCTATCAATAGAACATCATCAACATTCACCACCGATAAAGTAATTGAATCATTAGTGTTATGCATGAATAGATAGTTATCCAACTGAGCTTCAAGGAGGCCAAAAGACAATAGAGCATTTGTAAGTTCTATATTCCATTGTTTAGAAGCTTGTTTAAGACCATACAGTAACTTCTTTAATCAGCAAACTTTCTCTAAAGATCCTTTGTCATTGCTCTCAAGTGGGATCATATAAATGACTTCATTCAAGTGATCATAGATAAAATCATTATTGATATCTAATTGATGTAAAAACCATCATTTCATTGCACCAATGGTTGATACCAGTTAAATGATCACCATTTTTACAATCAAAGAGAAGCTATCATAGTAATCAACACCTTCAACTTTGTTGTATTCTTTAGCTACAAACATGCCTTGTAATGTGCCATACTTCCATCTAGATTCAATTTAATCCTATAAACCTACTTACATCCAATAGGCTTACTACCTTGAGGTAGGTTGACGAGTGTTCAAGTATCATTGGCTTCCAAAGCTACAATTTCATCTCACATGGCATATTTCCAAGCTGAATTTTCTTTTGCTTCCATGTAAGTTCTTGGTTCATCTCACATGGCATGTACACTGTATATGTTGGCCAAACAAGTAGAGTCAAGTGAAAAAAGAAGGGTTGATGTAATATGCGGCCCAGGCTAGAGGCTTTGTAACTCGATCACTCTTTCTTAGAAGAAGGAATGGGGACTCATTGAATGATTGATTGGATATGGAGTTATCCATTTCAAAGTTATCAAGTGAAGAGGGAGACATTTGATTGATCATATGAGTAGGGGAATTAGGAATGGAAGGAGAAAATTGTGGTGAATTAACATAAATAAGAGTAGAAAATTGATCAATCGTGGTTTAAGGAGAATTCATTGGTTTGAGAAAGAATAGACCCTTCCTCATTGGTGGTAAAAAGTAGAAGAATAGATTCTAAATCACTAAAATCAAGGGATGAATGTCCCTTTACTAAAAATACATTCTTAAAATTTCACATTTGTAGAAATAAAAATCTACTTGGTGTCTAAAGAGTAAAATTTATAACCTTTACGATTCATTAGATAACCGAAAAAAATATATTTTGTTGTTCAAGATGAAAAATTTTCTTTATAAGGAGTTATTATAGTTGCATAATATAGGCATCCAAACACCTTTAAATAATCATAGATGGGTTTACATTCAAAAGCATTTCTATAGATGTTCTCCAATTAAGAATAGTATAAGGAAATCTATTAAGAAGATAAAATATAGTTAGAATGTGCTCACCCCAAAAAATCATGTGATAGATCAGATTGAAAGATGAGACCTCTAGAAATTTCTAAAAGTTATATCTTTGATTGCATTAGTCCTTAGTTGTGCAGGAACATCTTATTTAAGGATATCAGCAATCTTCTCTGTCTTAAAAGCAATTCTCAAATTATGATGCCAATTAGTAAAATTCAATCCAACCATCTTGTTGTATTGTAGAATATATTTCAAATTCATGCAAGAAAACATATATTCAACATGAAGAAGAGAAAGTAAACATATCATTTAATGTTCTTTAAATCACATCGAATTGATCTTTATCAAATATGATCTACTCCCACTAATTTTTTAAAATGATAGCTCCTTATTGACAAAACAAGAAAATCAATTTTTTTTACTGAGATAGTATCTCATTTCATTCATTTCTATCTTGACTATAACTAACAAGCTTTAACGAAAAAACATGTAGTTATCTCATGCCAGTTGTATCTTTCATAAAATTATTATATCATTGAGTCATTAACTCTTGATTGAAAAACTATTTACCTCAATCTTTCCTCTAATTTTTATCAATCTTGGTTTTAGTCAACAAGTTGATAAAATTAGTTAAGCCAACCCACTCTGAATCTAATTCCATAATTTAAACATGCAATGTATAGTGAAGAGCTTGATTGTAACCAACAACTCTATCAACAAAAAATTAATGCGGTTCTCCTTATGTCAATAGGAGTATACTTAATTATTTGGTAGGGGATTTTTTCCATAGATAACTATTGCATTCTGAATATCAATATTTTATCACATAGGTTTCTTGGCAACCTTTACTCATTCTTTCACAACACATTATATTTCGGGATTTTTAAACATCATAATTGAAAATCCTAATTGATCCTAGATGGCTTGGTCACAAATAAATTATCAAATGTTTCATGCACCAATAATTCATCAATGTAATCATGCTCATTAAAATTCGTGCATATCCCATCATGTCCCATGACAAAACATGCATAAATCATCAACATGTCATGCATATACACGAAAGATATAATTCTCGGAAGCATGAATCATGCATAAACTTTTGTGCCCATAAAGTAATAATGTAATACGACATATTCATCACATGCTTTAACGACGTTAACCGACAACATACAAGAGGATCTCATAAAATCATAACAACAATTTGTTAAAGATTCTAACATATACATGCATTCCGCAACATGGCTCCGATGCTACTGTTAGGTTTCTCTCAGACATCGCAATGTAGCAAAATTTTAAAATTTTTTGAGAGACTTAAATTGCAGATCTTGGAATATAGTATATATCAGATTAAGTGGTACGGAAAGTACCTTTTAATGGACTTCGTAGTTCACCAAACACTAACAGTAGATGGCCTATATGATATTCACATGTGAAACAATTCATCGGTAACCTTCTTAAAACTTCAAAATGATAGTGAATTATTAGAGAGAATCACCAGTTACTAGGTAAATCTCACAGAATGAATGAACTAAAAACCTGAAAAAACTAATTTTCCATATCATGTTATATTGGTAATATATCTAATTAAATCTTCATAAATATCTTATTTTACAAAAATCTAAAAAATATATATTATCAAATTTTATCTAAATCAAATCTTTTATTTTAAGCTTAATCAATATTAATCTCAAAATAATTCTTTATTTAATTTATCTATTTTAACAATTATATCTCATGTAATTTTACAATTCTATTTTATATCAAAAAATAACTTCATTATTAGGTGTGATTTTATATGTTTCTTCAGTCAAGGCCATAATAATTAATTTAATTAATTAATTATCAATCATAAGTGATGTCTAACAAGATATCGTAATTTACAAGATGTAAGAATAATTAGATGAATTGATTGATATTTTCTATAACTAGCCATCGTGCATTGAACATATTTCATCGTATTTGTATCTAATTCAATACTAAAATGTAGGTATGTTCCAATGTCATTAACCTACTCAAACTCTTCGAATGTCATTAAACTGAGTCAAGCAATTATTATTAAACTTGATGCAATTAATCGAGATAAAATCTCATGGCTAATAATGAATTATGAATCATTTATTAATCAATCAACTATTTTCAATCTTAAGTAATCGCATCCTTTTTCATTCGTATTAAACAAGCTATAGTTAGACTCCCATTAGTAATGAACGAAAATATGAGGTTAAGATCAATGCTAAATGTTATGGGGTTTATGAATATTTCAATTTTTGTAAATTTTTAAAATATTAAGAGTTTATAACAATTTATGTAACCCAAAAAAGAGGAAATCAAATGGTAAACCGAAAAAATAAGAAAAATCCACAAATGGAACCTAGAAATCCACAAGGTTCCACCCAAAAACTACTAAAGTATTGGAGGATTTTTTCTATCTTTAAAGTTTACCTTCCTTCTAGATAAGTTGAGTTTACAATGGTCAAAAGTTCCTTGTTTTCTTTCTATTTCTTCATTATATATTACAAAAGGTTTATTGGCAAGACTAGAGTTCTCCTTTTCACTACGTATCATTTGACATTATCTTGTGCCTAGTCCCTCATTTTAGAAATATGCTATAGACACTTATCAAGCAATGAAGGGAGTGATAACTCGCTTAGATGTGGCTCTCTTCTTTTTGTTTTAGGTGTGACACCAACTTGTCTTATTAGGTTTCTAACAACGCTGAATGACCATTGTCGTGCCAATGGAAAAAGGTCCTATCAATTAAAAAGTGCTATTAATAGAGCATTGATTTGATGAGGGAGTACCCTATTGCACAAATACTTGACAAGGTCTACCTAGATGGGGTTCATGCTCCTTCCTCAAAGCTTGTCTTCTAGAGCTTAGCTCAAGTGTCAGCCCAACAAGTGAAAGCTGAAAGAATATGAGAAAAGCACTAAATGTTATTTTTCCTTTCTCGTAACAACCCTAGATTCATTATTATCTAGATACTTCCTATGAGGGCCTTCTTGAAGAGTAATATCGTTTCATAAGAAGGTATGATCTTGACCACTTCTCACGTAATATTTCTCTGTTGTAAAAGAGAGAAATATTCTATTTTCTTATTTTTAAGGGATATGGGAAACACATTTGGGAGAGATTTCAAACAACAAAGGGATCTACTTGGCATGGTAACAAGTTAGTAGTGCTTGCCCGATAAGGGCATGCAAGATTGTTCCACATTGCTCGATAACAGGGGACGTAAGTTACACTTCCCGATTTCCCAATATTGTATACTTTGTCCACCATGGGAACCTGATAGAGTATGCACCTCTTGAAAAATCAGGATTGCTGTCTTTGACTCATAGAGGGTGGATATTCCCAAAGAAAGGGAAAAATCAAACAAACCCTAGTATAATGTTCGAGAAATATGGTGGAAGAGTCACGATTCTTTTTTCAAATCAATTTATGCAAATATTTTTGATAGAGAGCACCCCATGAAGGTAAAATTTTGCAGTGTCTTGTAGCTTTCTTGGAGTGCCATATTCCTGCAACTTTCAAGTTTCAGAAAGAAACTTTTCTCCTCATGTTTGAGCATCCCCCACGATTTTCCTATTTTATGAGTTACCTATCTTTTTACTTGCTTTCCTATATCTAGCCTAAAAGCAGTTTATATTACAACAATTTGAGTAAAAACAACCTAAAAACTTCATACCATCTATACTAGTGGCTTTCTTCAAGCACTCCATCACTAGTCATTTTTTGTGTGGGCACTACTTACAATGCCATTGTCATGCTACCCCTTTTCTCCACGACTACACCAACCTTCATACTCCAATGTTGCTCCACTTGGGCACTTTCCTTTGACTACTCTTCTTCTCAAGAATTGGGTCCTATTAATTTAGACGTGTCTATCCGAATGTTACCTTTTGGTGCACATCTTCATATGAGTTTGTTGCCATTGGGCTCTCCTCTGACCATTGTTTTCTAGTGAAGGAGGGGTGACTTGTTGAAATGCTGATAACAACATCTTTCCCAATCCAAGGTTGTGATTTTAGAAGAAAAATCTGTTTGCAAAGAGCAAGTTGGTTTAGAGTGAGGTGATGTAGTTGGGCTAATGTTTTTGCTTTCAGGCTGAAAGTGAACATAATATGTGAGTCCATGGTGAATTCGGGTTTGATAATAGTTTCTACTTGACATGGAACCAAGCCACGTGGAGGGTGGGAGAAAGCAAATTCTTTCTATGCTAGTGTGTCTCAAGGGGTAAGCTACATGTCAAGGTAGGTGATTTTTTGGTTGTGATGTAAGTAATCTAATAACGAGAGAGGCATGTATCATAGCATTGAGTTTGTGCTATATTTTCTCTAAACTCAGAGCACTTGTACTCGTAGTGCATACAACAATGATATATAGTGAATTTGTTTGACTTTCAATATGAAGATGTTTCCTTGGTTTTACTAGGATTTAATTAGCTACAACTAGTTCTATGGTCACATTCGTAGCACTTTTACTCAAATTTAGTTTATTTGTATTTAAATAAAAACACTCTATATGTTTCAAAAAATAATGTATTTTTACTTGATGAATGAAATTTAGTTAAGTTAAAAATCAAAATATATATATTATGTAAATTATAAACTGTAAAGTAATTATTATATATTTAGTTTTATGCTTCTACTTACCCTCATTTTCAGTGTCTTCTTTACTAACGCTCTACTGAATATATAAATAGTGGATGAATTTATTTTTACTCATTTGCATCCCACAAAGAAGCAAATATAGGTTTAGAACTAAACCCGAGTCTGAACCCACATAAAATGCCCAACCAAATACCGCCTATGTGCTTATTAGAAGAATCCATAATTTGCATTATCCAAGCGCTCCTCTAATGGAAGAAGATGGCGGTAGTTGAGAACTCCATATACAGATAGATACTCCACAAGTATCCCACACTACAGCACTGCAACAAACCTTTGATCCAATGGTTCCTCCATTCAAAATTCAAAGTTCGGATAGCCATTGAGTGGTGGAGTCCTCACATCTACATCCACAAATCATTGGATGCATGCGTTCCACTCCTGGGTTATATAGCTTGACGTTATATAAACATCAAAGGTTTGGTTTGCGTTATGGATGGTACCCAGACTATAAACCAGGAAAACAGTGGACTTTCATGGTGAGTGATTTTCAGAGAATGTGTCTTCTGGGAATTGCTTGCACAACGCTTCTGCTGCAGCTTTAATTCTCCATTCATCCTGCAACCACGGCATTCATTTTAGATCATGCTCAGAATTGGGGCATGATTGGAATCCGTAAATGAATCTTACCTTCCCACGGATGGTAACTACCAGAGAACCTCCCCTGGCTTTGCGATAAGCACCTGGACACCAGGAATTCAATAGAATATGGCATGAACTCGGAGGGAGAAGATGGAAAATGCAATGAAAGCTCTTTCTTACCAATGTAGAGACTGGTAAACTTGGTGGAGATCCGTGAAAGTGGTTGGGCAACTTCCACCTGTAGAAATTTAACAGCAGAAGATGATGATGAACCAAAAGAGAAATGATTTCCACTATACGAGAGGGTAAAACTGTACATCAGAAAGAGCGGTCTCCAGTCTCGTAGATAGAAACGGTTCTTGCATGATGATGAGACGTCTGTCGGACCGCATCAAAGCAGTCAAGCAATCCCACTCGTTTTCTAGCTCCAGGACATTTGTTGCAGCGAAGAGGATGACATTTTTACACTTGATCTACCAAAAGGCATGAACAGAAGTAAGCTATAGAACTCAAATCTCACATGCCATTGTTACCAAATGGGTGGCAACTAGCTTACCAAAGGGACGTTTAGTCTCTCATGATGCAGCAATTCTGTGATGCCTTCAGGTAAATGAGCCATCTGGGTAACCAACAGCAACATAATAAAGGATAGGATACACCATAGTTTTGCTGTATAACCCTCTTCTACATCCAAGCTTGTTACCTCATTTCCTTCTCCATTGAACTTTTCACCAATTAGATGTCTCAAGTATTCTTCAAATTCTTCATCTGGGGCCTAGGAAACAGTGCAGTATAGCCATGAAAATAACTGGAAAAGCGGTTCACAGTGTCTCTGAATGTAAAATCGGTTGAGAGTTCAATAGTGCAAATGAAAAAAAAGGCTTTAGAAAACTATTGTAAATAACAGATATTGATAAAGTATACCATTCGCACACCAAATGCTTTAGCTACACCAGCAATGGCAACATCTGAGTGTAATGGGCCTACTCCTCCATATATAAAAACCTGCAAAAGAGGTGAGTATCCTTACGTTTCCAGGATCACAATGAATAAAGGCCCTATATTTGATGGAAAAGTTACAATGTCAGCCATAGATGTTTGTTTCTCAACTTCGTCTGCCACTGAGTCCAACTGTACAGACCAAATAAGAGAAGCTAAGAACAATGTAAACCAATGGAAGAAGAATCCTACTTAAGAGACATGGAAGATATCTTATGTTAAAATCGAAAGGAAGCTTCACATATTCACCTCATTTTGAGTAACTGCAAGATGAGAGACAGTCCAACCAATGGAATTAAGCTTTCTACATAGCATGGATCCCATATAATCGTCAACAGAGCCAGATCTGAGCTATGGAATCAACGAAAATTCATTTAAAAAAATTCCAGGAACTATGGAAACTGAACTGAATTTTCAGATCCTTAATTCGAAAAAAAAAATAGAAGGCATTCCTCACTCTGTTGAAAATAAATTTTTGAGAAAGAGATAATTAGTACAGAATGATTACAAAATTTCATCTCCAACACTGATGATCGAGGCTGTCATGACACGTTTACCCTGTGAATCCTCACACTTAAGACCGTTGTTCACAGCAGACAACATAGATGAACTGAGGTTTCTCATTCTTCCAGCTCTTTCAAACCTTCCATCATGAAGCAAATATGCAGGCTTATAGTATGTTTTACCGCTTTCTGTTGTATCAGATAGATGATCATTCGGAGAAGTATCATGGATGCTACCAATGGAAGTGTATCTGCAGTTTTTTTAAACAACTGGACAAGTAAGAAACGGATCAAATTTCAATGAAAAAAAGAAACCCCAGTGATACAAAAGAACAGAGGCCGCAGTGGTACCAAAAGGATCGAAAACCATATAAACGAAAAAAGTCAGAGCATCTAAGCATAAAGTATGGCTACCCCTGATCATAAAGTCTGCAGTACTGAACCTTGCACGTTAAGAGAAATGTCCATATGTCCCTACATACAAAGGAAGGTAAGAGTCTAATCCAATTGAGAATGCATAACAAGAGATGGTGGTGACATATAAGAAAATCCACTCCTATGATTTCCAACAGATACAAACCTATACGACCAATCCAAGATGGGATTCACCCTCATAAAAGGTGGCCAACCAGGAGAACTTGGGGAGAACTGCGCTTGCCCTACCTGAAAAGTGACAAACCGCAAGTCTCTAATAATTCATGATTTACCCATTCAAATAATGAAACAGGAAAACAGAGGAATATATTTTATATATACCGCAGTTGGATCACCAATACGAACTCCAAGAAAAATAGCTCTAACTGGATTTTCTTTTAAATGAGCTTCCAATCCAGATTTCAAATCTTGATGAATGACTTCCAATTTCAGTTTGTAACTAAGAAAGAAAGTGGCACTCATAATATGGTTATGCTATAGTGAAGAGAAAGCCAATAAAATGGATATTCCATCCCAAAATTCAACATACGTTGTTGCCATGTCATAAGCAAAAGAGTTGATTTGGGGAAAAACAGATGGACTCTCAAAGTAAATTGTCCGTATTGGGAATGCATCAGTCTCAGGGTTCATTGGAAACTGAATTTCTCCTCTGAAATGCAAATAATAGCCTGCACGAAGAAGGTGCAGCAGAACCTGCACAAAAACAAGTGGAAGTAGTTTTCTCTATTTTTCTCGTATTTATAACAGGTAATGGATTCGTCTGTTAAAACCCACAGTTGAATCTTTTCCACCATTGAAGCTGAGGGCAAGTCCTTCAAAGCTGACAATGAAACATGTTGGATATGTAAGCTATAGGATCTCGCTCTGTTGCATTAACCAACATATAAATATAGAAACACAACAACGAGATAATGCAAGTCGTTTCTTGGATGTGAAAAGCAGCGCTCACTTAATATCACATCAATATCCAATAACTAGAACTGATTCTTATGCCGTTAATTTTACAGCACTTTATGTTTCAGCTCCTTTTCCCAACATCATCCAGTGATGATCATATCTCTATTACGCAAATAGCATGCAAATAAAATACGCTTGCTCTGCACACCTTCTTTCCTCAAGATTCTTCAATTCATAAACTTAAATCTACTTAAGAAGTTACGGTCATCAAAGTCAACAACCTGGACACACTCCAAATCTAATATGATCCAAAATTGCAGCTCCAAAATCTAGATAGACACGGCTTGGGTCGTGCCCATGGAGATGTCATGCATAGAACACAAACTGAGAATAATCTTACTAAAAAAGCAAAATTTTGTCTTGAATCTCAATAAACAACTACACATGCCACAATTAAAATTCAAAGCTCAAAGGGAAAATGAGGCATACGAGTAGAGAGCAAGAGCTCTTTGGATTACATAGATGGCATTTTCATACTTCGTCTTCAATCTCTTATCACCAGTACCCCTTATTGCTTTATCGATCTCCATCTTCGGCAATACAACTTTCTGCACAAGCACCACAAGAAATCAAACAACCATAACATAAAAGTTACAAATTGTCTGAATGGTGTATAGTCCGCTGGAATTTTCGACCACTGACAATAAAGGCAGACGACAACCAGCTTAAATAGTAGATTTCATAAGAAGGGTTAACATCCAATTCCCGTAACAGTGAAACAGTGCGTATTAAAAATTTTCTTTAATAAAAAAAAAACTGAATCAAATTCCCCAAGAGTCTAATGTTTAACAAAGAGAAGAGGGCCATTCTTCTAACGAATGAAAACTGAAACCCCACCTGCTTCCGAGAAAGACCGAACAGATGAAGGTGAAGCCTGCGATACAAAGATGCTACAAGGTGATAAAAGGTTTGGCGTTTTTTTGCTGATCAAAAAAAAATGAAAGGTTTGGCTTTTGAAATCATCCTTGGCAATTTCTTTTTGAAAGGCAGAAGAAACGTAATCCAAACAATCAACTGCTACTTCACTATATGAGGTTTGGGTTTTGAAATCACTCTTTGGAATTTCTTTTTGAAAGGTCGAAGAAACGTAATCCAAAGAATCAAAAACCCCTGGTTAGGAACCAATCATTCGTGACTAGTGGTGGGCGTGGGTTGGGCCAGATGGGTTGCGGGCCAGGCCTCACGGATTTATCAATCTGATGGATTTAATCTACAGATCAAGATATAGTTTGGATCAATATATAAATTGATACTATAACTTTTAATTAAATCCAACCCAACTTCTGGCCCGATCACAATCTAATGAGTCAACAAGTTCACATATTGGATCGACTTAATATTTGAAAATAATATATACATTTTTTACAAAATTTCTTATTTTTAATTATAAATTAAATTACACTAAATAATAAAATCATAATATTTATAAAATAAATATTTTCATAAAATATATAAAAGAGGATCATACATCTAATTTCATTAATTTACCCTTACTTTTGATGAATATTACAAATTTTTTAAAATAAAAATCAAAACATAATAAAAACTCTTATTATCTCATGTTATTCACATTTTCTCATATTCTTCTTTTCAATTTGATTCTTAATCTTGTAGTTTCTTTTTTCTTCTTGCCACATCATTCCAATTTTTCAAATATATACAATCCTCTAAGGGCCAATTTTGTAGTAGAATTGAAATAAATTAGATTAGAGTTATTTGGGATATTTGATTGGTTTACATTTACTTAGCTTTAAAGCATTTTCATGTTTGATGCACTAGAAATAAAAATAACTAAAAACTGATATAGATATATATAAATCAATATACATATTTATCTTTTGATTAATTTACATTTTTAACTTTTAAATAATCTCTCATATTGAATATATCTTCCTCAAACCACCGTCTCTTCCTCATCCATCCCAAAGCAAAGGAGTAGGATTTATTAATTCTCTCCACAGTCACATTCGTGAGTAGTACGGGTAGTGACCTCATACCCGCTACTCGTCATTGAAAAATGCTGGGCACACACGCAGAATTTGGATTTGAGGCAATCAACGGTAATCCTCTTGTCCTCTAAATCGTTCATAGAGGAATCACATGAGGCTATTCTTGTACCTTCTTGTCAATCAGAGTATAAGGAAGAGTAGGCTATTCCTTGCTCTTATAACCAATTATTCGAAAAGAATCAGTGAAAGTCAAGACAAAGATAGACAAAAGGAGAAAACATAATCTATTTCTCAAAAACTACCTTTCTTAATCAAGGTCCATTACTTGCATTGTATCTTTTATTCTTGTATTTCAAAAACCCTCTTTTACAAATCCATGAAAATTCATAAAAGTTTATAACAAAACATTTTTTGCAAAACTCAACTCCATGAGATCGACACTCGTACTACGCTTTTTTGTGTTTTACATTTTTCTAAATTAAAATTTGTTAAGGAAACCATATGTAACAAAATTTTTGCATTTGCTAGGGAGTTTTGTATTTTTGTGTTTAGCGTTGTGTATAGTTTTTCTTTTTTTTTTCTTTCTTCTTGTTTTTGTTTTGCTGCTATTTTTTTTATGCATTTAGCTCCACCGAAGCTTGAGATCATAATGAGAAGCCGTGTGTCCATTATATTTGGAGATTGAGCGCATATTTCTAGCGAAAAATGGAGAATTGACTTCAAATTTATTTACTGGCGAAGAAATGACTATTTAACCACCTATTGGAGTCCTCCTAGTCCATGGAGAACATAAGCAACAACATCTTCAATTTTTTTCAATTCTACCAATCACTAATCATGGCCCATCACTAAGGACCATTAAAGAAGAAATCACTGCCAATCACGCTAACAGATCACTTTGTATCATCTTACACGAAAGAGGATTTTAAGCTACGCCTATATCTGTTCCAGACACTTTCTAAGTTCATTGGGAGAGAGAATGATGACCCAAATCACCATCTTAGAGAGTTACACACAGTTTGTGTATTCATGCGCCCAAAAAGTGCAACAGAGAATCAAGTCAAGTTACGGGTCTTCTCTTTCAGTCTCACTTAGCGACCCTTGGAGCGGTTGTATGAATTGCCAACATCCTCTATTACAACATGGGAGCAAATGGTTCATAAGTTTCTTGATTGATATGCCCCCCTAGGAAGAGCTTCTATCAAAAGAAGATCAAGAGCCTCCATCGGAAGAAGATCTTTAGCCACCATGCTACAAAGTAAAGGAGAGAATTTGCAAGAATAATACAAGAATAATACAAAGAAAAGAAATGTATTATGTATTTCTGATACCTCAACAGAAGAAAGAGGAGTATAAGAAACTTCTTGCTATACCAATTGTTGGAGAAGCCACAACAATACAGTCAATAGCAACCAGTAGTGAAGAGAGATTGTAATGTGGATATATTATCATGGTAACCAATTGGAAAAAATTGCTGAAAGGTTGGAGAAGTAGATAGAAAGCCTAAATCATGAACAACCTTGGGAGGTAATTAAGTCTCACCTTGATTGCATTTACATTTTTGGGATGTTTCATTTTTATTTGTTTTATCGGGTTTCAAACTTTTTTTAAGTTATTTTTCCTTTTTAAGTGACCTTCTAGTGAATCGTTTCATAAATTAGTTAATGAAAATCATGACTAAATCCTCAACATAGTGTGAGTAAAGAGTTATTTAGAGGGTATATTTGCCATATGTGAGATGTAGAGTTATTTAATGAGTTACTTCTCAATACCAAATATGACCAGAAATACAACTTCAGTTGAATTTATCGTAGAGAGAGTCGCGAATATGATGTCTAGAGAGAGAGAACGCGAGCGAAACCCACATTGTAGGCTTTCAAATCCATCGGATTTGCATCGAGACCACTGCGTGCCTTTCGATGGCTGGATCCAGAAGGGGTCTCATTGTGGCGAGACCTTGGGAGGGTAGAAATAGGACACTCGAACCCTATTGGAAGGCATTAGCTTACATCTGCCACACTTTCTTTGTTACCATGTTTTCGGATAACTAGAGGATAGCAAAGCTCCGTCACTACTTTGCTGAATGTGGGACATTGGTAGACGTGTATGTAAGCTCTCGTTTGGGCAGGAACTGGAAGCACTTTGGATTCTTGAGGCTCAGCAAACAAGGAGAGGCTCAACCGCTGGAAGATTGCATTAGGGAGACAACATCTATGGGCGATTGCCATTTAGTTGTGCGTCGGTATTGGTCAGAGAGAGACAACATACCGCACGAGGGGGCTGAGACAAGAGTGCCTCGCCCTCAGGAGGCTCAATCTTTGTTGATGTGGAGGGATTCCGCACCTCAACTAGTCAAATGGGGCAGAGTACATGGGCTGAGGTCGCAAGCACTGAGACTAATCAATACCGCCAACTAAAGGAAAAATGAGACCCAAGATAGACTCATATCCCTCTAGTGGAAGCATTATAAGCCAAGACTTGGGCAGCAAGAAGCATTGTTGGCGAGGTTAAAGAACTCTACAAAACCTTTACTCTCAGAATCATGCTAGTAGAGGCAGGTTTTCAGGGAATATGAGTGTTGAGTATGGAAGGCCCTCATTTCTTGTTGGAATTTAGGGACTCAGACCAAATGCAAAGAGCCATTTTAGCAAATAATCAATGGTTCACAGAACATTTTTATTGGATTAAGTGCATTGAATCATTTGAGGTGCAAAATCGTTATACATGGTTGAAGATTCATTGAATACTGCTAGAGGTGTGGTTGAAAGAAAATTTATAGCATAGGAATGGGGGACAGTAATTGCAATTGAGGAAGCCACACAAAACTGCCGCTAGATCAATTTCTTGAGTGTTCTGGTATGCACTAAAGTAATGAGAGAGATCTGTGACCTTTGCTGGATTGAATGGAAAGGCGAAAACCGACAAATATGGGTCTCTGAGATGGATGACTCACACCTGACTTGTGACATGCAGACAATGGGAAGCAACGTTGTGGATTAGAGTGCCACAGATGACTACGTTTTAGAAAGTGACGCTGAATCAAAGGACATCAAAGTAGGAGCTAATGGGCAGCCCGACTAGGATTTCCACCTACATATGGAGCATCTTGAGCCCAAGGTACAAACATCTTTCAAGAGTGATGGGTCAATCGCAAGATTCCAAGAGAAGCTTTGAAACATCAGAATTCTTAACAAGCCTGAACAAAATCGTATTGAATCAATGGAGTAGTCTAAATTATCAAGGGAGAATAGTCGACCACAAGAAGAGGAGGCAATATTCTTGGCTGGACATCTTGGCATTACTTTCCACCACGGTGATGTTAGGGATGCACCAATCTATCCATGACGACCGTAGTCAATGTGAATATCCAGGGTATCAAAAGCACTAGAAAGATATGGGCTCTTCGACAACACCTGATGGAGCAAAAAGCCAACATTGTGTTCTCTAAGGAGTATTTGGGGGTCTTCTAACTGTGGTTATTTTTGTAGCCTTGCTCACGGATGCTCGGGTGGTTAGGCATGCATCTAGAATGAAGAGACCATTGAGGTAGTAGATTCCGTAGTATATGAGAAAGTTATCATCTTAAGAGTAAAAATAGGCTCTATCAACCCTTTCGAAATTCAGCTTATAAATGTGTATGGCTCTCATACCACCCGAGAGAAAATTGAACTCAAGGTATGGAATGCAACCCACGGCAACCACACAGAGTGCGAATTGAACCTGCTGACCACAGAGGCAGAGAAATGGGAACACGACACAAAGGATCATCTTTTAACCGACGAGGAGCTGAGGATGGGGGTTGCACTTCAATCTCAATGGCTGGACAAGAGTTGAGAGTATGACGTGCACTGTCAAGTGCGACCCTACAATCAGTGGCTAAAAGTAGGGGACAAGAACATCAAGTTTTTTCTCCAACCCATGGTATACTAGTGCAATTGAAATAGATGTCGAGGCTTTATGTTCACTGGTGAATAGATCTTTGAATTCACTCGTATGAAGATCAAAGCGTCAAATTATTTTTGAGTAGCATTCTGCAAAGCCTCTTCATAGTGCTATGAAGTAGACTGGGCAGACATGCTTCAACTCTAACCCATTGAGAATGCAATCTTAGAATAGTCGTTCCTAGAGGAAGAAATCTGGGAGGCTTTGGTTGATTGTGGGAAGGACAAATGCCCTAGCCTTGATGGCTTTATGTCGGAATTTTTCGTGACCTTCTAGGACACAGTTGGCCCGGAGGTTGTCTCATGGATACGTAGATTCGAGATGAGAGCAAATCTCGATGTGGGGACTAATGCTACATTCATCAATCTTATCCCCTAAAAGAAGAGTCCATAGCATTTTGGAGAATATAGGCCGATCAGTCTAGTTACTAGCCAATATAAGATCCTAGCGAAGCTACTCTCAAATAGACTACGACAGGTGATACAATGTGTGATAAGTGAGGAGCTGACAGCTTTCTTAAAGGGGCAGAACATTCTTAATAGTATACTCACAGTAGATGAAATTGTGGCAGCCGCTAGATGCAAGAAGATACAAGTTGCAACCATAACAATTGATTTTCAGAAGGCTTATGATAGCATTGATTGGGATTTCTTGTTTATGATGATGAGATTATAGGGTTTTGGAGAAAGATGAATTAGGTAGATCAAGGCATGTGTAACTACGACGTCCCTATCAATCTTAGTAAATGACTCAGCCTCAACCCCACTCTATTCGGAGCATGGTTCACGACAAGGGGACCCTCTATCTCCATATCTCTTTCTGATAGTGGCTGAAGGGTTGAGCTACATGCTCTGTAGAGCCCGTGATTTATAGTTAATTAAAGGGGTCAGGGTGGGACAAGGTAGAGTTCACATTTCCCATTTACAATATGCGGATGACACTTTAATATTCTCTAAATAGGATGATCAAAACCTGCTCAATTTACTCTCTTTGCTTAATGTTTTCCATTTCCTCTCAGGTTTGCAGGTCAATTTACACAAGACTAAAGTTCTAGGGATCAATGTAAGCCAGACATCCATCACACAAATGGCAAGTCGATTAGGATGTGGTGTGAGTGACTGGTCACTAGACTACCTCAGTCTCCCTATAGGGGCAGATATGTGGAAAACAAAGTCATGGGTGCGCTAACATGCAAAGTCAATCTTTGTTTCGACTCATGGGCATCAAAATTGATGTCTAAGGGAGGATGCCTCACCATGTGTAAAGCAATATTGAGGAGTCTACCCATGTACCATCTTTCACTTTTTCAGGTTCCCAAAATAGTGATGACTAAATTGGAGAGGATGCCGATGCACTTTTTTTAGGTGGACCATCGGCGACAAATAGGAAGATTGCTTGGATCAGTTGGGAAACACTCAAACCTTATGAGGAAGGGGGTCTCAATATTGGAAGCTTGGAGGTGTCTAATCTAGCTCTATTGATCAAATGGTGGTGGCAATATAAGATAGAGCATGGAGGATTGTGGAAACAAGTCATTGAGTCTATATATGGAGCAGGTGGCGGCCTTGATACTTTCACTAGGCCCTCGTCTGCGAAACACCACTTGGGGCCGCATCACAAGAATACAAGCTAGGATTAAGCAAAGCTTTCCTTTGGTGGATATCTCATATAGTTTCAAACATCAACCAAGGAATGGAACTCAAATTCACTTTTGGGAAGATTGTTGGGGGTTCACTTGGATGCACCCTAAAGAATGCTTTTATGGATTTCTATGGTTATGGCATTCCCACGAGGTCCTTCCTCAGCTCAGCAGAACAGGAGCTCCTCCAAATTGCCATGCCACTCTGGTTCCAAACTATACAACAAGAATCATAGCTGAGCTTCATTTTTGTCAATACGGTAACAGATCACCTCACGGAAGGGAGACGAAGCTGTATATCCCAAGGAGACGGCAAGGACACTGTTATGTTCGACCTACAAAGACAAGCTTTCACAATAAAGCTCGCCAAGGAAATTGTGTGCCCAAGATCACCCCAAAGCTCATGGAACCCATTCACAACTGTTTGGGAATGGTTTCACTAAAAATCAAAATTTTTTTGTGGCAAGCTAATATGAATAGGTTGCCTACAGGGGACAATGTGATGACAAGAGGAGCACAAGCAATCATATGCTTGATGTGAACTAAAAACAATGGATCATCTCATGTTTACATGCACCTTGGCTCAATGTCTATGGAGATGTATATTAGACTGGTGGCTCGATAGGTTTGTTATATCTCTCTCAACATGGTGCTCGTTCTGCCCTAGCACACTTCAATCAGAGACAGGCAAACAAGCATGGTGTTCTACAATTGCATCTATGATGTGGCATATATGGCAACTTCGCAACAAGAAGCATTTCAATGAACAATGTGACGAACCCATGGGAATAGCGGCAGTGACTGCCAAGAGTCTATATCTTGTACAAAGTGAAGTACTATCATGGGTGCAAATAAGAGGAAACCCCAAAACGGTCCCTATTCATGATTGGTTGAGGGACCCAATCTTGGCGATGGAAAGAACTCCTCCTCAAGATCCAATGGGCATCAGTTAATAGGGACTAAGCTAAGGAAATTTTTGTAATCTTTCGACTGATAATTATAAGATAAGGTGAACCTTCAAAAATAAATAAATAAATAAAATAAAATATGGCAGCATCTCTACTATATTTTTCCCCCATCATACTCAAATGGGTGGCACTCAATCATATATGATCATATCAACCCACTAGGAATGTAAAAATGATGATATAACCTCATCCTTTTATTGTACAACAGAAATCCAAGCCACATGAAGAACACCTGGTTCTCAAGTAGGGGTTCTTCTATACAAGATTCGAGCATAAACTGCTCTACTTCGGATGAACAAAGCCAGTGCAGCCAGCACACCTAAAAGAGCAACACCAGCCAATATACAAAATGAAAGCATGAAACAATGAGAACCTCTACAAGAATCCCCACCAGTCTCTAATGCTTCCTTATCATATAAGAATCCAATTACGTGTACTGAAAATATGTAGGATCCAACAGGGCTGGCTACAGCGATGGTGTTGAAGATAGTGCCAAAGTGCATCGCACCGAATATCTCAGAAGCAATGGTTGGCATTAATGACCATTGTGAACCATAACACACACCAACTACAACTGAACCGATGTACAAGTTTCCTGGGAAACCAGAGCTTATGATGAAATGGCCACCGGCCATTATTGCCAACGTGAGAACCATGAAAATTGTCCTTGGGAACCCTTTCTGGTACATGAAGACATCTGAAACGTATCCTGCCCCAAACCTGCCAAGAAAGTTCCATATGCTCCATAAAGCAACAAGTGTGTTTCTCTCAGTTGGAGTGTAGCTAAGGGATTCTCCCATTTGGCTTATGTTGTTGATCAATGCTAGTCCTGATCCCATCCCACAAAGCATTGCTATGAATAAAAGCCAGAAGTTGAGTGAGCAGATTGCTTCCAAAATGTTCACATTCTGCACAGGCTCAGAGATTTTGACCCCATGGTGCTGCTCATTTTCACTAGATACAGAGCTGAAGGATGAGGTTTCGGACTCGCAATATTCCAAAAGGGAGGCTTTTAAACTGGGAGACGTACGTGACCGTTGAAGAAGATCATGTCTAGAGGCTCTGATGGCAACGCCGATAGGTGAAACAAGAAGAAGAAACAGAAGGAATAATGAAAGATCACGGAACCAAGGAGATAAAACAAACACATTCTCCACTATTATGAGGAGCATAAGATATGAGGCAACGATCATGGAGATCAGGGAAAAACCGTCTAGGTATCTCTTGCCGGAATCATTAGACTGAAAATCATGGACTTTCACAAAACACATCAAGGCAAGGGAAAACAGAGATGGAAGCAAGGCCATCATAAGCAAGAAAGCACTTGGTTCACCAAGAAATAGCGTCTGATAAACTTGAATGAGTATTGCTCCACTCAGTCCAAGAAAGCCCTGCCCACAGAAACTCTACTCTGTAAGTTGCACATAACCATGGTAGCTTACACAGAAGCCAGATAGTCATGAAAATATATGAAAATTGTTTGGCACGCAAAAAATGCCAATGTCTGGATAAACATAAACGGGAGGACGTCGAATTTGAAGAATTTCATTGATGGAATCCAACCTTACTTTCATTATCCCGACAATTGTGCCACTGTGATCCGGAAAATTCAGAACAGCCGTCACAACATTAGCCGTGTTGAAGAAGGTCTGCGCGTGGGCAGCGAGGAACATAAAAACGCAAACGATCTCCACGCGCGGCCGGTAAATGACACCGGTGACGGTGAGCCACAGGAAGAAGTAACCGGCAAAAGCTTGTATCGCACCGGAAGCATGGACGAGCCATGGCCCGCGTATCGAAGACGTTGGTCCGGCCCGGCACACTGCGGAGTATAGGAGGCCGGAGAGGATCCCGGCGTTAGCCCCAATGTCCTTGAAGACGGAGACTGTGTCGAGCGTGGATTGGGTGTAAAATTGGGTGGATTTGAGGATCGGCGAGTATATGCCGAAGGCGTAAGACGCACCGCAAATGGACTGAATCCAGATGCTCGCCGCCGCCGCAATCCATTTGGTCGACGCCATACAATTTCGGCCGCTCGTCTTCTTCGCATTTATCTCAAATCGTTGAGTTCGGTTTTCAGATTTCAATGGGCGACGCCGCCTAGAAATGCTGTCAAATTGGGTTTGAATAACTGAGAATGTTTTATTCATCCATGAGTGATATTGATTGAATTGGGTTCAATCATTGTTAATTTTTAAAATAATATTTTAAACTTAGTAAAATAAATATCATCTCCAGAAGATAATTAATTTATTCTTCTGTTTTATTTAAAATACACACAAGAAGATAATATTTTGGATTTAATTATTAGAAAAAAACAAAGATTTAAAAATAAAAACTAGAGATTTAAGATTTTAAATATTTATTATTTGATATACGAAATGAAATGAATATATCAAATGATGTAAGATAATTTTACGTTTTTTAACATTATATATGAGTTTGTTCTTATACTTTTTTTACTTCAACTTTAATGTTTGTCATAATTCTTCCTTTTTATTGTTTTATTCAAATAAATTGATAATGACTTTTTTGCCGTGTGCCCGGTGATGTACCAGGTGCGCAGGTACGATGTTTGTGGTACACTGTTTGTTTGTTTGTTTAATTTTAATAGCCGCATCCCATGCCTATCTCCCACATTTCTTTTCAATATAAAAAACCCAAGTGCGACATACTAACATTCAAAACTCTACTAATGGGTGCATGTGCCCGATTCGAAGGCATGAAATTCCACTGAAACCAATGCATTATCAGGACAGTTTCTGCTCTAATCGATTCACGGATATTAACTGCATGGAATGGAATCGTAATAGAAAACTACCAAAAACGGAAGAAGGCGTCGCGGGGATTCGCACGAGTACCCAACAGCATTCTTTCTCTCTTTTCATAAGTAGTCTCGTGATTGGTATAAACATAATAATTGTCGTTTGATAGTAAGATATTTAATATATTTAAATATAATATAATTGAATATATATATATATAATTAATTGTATATAATCTTTTATATATGAGAATAAAAATTTAAATATATGAATAATATATATAATTAATTCGTTATTCATATATTCAAAAAATGAATAAGTCAATAGTATAATTATATAAAATTGATATATATATATTCATAAATTAAATAAAAATATATTAATAAACTTAATTATAAATTTTCTATACTCTTTTATCAAACAATCCATGATAATGTACAACACGCTGATATGTAACTCTACAATTCAGGTGGGGCGGGGCGGCAGTTTCAACGGATGGATGGCAAAGTGATGCAGCCACCCTTGATGGATACATCGGGGCATCGCACTGTGGTGGCCCGACTCACTAGATGTGGATCTAAAAACACTACAACAACCGTGATGTCATCATGGAAGTGGCGGCGCACCCCTCTGTCGATCTTCTTCAAGTCTGAGTATCTCATCTCCCTCTTCCTTGCGGCCTCCTGCAATGCAGCTTTCACAAGCTTCCTTGCGCTCCCCTGAACATTATAAACATCAAACGTTCTGGCTCAGTTCCATCCGTATAGTGTATTCCAAGTTATACCAGCGCAGATGAATAGGAATGGGAGATGTATCTTACATGGGCTGGATAGTTTTGAACTAGAGTGACTGCCTCTTGGTTGGAAAGATGTTCCCACAGGCCATCTGATGCAAATATAACGAACTGATCCTGAGGAAGCAACTGATGCACTACGATGGATGGATCAGAACTCAAAATTGGTCTCTCGAAGGGCTCATGAAGTCGAAATTTTTGAAGTAATGGCTCCCTGTTGTACTCAGCCTTTTTAAGATACACATCCCCGATTGATCTCGAGACCTGCAATAAAAACTAGGTGTTTATGCTACTGATGAATGAATCTCTTACATGAAAGAAAACAAGTCATCATCATCAGTGATGCTATGCAGCAGCCAAACTAAACACCAGAGAAAAAATTAGATGATACAGGCTTTCATTGACATAGAAGACAAATCATTATGTATTTTATGCCAGCATTGGGTAATGACTAATCTCAAGCACCATTGCCTCACAGATTCTCAGTAAAACTTAAAAATCACATTAAGCTGAATCTTTTTAACCACCTGATAAGTACAGCAATTTAGGGTAAAGAATAAGTGAACCTGTATTAGACCCTTCACACGCCACACGTTATGCTTCAGAACAACAATCTTGGGGTCATCCGGGTGTAGGGTCTGCAACTCCTCTCTAACATCTTCGATACTCGCATTGTGTTCTATTGAGAGTTGAATAGGAAGCACCTCCCCAGTAGCGTTGACAAGCCTTCCCAAAACAGCACGGGAATCACCAAGGTTGGCAACATAGAGTGTCTCATCAGAAAAGACACCCACTAGGCAACACGAGCCAACTGCTGCAATCTGTGGTTTCATCGGCCA
This sequence comes from Utricularia gibba, assembly GCA_002189035.1. NCBI lineage: Eukaryota > Viridiplantae > Streptophyta > Magnoliopsida > Lamiales > Lentibulariaceae > Utricularia > Utricularia gibba. The sequence goes on along the minus strand of NEEC01000020.1, from coordinate 1,227,423 downwards.
TTCTCTGCTAACCAGAGAGAGAAATCCATCTTCTGTGGCTTGGAATGCTGTGCGAATGCCCTCAACAGATATAGATTGATTCTCAGCCATGAAACCTTTGTAATGACAGAAACAAGGAAATCACTTTGGTAACAACAGAAGGATAAACATAAACTGGGTCAACGCATCATCCTCCAGGCTGATTTTGCTTATTCATTTTCAATAATTCATCGAAAGTATACTCTAAGAACGGGTAATTAATAACCAAGATCAAACATGTAAACTTAAGAAGAACGTCAGAAACGTTCAAATATACATAGAAACAAACTCGTGTAAAAAACTTACTTTTTAGATGGTGAAAGAGATTATCATTGATGAACCTGGAAGTCTCTGGTCCACCATGTCCGTCATAAACACCAACGAAAGTTCCGTACGGTCCTGACTCATTAACGCTCAAACAACCTGATTCGAGCTGGCTTTGATCCTCCAGTAAATTGTTTGCCTGAACAACTGCCATTGAAAAATTTCCATAAATGTGTTGGCCCACATCCTTATACCAAAGGAGACCATCTTGGCGACCACCCGGATCTGAGACTGAGTGCAGAGACCGATCTTCCTTCGGCCGAAAGCAAGACCACAAGAAGTTCATCAATCCTGATAACATCCCTCATCTCCTCCAAACTAAACAAGTTCTAGCGCACCACACCAGAATTCAGTCTGGTCGTACTTCTACAAAAACCCTCTGGAAAACTGAACTGCGTTTCATACCAGAATTCAACGGGAGCTGCATACGTAGCCAGATATACATTCATTCGGTTAACGCAGGTCAATTCACGAGAAGTAGCAAAAAATGGGCAGTTAATGCAAATGATCAAAACTAGAGGGCCTACAGATACAGATGAGAACACAGAGAGGGCAATTGTGTGGCCAATCAAACAATGAAATCATTCAGAAACCATCAAGATACAGAAAAACTGCTCCTTCAAAACGAAAACCACAAAATCACAAACATCAGACAACATCATTCATTAGGGAATTATAAATCAGTAATCCAAGCACAACAAGAACGAGGGGTGACTCCAAACTCAACAATGAAGCTACCTTGGAATGTGAAAATGGTGGACAAGGAAGGGAGACCTGCAGGCGAACGAGGAGGCGTAGATCTGTGGATCCACCAAATCGAAGGGCAAATTATGGAAGATTTTTTCATTTGTCCGTCCTCCTCCTCACCCCTTTTGGAGGCACTCGGCAACCGCGAGAGAAAGGTGTAAGCTGTGCGTTTATTGAAATTAATTAATTTTTAACGAGCTCCGGATATATATAATATATATATATATATTTCGGCTAGCAATAGCAGACGCAATAATTAGAGCCTGTCGGATACTATGAACGGCAGCCTCAATGTGTCTGATGTGGCATCCTCTCGACCTTTTCAATTGCTTTAGAAACTCAAAAATTGATTCACAATCCTTATTCAAGGTGGCATTGTGTGTAAATATAGGTGAGAAGTGTGTGTTTTAACGGGAATAAGTTTTTAATAAATAAATATAATATTATAAATAATAAATGAATTTTAAATATACTATATTGACCCAAGTCAAACCGTGACTATGAGACTGATATACCATTACAACCTGTCGACCCATATTTGTCGAGTCGCAAAATTGATTTTTGACTTGATAGGTTCTATGCATAACTCGTGGAGTGGAACTCGTGCTCAACAAGGTATTGTTTTTAAGAAAAAAAAAATCAAAATGCATACAAACGTTTCCATAGTTTACCTCATTTTACATACAAATATTTGTTAAAAACGTTTTCATTTTTCAAACAGTTTGAATACAAACATTAAAAAAATATTATATTTTAATACAAATGTTTTATTAATATAATATTTCAATCGTAAATATTAAATTAATGATATAATCTATATATATGTTATCTAATTTTTTTATGAAAATCATACGAATATTTTTCACATATTATTTTTAATGAATTGGACAAAATACGTTAAAAAAATTTTGAAATTCAAATATGTATACAAAAAAAGATAGAAAAAGTATTAGTTAACATTTCTATTAGTTTTTCGTTTTTTATCATTAATTTTATTTGATGTATATCTAATAAAATAATTTTCATTTGTAATTTTTTAACTATTAAACTAATGACTCCTAAATCATTATAAAGAGGTTGTTCTTATCTAACCAATACTTTAAACTCATATGGAAATCAATGAAGAGTGTAATGTGTGACCATCTACCTCTTGGTCCCCCTATCAAGAATTGATGTTGGGAGAAGAGGGTTGTTGTTGGAGAATTGGGTATTGTATTGTATTGTTCAGTACAAAAACAATATATGTATTCTACTACAATGAAGCTGTATTTATAGAACACAAAAGTAGCTTTTGAACTCAGTGATTTGAGATATCTTATCCTCTCAGAACTCTCACTTTGGTTCTCCTTCAATCGACAACGGTCATTTCCTTGGAGGAGATGATCTTTGCTAGATCGGGCTTAAGTCATTCCTAGGCCTAGTGTAATTTTTCTTATATGTATGATCTGATATGCTATTTATTGGGTCTATAATAATAAGCCCAATATCTGTATTTTTCCAATGAATTTTAGTGAAGGGTTTTCTGAAGTAGTTTTTCTCCCTCGCATCTTTTCCCTTTGGCTCGCGCTGTTTTACCTCACGCCTCTGTTGCTTCCAATTTGTCTCAATTTCAACATCAATGTCCAACATCCTCCCTTGATGTTGGAATGGAGATGTAGGGTGTTTTCTTCCAAAGGTTTGTTTCTGAGCCCCAACATTTCCCTGATTTTGTTGAAATATTTTGGAAATAGGCTTTTGTTGAGTACGTTTGCCACTTGTTCCTCTTATGGTACATACTCTAAATCAATCGATCCTTCTTTCACATAATCACGAAGCACATGATACTTGATTTTGATGTGCTTTGTTCTTCCAAATATTACTGGATTTTATGCTATGTTGATGGTCGATTTGTTGTCTATTTTGAGAATTAGTGGTTTTCGTATTGGAATTTTCAGATCCTTGCAGATTTTGATGAGCCATTGCACGTAATTTGCAGCTGAAACTTCAGCTGAAGCGTCAACTACGTACTCTGCTTCTGCAGAGGATTCAATGGTGACATCCTGTTTTCTGCTATTCTAAGCAAAACCAGCTAATCGCAAGGTTAAAAGGTTACCAGTAGTTGATTTGCATTCCTGTTCGTGTCCTGCAAAATCGGAATCAACAAACCCTTGGAATATTGGAATTTAAATATCTGAGTACTATTTTTGTTATTTCCATGTGTATCGTGTGTGAGCAGTGCATAAACCTAGATAAAAAGGATACTGTAAATGTTATGTCAGGTCTTGTAGCAGTGAGGTACATTAAGGTCTCAATAATCTTATGATTTTCCTGCACATCAGTAGGTAAGCCCTCTTGTTTTGTTAATTTCTATTTAATTTCTGGTGAAAAAGGTGTAGATGAGGGCTTTGCATTGCTCATATTCATCCTTTTCAGCAGATACTTGGTGTACTTTCTTTGATTAAAAATATGAAGTCCTCTTCTTGCAGAATCTCCATTCCTAGAATATATTGAGCTAGTCCAAGGTCAGTTAGTTCGAATCTTTTTTGTAGCAAGCCCTTTTGTTCTGAAATTAATTCCTCACTGCTACCTATTATCATAATGTCGTTCACATATAGTGAAATTATAATTTTTCCCCTTTGATCATCTAGGATGTAGAGTGTAGTGCCATTTTTGCTCCTTTTATAACCTTGTTCCAAGAAGAATGTATCAATGGTTAAGTATCACTTCTTAGAAGCCTCTTTGAGTTCATACAAGGCTTTATTGAGTTTTAGGATATGATCCGAATTGTCCCTGATGAAAAATCCTGGGGAGGATTGACATAGATATCTTCAGTGAGTTCTCCGTGTAAAAATGCTGTTTGGATATCAAGGTGATGCAATTTCTACTTGGTGCAACCACTAACTTTATGGTGTCCAACTATGCCACAGGAGCGAGGGTGTCGAAGTAATCAACACCAGCCCTTTGGAGGTACCCTTTTACCACTAGACTTGATTTTCTTTTGTTTAAATTGCTATCTAGGTTCAGCTTCAATCTAAATATGAATTTAAGATCCTGAGGTTTTATACCTTTCGGCTTTGATACAGCAATCCATACTCCATATTTGTGTATAGAGTCGAATTCATTATCTATTGATTTCGTCTACTTAGGGTCTCTTAGTGCTTCTTGAACACTAATGGGTTCATGTCCCCGAGCTGCAGTCAAACGGAGTTGTGAATGCGAGATGCCAGTGGAATGATCGACCGGACAGAGGCTAGGGCTGCTTCTTTCCCATTGCGTCCTTCCTTGTGTGTCGTAGATATAAAGCGAGTGCACCGAAAAAGAATGGGAACAGGGTCGATCTATTCTTTGGCGAAGCATCTGAAGCATAACTGTATATTGAGAAGTTGGATAATTCTTCCTCGTTGCTGTCATAGTTTTTCTAAAACTTAATTTCTCCTTTTTTTTCTCTTCAAAGACAGCACAAGCATAGTCATTTATTCACATAGGTATAGTCTTATGCTATAGGCTCTTTTTGACTGTAAGGTCTTGAGTACGTCTTGAATTGCCCATTCCTCTCCCGTTGATTCTTCCGGGGTAGATGGATGTGAATATTCACTTGGTAAGTGAGTTACGTTGCATTTTGTAGATGGTTCCACCATACTCTCTCTTGCAAAAATTCTTTCAAATTTAATTGACATAGTAATAGTTCTTCCAGTTTTTGGTGTAGGTGGCACATTTCCTTGGGTCTATGCATTCAGATTGTGGGTTTCAGGTAATTGATTTTGATCTTCAAGAGGAAATGGGTTCTACGAGAAATGAGCCGTGCTATTTTTCTTAGGTAATGAGATGTGACCCCAATCATAAACTTCAGATTCATCTACAATGATATTTTTGTTAATTTGTACTTCATTTGTTTTTCAGGTTCAATACTCTGTAAGCTTTGGTTCTGATTTCTTATCCATTTGCTTCCTTTTTCCTTTGGAATATGGATGTAGCAAATCGACCCAAATATTCTTATGTAACTCAAATCCGGAATTTTGTTGTGCCACAATTCGTAGGGAGTCTTGTTTTCTGGAGTTCCTTTTAAGGGAAGACGATTGAGCAGATATAACACTGTGTTTACAGCTTCTCCCCAAAAATGAGTAAGTAGGTTTTTTTTCATGAAGTAGACAGCTTGCCATGTTCACTATTTTTCTATTCCTTCTTTCACATATTCTGTTCTATTCTGATGAGTAAGGTGCTGTAAATTAGTGCATAATACCATTCAGGTCACATAACTATTTCAGCTCAAATGAGCAGTACTCCCCTTTGTTGTTGGAATGCAGTGTGAGTACCCTTCTTCCACTTTGAGCTTCTAATACTGCTTTGAATATTTTAAAATAATGTACTACTTCTGATTTCAACTTAAGGAGATAGATCCAAGTGTACTTGATATGTTCATCTATGAATATGACATAGTATCTCTTCCCCACTCATGTAGGAGTTCTCATGGGTCCACACACATCTATAGTGACTACTTCAAGATTGTTTTCAGCTGGAACAACAAGCTTGGGAAACGATTTTCTATCCATCTTGCATTCCACACAAATTCTGCAGGTATTTTCTTTCCCACTAATATCTCATATTCCGAGTGCCAAGTTTCTCTTGCATAGGTGAGAGAGGGCTGTATAGTGATGATGTCCCATTCTCTTGTGCCAAGTGCATCTTGTCTCAAATATAGTGAGGCACAGAGTCTGCTATGTGAGTGGATCTGTCAGATTCAATGGAAATACTCTATTATACATCTGAGCAGTAAGTATAACATTGCTGTCAGAGTCCCTTATAGTACATTGATTTTCTTCAAAATACACCTTAAATCCTTTTTCAACGAGTTATCCTGTACTTAATAGGTTATGAGAAGCCTCTGGTATAAAGTTACATCACCAAGTTTGATCATATGAGCACCATTCCTTGTCCTCTTACAAGTATTAATTTCCCATCTATGATCTCAATGAATTTTCCAATAATTTCTTTAAGCATTGAGAAGGAGTCTTTGTTATTTGTCAAATGGTGACTACATCCGCTGTCTATTAGCCATAGCCCTTGTTTTCCTAGATTCTAGGTAAGGTATTTATAATCCTTCTTTTGATTCTGTCATCATCGACTTGTTTGCCCAGTTGAAGTTGCAATACTACACCTTTTAGAACTTCATAGAATTGATTGATTGTCATACCTGGAGTAAATGTCAGGTTTTCAAAGCGATTCCAATTATGAGATATCTCTATTTTTTGAGAGTTCTTATCTTTGTCGTAGATCTCTAGCTTTTCCCAAGCCTCTTTTGGTCCTTTGCATTGTAGAATCTGCTTGTATACTTCGGTGGTTACTGCTTTTCCTATCATAACCTTGGCTTTCTTTACTAACGCTGCAGCTTTGTCTAATTTTTGTAGTGGGTCTTGGCTGCTAGGATCCTCAAAGACAGTCCATAGATCGTGCATATTCAGGTAGCCCAAATGTCATAGTCTTGCCCATTGAAGACAGGGGGTCCCTCCATTTTGTGGATTTGAGTTCCTAAGTGAGGTAAATGACCACAGTCAACAAAATGTTTTCAAAGTTTTCACTTACCTCCGATATCCCTTTTTTCTTTGATTTTGGACTTGTCAAAAGAGCAACGTGTGGATCTTCTTTCATGTCGGGTTCACCATGTTGGAAGTCCAAATAAGGTCAATGGTTGAATGGATGGCTTCAAACGTGGTAGTGGATATTGAGACGTATTTTGTGGTTTTTGCTGTTGGGAGAAGGGGGTTGTTGTTGGAGAATTGGGTATTGTATTGAGTTATTCATTACAAAGACAATATATGTATTTATTACAATGAAGTTGTATTTATATAATACAAAAATAGCCGTTGGATTGAGTGATTTGAGATACCTTATCCTCTGAGAACTCTCATTTCAATTCTCCAACATACAACAGTCATTTCCTTGGAGGAGATGGTCTTTGATGGATCAGGCTTCAATCATTGCTGGGTCCAACATGATTCTGCTTATGTGTATGATATGATATGTTATTTATTGGGCCTATAATAATAAGCCCAATGTCTGTATTTTTTTCCAATGATTTCTAGTGAAGGATTTTCTGAAGCAATTTTCCTCCCTGGCGTCTTTTCCCTTCAGCTTGCATTGTTATGCCTCACGCCTCTGTTGCTTCTGATTTGTCTCAATTTCAACATCATTGTCCAATAGGTTCAACATATGCTTTTGAAATGTGAAATACTTGGGCTTGTTACTAAATTAGAAAAATAAGATTATATCATGATTTAGATTAAATCATTGATTTAATCCAAATATTTGAGTAAAAACATAATTACATTAACACTATTAAAATGTTGAAATTCTTAATACAACTTTTTAAATTAAAAATTACTACAAATTATGTGTCATCAATGGCCGTTGATAACTCCTAAGCATCGGAAAAAACAAATATTTTTTTTTTCTATTTAATATGATTGTTGTTTATCACAAAATCTGTTAAAATTTGGATTTGACCACATGTTTCAATTTCGTTTTTTTAATTTTATATAATTGAAATTTCATATTTTTATTTAAAGAGATTTTCAATGATATGTATTTAAATTTATATTTGTTTATTATGGATATATTGTGTTATATATACTTTTATTTATTTATATTGGATGAAATACGGCTCCATATTTAGTGGAGAAAAAAATATGATTATTTGATAAATAAATACATGAAATCTGATTATTTGACCAATAATTCTCAAACAGAAGAATTTGACCCATAACTTTTTTGCACATGGCTAAATTGATAATTTAGTTTGGAGGTTCGATTTATTGACGGAAGAAAAAAGACATTTGCATGACATAGTGAGCATTTTGGGAAAATTATTCATGATAAAATTTTAAAAAGGATCTTTAATGTTGTTATAATGAATGAACAACTCGTATTCAAATTGTATTTGTTTGAATCAAAATCATTTATTTTCGTTTAAATAATATAAACAAACAAACAAAGGCAAAATCTATGTTTGATTAATTTCATAATCAAATACAAACAAGATCATTATTTGATTATACTTGATTTTGTTTGATTATAATATTAATATTGAATCAATATTTTTTATTTTGAATTTATATAAAAAATAATACAAAATATATTATCTTAACCAATATTATAAGTATGTTATTATTATTCCTATAATATATGTGATATTATAAATAATAATTATTGAACCAATTGATATGTTTTGATTTCGAAAATTAAAATTCTATTATTTTATTTATTATATATTCTATCAGAAATTTATTAATATAAAATTTTTGTATTTAAATTTAATTATATAAAAATATTTTATTTTTCTCAACTAATTTGAAATAAAATATTAATTATTAAATATATGTATTCATGAACATTCTTAAACGATTATGAACTTTAGTTAAATGAACATAAATGTTTGTATTTGTTCCTCCAATACGAACATTACAATAATAATAATAAGAAGAAGAAGAATGGTGCATCTCCCAATATAATAAACAAAAATACTGTGTAATGGAAATTGCAGAAATAAAAATCACCCATGAACTAATAGATTAAAATGTAACAACTACTTGTGCTGTTGTAATTTGTATTACCAAATAGTCATTTAATCGTTTTTTGTTTTCTTATTTGATTATTAAACAATTTTAGGATCCCATAAGGCCAAAAGCCGTTTTGATTGAATAAACCGAGTCAGGCGTCAGCATATGCATCACTCTATTCCTTTCTTCTCGTGTGGACTCCCCCCCCCCCCCCCCTACCTACATGCGTTTTTCTCCTTTCGTGTCGCGGGAGCTAGAGGAGGAGGATTGGGGGCATGGCGATTTTCTGCCTGAATTTGAACATCGATCTTAAATCAACCGTCACAGATCAGTCCGACGCCGCCTCGAAAAAAACTTCGCTGCTCAACGGCGATTCGATTGAGCATTCCGGTAGTTCTATTGCGTCGTCTGATGTTATCATGGAGAGTTCTAGCGCCGATAACTCTGAGGCCAGTTGTTTCGTGGGTTTTGATGTGTGGAAGAATAACGGGGAGTGTGAGAAATATTCGACTTCCGGTTACGTGATGAGGCAGTTTTTTCCTGTTCAGAAACTGGAGGACCAGACACTCTTTCAGGGACCAGAAAGGAGGAAACAGGTGAAGAAGTGTAGGAGGGGTCCGAGGTCTCGTAGTTCTCAGTATCGTGGCGTTACTTTCTATCGACGTACTGGACGATGGGAATCGCACATTTGGTGAGTTCAGTCTTTGAAATGATTATCGGGCTTTTGTATCGGATTCAGATCTTGTTTTCGTGATGAACACACACCACTGTGTCGACTGGTGCTTTCGTCTTGTGTAACTCCACGAATATTTTCTGAGAACGATGTGATTACGCGTTTCTCATAATCTTTGTAGGGATTGTGGTAAACAAGTTTACTTAGGTAAGTGATCCGTCTTTCTTAGTCGATTCGATTCCGGCTGATGATCCCACCTCCACTCCTTCCATAACTTGATTTTGTAGGTGGTTTTGACACTGCGCATTCTGCTGCAAGGTATGAACTCCCTGTTTGTTTGAGTAATTTGGGTACCCAAAATCTGGCATGTCATAAGAAATCCTTATTTCAGGGCATATGATCGAGCAGCCCTAAAATTCCGTGGACTGGATGCGGATATTAACTTTGAAGTTTGTGATTATGAAGAAGACCTGGAGATGGTTGCTGATCCTTCCCCAATGTTTCTATTGCAATTATCTACTTGGAGCCGTTGATAGTGAGGGATTTTCTTTGTTACTGCTCCGCAGATGAGGAACCTTACCAAAGAAGAATTCGTGCACATACTTCGTCGCCAGAGCACGGGGTTTGCGAGAGGGAGTTCCAAGTATAGAGGAGTTACCCTGCATAAATGTGGAAGATGGGAAGCTCGAATGGGACAATACCTTGGAAAGAAGTAATATCTATTTCCTATTTGGTGATGCCTGGCCCTTGAGCATAGTATTTGAAATGTCCTTTTGATGCAGGTACATCTATCTTGGACTATTTGATAGTGAGATCGAAGCTGCAAGGTCGACAGACAGTCTATCTGGTTTATTTATTTCCATTTCTTTTTTTGAGAAGCGTTAGTCTGGTTTTCTTAGGGCATATGACAAAGCTGCTATCAAGTGCAATGGTAGAGAAGCCGTAACTAACTTTGAACCAAGCATGTATGATGAAGAGCTAAGCTCCCAGCATCAGACAGGTACTAAAGATGATTCTTCCGCATCCTGTCTTTTCTGTTGGAACCCAAACTTTGTTCCTATAGGTATCCTCATTGCAGATGAACACCAAGATCTGGATTTGAACTTGGGCATCGCTCCACCTGATGCAGCAAACAGTCGCAACAATAGGTTAATCAAGAAGCTGGGGAGTTCTCATCTCCACAGCGCGCCTAAAGATGAATTGCAGGTTTTTTAAAGAATACAAACCTGCTGCTGCTTCTGGTTATGTGTTTTACTGTTTACTTTTTTTCTTTTACACTCAGGCCATTGGTGGAACTCACCCCTTGTACAGCCATGCTGCAGCAGGTTCATGTATCAGTCCCCTTTATAAGGTACATGATTCCAGGCTCTAGCTGTAAAGCAATTGAAAGTATTATTTGTTTAATCATAGAGTTTCCTCCCTCTGCAAGCGATCTCTGTACCCCATCTTTATTGCCTAGGAACAATTTCTTATTGCATAAAACTAAAAGCAGTAACTTATGCAGGGGATAGAATTAAAGGGAAGCACAATAGCCGATTCTTGTGGCTACTGGCCATTCGTCTCAAATGCAGCATCATCAGGATTCGCCCATACAATTGAACTCCCAGATTACCTCAACAACGAAAGTAAACTAACAACGCAAAAGCAGCAATAGCAGATTCTGTAGCGGTACCATCTGCCCTGAATCCGGAAACGAATAATAAAGGTGTTGAAGATTGAGAATGATGACACACCAGTTTAAGGTTTTAACTGTAAGTTCCTTCCTGCAAAAGTGACAGAGAGCGAGATGATATGATCCGATGTGGGACACTTGTTTTGTCTGCTATTATAAACTAGTAGCATGTGGGGGACCCCAACTTCAAACACACATACTGTTATTCTGTGGATGGTACTGTAGCGTGTCATTTGATGCTTATCTTGATACATAAAATCAGTCTCTTCTATTTCACTTTATGCAGCCTTTACTTTGAAAAATAATCATCTTATATTTTATATATACAAATAAAGTGTTATTATTAAGAATGATTATTTTTCACACAAAAAAATGAAAATAGTTATTCTTCAAAATTATTTTCATGTAGAAGTGGTCCCATTAAAGCTAGTCTACCTCTTCTACATTTGCGTGTAGTGAACATTTGCGTCAAAAATCTCCATTATTTTGTTTAATACCAAAAATAATGCCCATTATTTGATACAAATTATGCGTTTGGTTTCCACGGGACAATTGATCCAAGCATTATTTTTATTGGGCACACTTTGTCTCAAAATTTGGGATATAAAAAATAGTTACGATTGATTGAATATTTGATATAATTAATTCTCAAGTCCAACATTTGATATTGCGCTAGTCCAAGACACCAACTTAGAAATTGTGGCACATACGTGGTACAACATCAGCTGTAAGCTGTCAAAAGGAATTTATTGCCTCGTCTTGAAAAATCCAGTACACAGAAGATTGAGAGAAGTAGGATTAGAGGAATGAAGAAAGGATGATGAGTCATTCTGCAAGGTGGGGGTGAAATAATTTGCTGGGGCAAGAGAGATTTAATAATGAATCCAGGCGAGGCGAGGCCCCGCTAAGCGAGTAGCCCAAAAGAGAGTGAATAATTTGTATTGCATATGTGAAGGAAGAAATTGAAGTGTGTGACCGACGGGGTGTAAACATGCCAGTCGTAAATGAGCGATGGGTCCACTACGGATCAATAAATTCAAGTTCCATCTTCAACTCTAACTTAATGACTCTTGAGTCTCGATCAAAGAAAATACTTGACATGAAAACACAATTATAAGATAGATTGTACACAATTATTACTACTAAGTTTTTTGAACCAAGCTTGAGTTTCAAGTCAAATCTGTTGAATCTCCAAAACCCTAGTGATGTTGCTCCCACTAAGTGGAAGACAGATGGTGACATTTGCAATTGGGCTGACCAAGACATCGTATGGGCTGAATCAAATGAAGAATACTATGAGTTTACTAGTCCATAAAGCCAAGCCCAAGCCCAAGAGTGCAACGGCTAGAAGTCACGTGTGCAGAATAAAAAGACAAAAGCAACGATCTAATTTTTGTGTATAAATAGAGAAAGAATACATCTTGTATGGATATAGGGTAGTAACCCTGAATTTTACACTCTTTAAATTTCAATACATCAAGCTGCAGTAGCAACTCTCTTACTGCTTCGTTCTACACTTCTAAATCTCAATTTGGTGAACCCGACGTGAAGCGATCCTCAACACTCATCCTTCTTCATATGGCTACTTGTGGATCCCCTCCCAAGTTTGATGGAAAAGATCCTCATGAGTTTCGTGCATGGCGTAAGAAAATCAATAACTTTCTTAATCAAGCTGACCTTTTATCCTATTTTTCAGAGACAAAGCCTCAGGATGCTCCTGCACTGAAGGAGTATAATGAGAAAGAAATGAAAGTACAGTGCATACTCGACAAGGCTGTCTCATGAGAAGCTTACGAGGTGATACTTGATTGCTCCACGCCACTTGAATCCTGGAAGCTGCTTGAAAAGACTTATATGGGAATTGAAGAATCCAGAGACAAACAGGCTGCATTCCAATGGCGTGCTCTTGGACAACTCAAGATGAAAAGTGGTGACACCATCAAAAGCCTAGCAGAGGAAATAAAGGCTGTTGTAAGGAATTTTAAGGCCCTTGGGACTTCACCTGATGAATCTCGACTCATGGACGTAATCTTAGTTGCACTGCCGACATCCTACAACATCACCGTTCACTCCCTAGTGGCCACTGGCTGTCTGAGAAAATTCACCCACCAGGAGCTGCTGGAAAGTCTGCAGGAGGTAGAGCTGTACAAGCATGTTATTACTGAGGAGCGGGTCTTTAGTGCCACACACAATCAGCAACCAAATTCACAAGCTGTATACAAGCCACCCTCACAAAGAAACAAACATCAGGGTTCACAGAATGATGGGCTACCACCTTGTGCTCACTGCAAAGTAACCAATCATCTGACAGAAAAATGCTGGAGGCACCCTGATGCAATCTGTAGCTTCTGTGACAAGAGGGGACACAAGGAACAAATATGCAATCTTAAAAAGGAAATAGTTGGGCAAGTGAAGAGACAACTCACTTCAAATGGACCCCTTGCAGTCAATCTCAATGCAGATGCCTTGGAAAAACTATTTAACTCTGTATCCTTTTCAAATCCTAATGAAAAAGAAGTTTCTTCTACTTACATCCTTGATCTCATAACACTTAGAAAAAATTCAATACTAACAACTATGACAGATGAAAGCAAAGCTACCTTGTTACTGGACAGTGGTTGCACAAATCACATGTGCAACAACAAACACTTGTTTGAAACCATTTTGCCTCTTGTAGGGAAAAGTATCGAAGTGGCTAATGGACAGATTGTTCCTGTAAAAAAATTGAAATATTTTTTTTCTAATTTGCGATGCACTATCACTAACCATGTAGGCCAAACACTCTTGGAAATTCCTATGGATAACCGTCTCTTCCCCATTAACTTCCTGCAGAAAACGGACAGTGAAGCTGTTGCCTTGAGTGCTAGAGGAAAAGAGAACATGAGGCTATGGCACAAGAGATTTGGTCATCACAATCAATTCTCTCTTATCAAAAGCCAACAAGGAAAACTAGTAGATGGAATAGATGAGCTCACCCGGACCGAAGACTGCTATGAGATCTGCCAATTAGGAAAAATGGCTAGATCATCCTTTCCAGAAAGTCCCATCTCACCAACCACAAAAGACGGAAACAAATACTTTCTATTATTTGTGGATGATTTTTCTAAACACTACTAGGTATATCTCCTGAAATTAAGAAGTGAGGTTGTGGATCTCCTAAATAGTCGAGTCAGAAGAAGAGTTGTATCATTTGTACCATAGCATAGCTTATATTCCTTGGTTCCCTTCAGGTACCTCAGCAGCCATTTGACTCATTCCCAGTGCATTTTTCCAGGATTAGCTAGGAATCTATTGACCGTGCTTGCTACAAAACTGATGTTTGGTCTCGTACACATCATCAGATACATAATTGAACGTACCACAGAAGCATAGGGCACTCTGTTCATTTGGTGCCTTTCTAGTTGGTCTTGAGGTCACATTTCTTTTGAGAACTTAAGATGTCCAGGTAGTGGGGAGACTACTGGTTTAGCCTCTTCAAGACAGGCTTTCTTCAAGATCTGATCAATATAATTCCGTTGAGACAGAGTTAAGATTCTTTTTGATATGTTTCTGGTGATATCCACCCCCAGTATTTTTTTAGCTGCTCCGAAATCTTTCATGCAGAATTCCTTTTTCATCTGATGCTTCAACTCAACAATTCTGCGTCTGCAGGGGCTGATGGTGATTCTGCAAGTGCACAGAAACCGCCGAAGTAATAAAATAAGATTGTATCCACAGGGAATTGTTATTGGAATTTTCTCTTCAAAACAAAGACTTAAAGAAGATTGAAAACAAAAGAAAGATTTAGTTTTTTTAAAAAACAATAAGAAAAGTGGCCTTGGATCTAAGATCCATCTTACTTGAAATTCGCCCTTGCGTGTGTGCAAACCTTGAGAACTGACCTGCTTGCACAAGCTTTGGAGGTGTTATGCTAAAATAGTGCTACCCGGTGACTGTTATAGCACCGTCCCTTGATTTGTGGGTTATGAAATCAACTACGCCACCAGAGCCATTTCACCTCCTATGATAACCCATGTTTTCCCCACACTCAAATCTAACCTCTACACCTCACACCTCGTAGACAGATTAGACAGAATATGTCTTACCAACGATGTCCGATTGAACCCTTCTCCTTAGGTGCTTTAGGCCAACCTTTGATTCTCCTACACTCCCTTAGGACTATATGGTACTAAAGATCACGTTGGTAAACAAAACGTTGCGAAAAACAGAATCTGACCTCAAATTAAATGCTGAAAAACATAGTAAGACAGTCACGCGCGCAAGACTTGCGCAAGCAAGGCTTCACAGCAGATCCTCAGTCGCAAGTGCTCACACGTGCATACTTGACTCTAAACAACAAAAGTTGATGGAAAACGAAAAAGAAGATATCCAAAACATGGTAGACTCAACTCTAAACTCTAAATTGACTCTCTGGTCGTCCACCCTTGACTCCCTCTTTTGATCTTCGCGTTTGAATCTTTATATAATGATGGGGACTTGTCGGGCTTTCTTGATAGGCCCACATCAAATTTTCTATCCGGATCTTCTAAGATTTGATACAAATCTTCTAGGATAAGATCCAAATTTTCTAAGATAAGATGCGAATCTTATCTTATTCGAGAATCTTTGACCGAGTCTTTATCTAGATGGACCGAATCTTTGCCTCCATCAAAGTAGCTCGAAAATCCCCCAAATTATGTCAAAATTATCCTGGAAAATCACAAAACACACTTTCCCTCCAAAAAGATCAATGTGGTATGAAAGATATAAAATTCTTCTAAAAACATAAGGAAAGTGTGACAAAAAGAATGCAAAACCCATCTAAGTGAATCCTAAAAAGCACAAACATAAGTGACACAAAATCACTTATCAGGGGCTTGCCACCAGCATATCATCTACGTATAGGAGTAAAAATATGTGATCATTTTTCCCATCTTCCATTAGGCACACTGATCACCAAAGGTCTTGTGGAATTCATTCTTTGCCATGAAACTATCAAATTTGAGATACCACTGCCTTGGAGCCTGTTTCAATCCATTGAGGCTCTTATTCAATTTACAGACTAGTTTTTCCTTTCCCTGTTCTACAAACCCTTCAACCTATTTCATATAGATCTCCTCTAGTAGGTCTCCATGAAGGAAGGCAGTCTTTATGTCCAATTGTTCAAGTTCCCAGCAGTAAGGGACAAAATGATCCTTACCGTGGCCAGCTTGATAACCGGTGAGAATATTTCCTCAAAATTCAGTCCTGCTTTTTGTCTGAAGCCTTTTACCACTACTCTTGCTTTATATCTGATAGTGCCATCAGAGTTGTGTTTTACTTTAACAGCCTTTCTTCTTGCAGGCAGTATTACCAAATCAAAGGTGTTATTGGCCCATATGGAGTTCATCTCCTCATTCATAGCCTCTAACCATTTATCTTTGTCAGGCATTGACATAAATTCAGCCATGGTTTCAGGTTCCCCTGCCTCTGAGATCAATTCATATTCATCAGCAAGATACTGGGTGGAGGGAGTGAGTCTCCTCCCTAATCTTCTGACCACTGAGTGAACTCTTTCAGCGTCTGCCTGGCCTTGATGTGGGGGTCTCCAAACATCATTAGGCGTCTCTTCTTCTTGTTGCCTAAGTTCTCATGAATATCAAGGATGGTCTTATCTTCAATGAATTTAACAATCCCTTGATCTCACAATCTTGACTTCAATCGGATCCCACAATCTGTACCCCATTTTATCCTCACCATAGCCAAGCAGGATACATGGTTTGGAACGTTCATCCAGTTTGGATCTGTGTTCCTTTTGCACGTGGACATAGGCTTTACAACCAAACACTCGAAGGTGGTTCAAGTTAGGCTTCTCTCAAGTCCATATCTCCTGAGGAGTTAAAAAATTTAGTGCTATCATTGATGATCTATTTGAGAGGTAGCAAGCTATATTCAGGGCTTCAGCCCAAAAGCTCTTAGGTAGTCTAGCTGAGACTAACATGCTTCTTACCTTGTCCATGAGAGTCCTATTAAGTCTCTCAGCTATCCCATTGTGCTCAAGAGTTCCAGGAGTTGTGGTTATTTTCTTGATTCCTTTGGACTTGCAATATTCTTCGAATTCAGCAGAGCAGTATTCCCCACCATTATCATTTTCGAACTTCTTCAATACTTTATCTGTTTGTCTCTCCAGTAGGGTATGCAGTTGATGAAAGCGAGCAAACACATCACTCTTATGTATAAGAAAAATCCACGACTTTCTTGATGCATCATCAATAAAACTGACAAAAAATCTCATTCCGCCAGTAGACTCACACTCAACTGGTCCTGCAACATCTGAAAACATTGTGTTTAGAAGTTCATTACTTCTGTGAAATACTTTCTTGAATTCTGCTCTGTGGTGCTTTCCGATAATACATTCCTCGCAAGTGGTCTGTTCAAGAGAGCATTTATCGATCAGGTTCTGTTTCATCAGAAAGTGTAAACCTTTATAGGACAGATGTCCCATCCTTCTGTGCCATAGTCTTTGGGAATTATCTATCTGATTCAGGCATCACAGGTGTCACCTGAGTTTTATAGAGAGTCCCATCCACTTCTCCCGTGGCGCACACCCTTGAGCCCTGAATTAGCTTCCATTTTTTACTGCCAAATGAGCTTGCATATCCTGAGCGGTCCAAGTAAGTTATAGATATAAGTTTCAGGCGGATGTCGGGGACATATCTTACATCTGCCAATATCAATTTGTGGCATTGATTTGTGATAACATGAATATCTCCAATACCCAAAATATCTGAGACAGCAGAATTTCCCATCTTCACCTTTCCATAGTTTCCCAATTTAAGGTTAGTCATGATTTCTTTGTTCGGTGTGGCATGATAGCTAGCTGCAGAATCCACAATCCATTCAGAACTTGTCAACTTGTTTGCTTCTGCTGTTGTTTGGAGCATCATTATATTGCTGTCCATTGGTTGAGGAAGCAACACCAGTAATTCTTCTTCTACATGAGCCAGCATTGTTCCTGAATTTTCTGCTTTCTTTAGTCCTTGAGGATCATTGGTGATCTGTCCTTGGGGCTTCAACCAGAAGTTGCACTGCTTCTTTATGTGTCGGTCTTCTTGCAATAATAGCATGTTCTCGTATCATCACAACCTTTATTCCTATCTGACTCAGTTACACCTTTCCCTTTATCCTTCCACTCCTTCTTTTTGTTTTGGGGCTTCTTGTGTTTCCACTTTCCTTTTTGTTCAGTGACTACGAGTGTGCCCTTTGAGTCTTGACAGACATCTTTCTTTCTCAGCTCTTCGTGTAACAGAGTGTTTACCATAGAGTCATAGGGCAGTCCATTTGATGTATGCATGAGAGTAATTGTCAACACCTCCCAGCTTGGTGGTAGTGTTCGAAGCAACTTGATGGCCTGAGTTTCATCATCCAAATCCATACCTATGGATATCATTTCATCTACCAAGTCTTCGAACTTGCTTATGTGGTCTGCCATAGGTTCTCCATCCTTATATCGGAGATTGGATAGTTTTTGATCCAGCAACATTTTGTTCTGTGCTGAGCAGGGTCTGAAGTTCTTTATTTTCCTCCAGAGTTCCTTTGCATCTTCATAGTCCCAAAATCTTTTCTTATTTGTATTTTCTATGCACAATTGCATATATGCACAGGCCTTCAGGTGGAGCGTCTTCCAATCTGAATCGCTGATTTTTTCTGGCTTTTCCTTCCCAAGATAAATAGCATTCCAAAGGTCCTTGCAGATTAGAACTACTTTCATCTTTGTGCACCACAAAGAGTAATTCTGTGAGTTTAGTTTAGTCATTCCTAAGAAGTCCTCTATTGGTTTGGTGCAAGAATTACACCTTGTCGAGTCCAAGCTCTGATACCAATTTGACAGGATCTTTGAACAATGTAACCTGGACTTCACAAAATACAAACACATGACCACAGAATCTTGCGAGCATAGAGCATGAACAGGAACAGAACAAGCAATTTTAATGAGGAAAACCCTTGCGGGAAAAAACCTCGGGTGCTCCACACTAGGTTAAAGAATCCACTATCACCAATATGAAATTACAGGAACATCCACAGCTCCTAGAACAGGCTTTCTAAACCAAACAATCACAGCTAGGCTCAGCCAATTTCACATACACGAACTCTTTTTAGAGCAAAACAGAATTCCCCCCAAAGAAGAAGAAAACCCCTTCTGACTCAACTCTTCCTTGATCGTATTCTTGAAAAGAAAGAAAACTCTTCTTTGAATTCCCAGAATGTGCTCTGTTTTCTCTCGGCTCCCCTACGCTCTCTTTACAGCTTGGCCTCAGGGATTTCACGACGGTTAGCCGTTATTTGCAGTGGGCCTTTCTGTGGGTGGGTCAGCAAATCGGCTATCGCAATGGGAAACAATCCGGCCTTCTTTGGAAGAACAAAGCATATTGAGGTTAGGTACCATGTGGTGAGGCATTATGTGAAAGAAAAAAAAAATCAAACTCAAACATGTACCATCGGATAGGCAACTAGCTCACATGCTTACTAAATTGCTTTACCCAAAAACTCACAATTTCTTGAAGTGTGGGATTGGCTTAAGATTTAAGGTACCTCACAAGGAGAAACCCGAAATCGAGACTGTTGAACATGACCAAGATGAAGAACTAGACTCTCCAAAAGAAGAAAAAAACCTTGGGAAAATCAAATTGGAGAATAATTGAGATTGTAAAAACCTGGAATCAGCCTCAATTGCCTCAGAGTATGAATTACAAGGGTCGCAACATCAGGGGGGCGTGTTGAATCTCCAAAACCATAGTGATGTTGCTCCTGCGAAGTGGAAGACAGATGGCGACATTTGCAATTGGGCTGACCAAGACATCATATGGGCTGAACCAAATGAAGAATACTATGAGTTCACTAGTCCATAAAGCCAAGCCCAAGCCCAAGAGTGCAACGGCTAGAAGTCACGTGTGCAAAATAAAAGGACAAAAGCAATGGTCGAATTTCTGTGTATAAATAGAGAAAGAATTCATCTTGTATGGATATAGGGTAGTAACCCTGAATTTTACACTCTTTCAATTTCAATACATCAAGCTGCAGTAGCAGCTCTCTTACTGCTTCATTCTACACTTCTAAATCTCAATTAAATCGAGCTTCTAATCAATGAGCAGTTATAAAGCTCGAGTTGAGTTTGGTTGAAGAAGAGAGAGCATAGTCAAATCAAGGAAATTGATGATTGATATATTTTTGTATGTTAACCAACTGTTATAATCAATGGAATTGATTTTTCCCCAAAAATCTTTCTACATCCTACTACTTCTTCCTATTTGCTACAATTTTAATAAATGGAACTGATGATAATTTTACTAATATATATAAACCATCAAAATAATGAAAAAAGTTGTTTTTATAGGAAATTGATACTTTTGAATTTTCATAACACAAACCACAATAGAAGGAAAATATAAGTTCTAAAAAACAACATGAAATAGAAACTTTGGATCAAGGTTCTGGTGTGCAAAACCTTGTCGCTATGTATATATGTGTATAAATATCAAATAATGACTTGTTTGCACAAGTTGTATAAATATTATTTTAAAGTAATGCTACTCAATAACTATTATGATACTATCTCTCATTTGCTAAGATTATAGAACAAACTATGTCATCAAAGCTATTCTATTTCCCCCACATCTTATCTTAACCTTACAGTCCATGTCACAACCCACAATTATCTTATATTGTATTATCCACTTTAGGATCCAACTTTCATGATTTTACGTTCATTCCTTCTGATGAAAAAGTCTTGTATAAAATTATAAGAGTCCTTTTATTTAAATATGTGCTATCTCTCATTCATAATCAATGTGGGATATTATCACCATCCACCTAACCTTATAGCTCACATCCTCAAAGATAGATTAGGCCGAATATGACTTTACAATGATGTTTGATTGAGTCTTCTTACTTAGTTGGTGAATAATTTTAAAAATGCTAAAACAGGTTAATTGACATGGGATTGACTTGAAAAGCAGTATGCTCAACCTGATATTTCAATTATACATGACATTCAACATAAATTATTCATGTTAGTGCAAGTCACATTAACAATCTCATAATATTATACTAAGATGCATGCCTTATGATAGGACTTGGACAATAACTCAAGAGGATGTACCCTATGGTTAGAAATCTACTATAGTAAAGCATTTAGGAATATTTTTTTCTATATATCTAAGATGATATATGATCTTGTGAGGAACCATATTAGAGTTATGAAACCAAATCCTATGGTGGAAAAGACTCATTGCATGATTCTTATAATGGAGGAATAAAGTCAAAGATATCATTAGGAAGATTCAAGTTGATAAGACACAACAAGAACTTTGTAGGAAGACTCAAGGGAACCCCTCGAGGAAAATATAGTAATCACTGCATGATAAGCCTTAAAGGTTCTAATTGGAGATAAGCTTTTGGGATATGCAACCTAATGAGTTGTATAGACAAGGAGCTCAACCTAATAAGGCTATGAAAACTGCGAAAAAGTTTTGCAAGTCAAGAGATCGTGAGTTGTCATTCTAGTAGTTCTTTCAAGGAGATGACAATTAATTTTCCTAAAAACATGGGGTAAAAAGGAAAATACCCACCAACTATCCCATCTTTGGATAGATATATGAGGGAAAAAAGAGAAAGGGCTTTTGGTAATTTTTTGGGAGAAGGAGATTTAAATAGAAGAACTATATTAAATTTTGTTGACCATCAATTTTTAATGATTTTTTTAGTAATATTATTTTTTAATCCAACTTTTTATTAATGAAATTTTTTTACATTATATGAGGATATCCCATGTTCTCTTGGTTTTTCAGGTTATCATTTTTTTGTTTATTTCCTTGGTTTCACAAATCTCTAGAGTATAAATCCCATAACAGTGATCCTACAAGTGTAGGAGCATGTAACAACTACACAATTCAATAATGTGGAGTCTATATTTACTATTAGGAATATTAAAGATTTGCAGAGCAGTTCATATAATATTATCCATGGAATAAAAAACCATATAGACAATTTTTTGTCCATTATGTCACAAAAAAGAAGCATGGATTGGACAAATGCTTATGGGGTACTGATTAAAAAATATGAAAGGATTCGAAAAACAAGTCCTCACCCACATAAAGTTAATGTCATCAAATTGAATCAATTCGAAGATACTCCAACCTATTGCAATTGTAAACAATGAGCAACCTTCTCAACCAACAACAGGGATTTTAAGAATAGAAATATCTCATATTGTAGAGACAACCAAATATCCAACACTAAAATTTTGTAGTGATTGATTTAAAAAGAATTCCAAAAAGTATTAGAGATCAGCATTGCAACTCTAGAAACTATCATTTTTAATGCTCTTGGAGACCTTGTAGCTACTATCTGTTTGTTTTCTTACTTCATGAATGATCATTGAATATTATATACATGTACAACATCATGTTTTTTTTTATATTAGATCATTATTTTCATCTCTAATTAAACTCTCTACACCCATTCCTCTACATCTTTATGAAGGTAATGTTAATTACATTCTACACTTCAAGACTATAATGGTCAGTAATGGGAAGGAAAATGATCTCAAACCTTTTTAAGAAATTCTCTCTATCTACAAAGATCACTCCCTATATTGAGGCCATAAGAACGGGGCTTAGCTAGTAAGATAGAGGAAAGAGTAGCATGCTCAATGAGGCTACATCCTGCCAAATATCATAAACTTTGACTAGTGCTAAGAAGTTGTGTCAAATGAATCAAAATGTTTTTCGTCTCTCACCATATGAGACAAGCAATCTAAGCTAATGAACCAGATGTCTTACTGATATGTATCGTTCCATAATAAAATTTTAAGATTTTTAACTCATAAAACACAAAATGTATAGTACAGATATCGAACACAAGGAGTTAGTGTTCGATAGAATAATGAAGTTTACACTAAATACAACTGATACAATTTTTAAAGTAAAAGGGTGGTAGAAATGTATATGCTAAAACTTGAGTAAAGAAATTATTAGACAAACAACAAAAATAAACTTAAATAAAGAGGTGTTCTTGGGATTGAAATCCTATCCAATTATGTTCCTGATGTCTCTACTCTTCTTTGATCTTCTAGAGTACTTGATTATGGGAATAAGAAATTATCTATCTTCCCTTACACTCTCTTGCAAGGAAATACGGGAATAGCCTGATGCTTCTTCCCCTTGGATGAACGGGAAGATAAGAGATTCAGTCATCATTACCCTCATGATCGAATTGCACGCATGTGCCCAAGTGTTGTCAATGGCTCAATGAGTCAACATAGGAGATCACTATTTGTCCATCGATCTTGAAGTACGGTCACAAACAAAACGTTGTCTCCCTTGAACCAAAAAGGCATGAGTTGCTGTTTTCCACCTTACTCTTCTTCAAAACTCATAGACAATGGTCCACTAACCATGAATCCTGAATAAGAGATTGTTATAAAAATATTCTAACATAGTTGCGTGGAGACATACGGAACCTGATTAGATTCAAAGAAAAAATGGAGATCAATTAACGAAACATTGAGCTAGGAGTCTCTCAATCCAGAAATGAGGTGTTTTAATCATGAAGTTTCATACAAAGCAAAAAAAAAAATGAAAGCAAAGTTTCAGAGAGAAGACAGAGGAAAATCTTCTAGAAAGAAACAAAGTCTAAATTAAACTAAAACTTCAATGAAAGTTTTAGAATTGTCCATCTCATTTGAATTTTGTGACCCTCTAATTTGATGGATGGCTAATCAAATCATATGGATTTTCAGAGTTTGAAGGACCTGTCCAATGTCTCTTTGAATGTTAAACTCTGTGGACAATACGGTTTGTACCTCTTGGATCAAACCCCTTGAGTGGAATACTGATGTTTTCTCTGATATTTGTGGCTCTGTTTGCGTAGGTTAAACTATGGGATTTGTCAAATCAGCCATCATGTGTTGCATCCAAAAATCCGAAAGCTGTATGTTTTTTATGCCTCCCCTCCCCTCCTCTCCCGATGTTATTTCAAAGAAAGAGGGATGTGGTAGCACTGATCAAGAAGAAGTCTATGTATTTTTTTCAGGGCGCTGTATTTTCCATTTCGTTCTCGGAAGATAGTCCTTTTAGTTTGGCAATTGTGGGATCCAAATGCAAGCTGAAGGTTGGTCCAATTTGCTTGTGCACCAGGACCAGAATCCTTCCTTCGTCCTCTCCTCTACTTACTACAAACATAGAGCATCTGGTTTCGCAGGTCTGGAACTTGTTTGATGATGGCGAGATATGCAGAAGGTATGCAGGGGGACTTCGGCCCATAGACCTCCAGGGATAATCAGGCTGCCCCTCTAGCCGCTCCATTTTCTTCTTGTTTTTGTTTTGATGTCCTCGCCACAAAACACTAGGAATATGCAAGTCTAATTGTCACTTCAATTTCAGTCAGGAGTAGTCAGCCAAAGCATTGTCCTCTACAGAGGAAACAAGGTAGAACCTCACACCCTCACTAGACTGTCATACCACTACAAGGGTCTATAGCAGTTTATATTTACTCTATGAAAGCACCTCATGCTGAAGCTATAATCCCATAGACCATAAGCTCTCAAATGCTTGCAGGAAATCAGAATTCTATCCCATGTACAATACATGGGTGTTATGTAGGGAAGAACATACTGACCAAACAGATTTCCAGTGAAGAGAAGCCTAGCAGCTGCTATCCATGTTCCTCCTCCACTAAGGTACCTGATAACAACCCTCTAACTATCACTCTCAATTACGAACAAGTATAACTTGTTTCCTAGAGCTCCTATTAGTGACTTCTGGTATCTAAAACTGCCTTCTACCAATAGTGGATAGCTAATGAATTCATAGACTTCAGTCGTCAAATCAAATGCAAGAATATGTTGCCTGAGACCTGTAATCCTTCTCTCCCAATATAGCTTCTCCTTCAGTAGCCTGCCACCTCTAATCTAAAATTGTGCATTCTCAAGGGGTAGGCCTACATGTCTCCATGCATCATAAGTCAAGCTATAAACCATCAACTCATCAGAAAAAGAATTCATGTATTATTGACTAAGCATATCTCGTAAAAAATGGGCGTTGAGACCGCTGTTGGTTTTGTTTCTAGGTTTGCGAAGTGTTGCCACAATTCCCACAGTTATTCCCTTGAACAGGTTTTCCTTGAAAATTAACAAAATTAATATTCATATCTTCCTCGACTATCCAAGATGTGAGTTGTCATCTGAGTTGCTCCAGATGCTCATTCAACTTTGTCATCTGGTTTGAGATTTCTCCTCTCACCCATTTAGGTTATTCAACCACTAAACCCATTTACTTGTTTCATCTGCTCTAGTGTTCCTTGATTCAATCCCTCCTGTTTTTCCACACATCAAGATTCATCATTCGGCGTCTACAGTCCTCCAAAAATCAAGAAGAATGTTACTTTGGGAAGATGCAACATGGTCATTCATGTTTATCGCTTTGTCATTTGCAAACAAGCACACTTGTGGTTCATTTATCTGAAATCAGAACATAGTCATTCATGTTTATCATGAGTAATGTCGAAATTAGGATTCTACTAGTATTAGTTTGGATTTGAGGACAAATCTAGTTTCATTGTAGCATAGTTGATAATACACATTTTATTAATGATTTTAGATTATAAAATTGAGATGTTTAATAATAACATTAGGTATTTTAATTTGATTTTTAATATTTGGTAATTATAGTGTTATTTGTATTTTTCTGTATAATATAGACTAAATTTATGATTTAGGACTCGTTTGGTTGACGGTGTAAGATGGTGTTATGTTAAATATCATAATCATTAGTTTGATATATTTTTATATAACACTATGGATTATATATCCCAACAAATTTTCTTATTTAACTCACTATCTATAGTGAAATATAAACCCATCTACCGCATGGGTTTATTATTCCATAATAATAAAATATAATAACATCCTATTATTTTACAAAAATGTTTTTCCTCCAATAATCATACTTGTTCCCTCTCTTTTTGTCAATAAATTAGGGTTAGTTCTCTATAAGCCTCACACTTTTTCATGTGTAGCCAAGCAGTTTTAAATCAAATAGCATAGAATGGAGGCAATAAAAGGAAAAAAAATAGCTCATGATCCTTCCCATCCCAACAAGATATATATAAAATTCATGTTTATATTGCATGCACCTAAAAAATTAACACACACAAAACATTTATGACAACGATACTGTGCCTGCTCACTTGCATTGACTTTGGGTTGAATATAAGTTCCATGCAAAGCTCCCAAATAACATTTTGTAAATTCAAAAGCATGAAGAAATAATAAAACATAGTTGTTATATTATGACTTCTTAGCAACTGTCATACCTTAAAATATTTCCATGGTCCATCAGTAGTATTTTCATTAATTCATTGAGGCTTTGCAATAAGTAGCGGATGCAACTTAAAAATCATTTGAAGCATCTCATGAAAATAATAATGGATGGTCCATTTAGATCTCTTAAAATCATGAGATTATGCACTTTTTATGGTGAGCTAAAACTCCTAAAGAAATAGTAACTTTTTTAG
Organism: Utricularia gibba; assembly: GCA_002189035.1. Lineage (NCBI taxonomy): Eukaryota > Viridiplantae > Streptophyta > Magnoliopsida > Lamiales > Lentibulariaceae > Utricularia > Utricularia gibba. Next base: position 1,200,926 of record NEEC01000020.1, on the reverse strand, counting down.
ATAAGCTAACATGCTTAGAATTATTCAATTCATCAACATCATGCAAAAGTGTGCTAATCTTCCAAAAATATCACTTGTCACTCTTAAATTGTCCAAACAAGCAAGATCACTTATGTAAAACATTTCTCCAAAATACGTAATTTGTCCACAAAGACTTCCAATCATTGAATATTATTTTTTTAGTAGGTCTTCTCCCATAATACAATTCAAGTATAGCAACAAATAATAACAATTGGGTAAGATGAATTTTGTGCAAAACCAACAACACTACAAGATCTAATTTTGATATCATTCTAATTACAAAAAAAAAAAAAATTACTACACAACATGGTCGAAATCTGAAATAGAGTGATCAACATACATTAATTTAATCTGAGCATACTTATCAAAATCTTGAGAATGGTAGAAAATTTGTAAACACTCTTTATCTTAATTTGTTGCTGCCTCTTTCCCTCTCTCGCGTGAATTGAAGGTCACATTCTTTTATCAATTTGATGCACCATCAGCCATTACATTTAAATTGCTAAGAAAGAATTTCTCATTATCAATTGTTGAATGAAATGTAGCTTTAGGATTTTGTACAGAAAAGCATGTTGAATCCCATGAATTTGCTACTTCATTGTTTGATTACCCTGATGATTTTAATGCTGAAGAGGTTTATGAAATTTTAACTGATCAACATGGGATAGAATTTAAATCCAAAGGGATGAAAGCTGATTTATTTACAAACCCTACTATGCGAAATGTTCACTTTGTTGTTTCTACTGTGCTGTTTGGTGGGGCCTTAGGATTTAATTCTCTGTACAGACGTGATTTGTTTGTCAAAGGTTATGCTCTGATAAAATTTCTGAGTTGGAATTCTTGCATGTAGAAACGAAATTGGCCCCTCTTGATGCTCATTTTCTTAAAACTGCTAGACTAATTCG